>CM064578.1:59017760-59210357 GCA_032716605.1 Paralithodes platypus
ACAATCTGAGGTTTTTGTCAAGAGGATCTGGTTAAGACTTTCTTTGATAACAAATGAAACTCTGCCTTAATTTTTATTATTTCGGCTTTTCTCAAACACTACATAACCGGGACGTGAATACTCTGCTAAAAAGTCTGTCTTCTGTATTGAGCCAAAATTCTGTTATACCAATTACATCATAATTTTCTGTAAACACTAGTTCCTCTAAATCTGAAAATATATTGTGTATGCTACTAGCGTTTGCAAAGAAAACTTTTAAAGTAGTGGTTTTAGAATTCACGGAACGCTCTTAATCAATTTTTGGTTCTGATCGGATCTACATTTACGTAAAGTCAACTCGTGTAATCTGCAGAGTCTCAGAATATTGTTTACGCTTATGAAAAGCTTAAAAGTTAATGTATAAAATAAATATGCATTGTATAAAATGGAAATGAGATAAATTAATAAATGTATAAGCAATACAGTTTCCTACAGCAATCTGAAAAGATATAATTGCATAACTAAAATTTCCGAGACTGTGGATTAACTCCCTAAAAGCGGGCATGCTTGTTGACATGACCGCATTGCTGGGCTGGTATATTTAACGAAAATAAGCTTCATTCCATGCTCTTTTTCATGCATAAACAAGAGCCAGAGCGTAATACAATTATATATCCGTGAAAGGGCGATAATACAGTAGAGCTTTCAAATGACACCTGAATCATCCTTGTACGACCACAGGTTATCTTGCAGCGATCGCGTAACCGGAGGTGAAAATACCCTAAAATAAGGTAATTTCTGGGGTTTTTTCCTTGTTGCGTGAGTTACGGCGGTGGGGATGAGGCACACTATGTGTCAGTGATGGTCCCGAGGTGGTGGCGAGCGGTCGAAGCCCAGCTATCATCCTCCCAATGCGCGGATTCTCTCTGAGCTCATAACGTCCTCAAAATGGCACCCGTCATATGTCGGGCGCCGCAGGGGTGGCCAATATTCTCTCTCCCGTCATATGACGGTCACCGTCGGTTCAGGGTTAAACGAGTTGACTGTATCTGTCTGTCCTCGGTTGACTCTGCTTCTTTTCCGAAAATCCTTTACTGCATCGTGAAGCAGGCGGCCAAATCTTGCTGCTCCCACTTAGTTCAGATTTTGTGTTGTCTATGTTATTGAAGGAGACAAAAGGTAGAACTACCTGTGGCATGTGCCTCCTCCAGAGTTGAAAGAGTGAAGGGGCCAAAATCAAGAGACATTCGACCCAAAATGCCAGGACACACTGTGCCTCTGTACAGAGCAAGAAACTGTGCAGGGGTGAATAACCCCTGGAGGCGTTTAAGTACACCCAGTTTCTGGGAAGCTGTTTTAGCAAGAGTGGTAATATGATCTTTCTAAGAGAGATTAAAAGAAAAAGAGAAACCGAAAATATTCAGAGAAGATGAAGGGTTAGTTTGTATGTTGTTGAAGAGCAAGTCCTAATATTCTGGAAGGGATAGACAGATGGAGAAATTGAGTTTTGGTAGTATAGAAAGTAAAGATGGACTCCATCCGCTACAAACAAATGATCTTTGCGGTAGAAGACGTCCCAGATATTAACAAATCCAACGTCCTTTTCCCTGCAGAGGTGTGCAAGTCGGCGATTCATGCTGGTGGGTATATTGAAGAACCGGCTCTCCACATCGATCTTTGGGATGATCCCTGATCATGCGTAACTTTTCCTTTTTTTTTTTTTTTTTTTTTTTTTAAAAAGACCTCCGTCTACGTATGTGAAAAACCTGTTATCCTCCGGCAAATTGTGGGGTTGGGTGAGTGAAGGGGGGGGACAGTGAATGAAGGAGGATGCATGTTTTTCATAATACGTGTTGCTAGCCCCAAACGCGCGAGCAACTGTGGCTTTCAACCATCCGACACATCCCCTTTTATTAATGTGCATCACACATGTTACATACAAATAAGGTTTATGTTTTGTTTTACCCTACTGTGGAAAGACTAAGGATACAACACTCCTGCCGGGGCCTCACGCCGGGGCAGGACTCAGTCCTGTCGAACTGAGCTCATGACACTGGTGGCATGCCCCGGAGGATAGCCATCCCTAGTCTTTGCTTGAGCCACAAGGTTTCCCGGGGTTCTCCTTGAACTTCTCTGGTTTTACGGCATATTTCATTCACCATCTTAAGGGTGGTGGGGCCGAAGACCTCCTGAAGTTTCGAATGCCAGGGGCTCGAACTGATGAATTCTGGCGATGGCTTGATATTTTTCTCGCTTTTTTATTTTCTGCTATCCGGGCGGCTTCACCTGCTTCGTCGGCGTTTCTGGCGGCGTTGGTTGTGGAGAAAGTGTCAACACATGTGGCATCCCACACGAGGCACCGGCCATTCTTGTAAGGGAAAGTGGTCATCCCATCTGGCCGTTTGCCGTCTTCTCTGTGAAGTCCATGTGGTTTGAGGATTGATGCACAGTTAGCACTCTGCAGGGCCCGTTTTATGACATTATTTAGTGCAGAGTGTCTTGGCAGGCGGCCTGCGTTGTAATTACATGACAAGGCATGGTGACCTTGAGCATCCATCCTCCCATCACACTTGCAAGTGTGTGGGTGACAAACTGCCGCACCCACTCTGAGCGCGATGGCGACCCGGGGCGCTTCAGCATCCAAGTGATTTCCAAGAGGTGGGATGGGGATGGCGTGTAACCACAAGCCCCTCTCCGAACGGGCGGCTGCCTGGAGGCGTGCTTTTGCAACCTGGTCTGCATTGGTTAGGAGATTTTCTTGAGTTTTCTTCGCCGAGATGGTATCCCACGCTTTCTGCTTGCTCCTGGAGGTACCCTGAGGCTCCTCTTCTACTCCTGTACTTCCCTTCCAGGTGTTAATCGCTGCTGTTACGTCCCCATTAAGTGTCATTCCGGGTTTAGAATAAAGGATGGACAATACGAGGTCGTTGGTCGCGATGAGGGAAGAGATAAAGGCTGGGGAGGCAATATCCGAGGCTCTCCGTATGCCCAAGCCCCCGAGGCGGACAGGAAGGGTGGCTTGTGTCCAGGCCCGTTCTTTAAATTCCACGTTGGTGATGCTGGTCACTGCTTCTCGGATTATGCTGTCTAATTCTTGGAGGCCGCCATTGTTCGTGTAAGTCATCGATGTGCGCAGGAGGTATTGGAGTTTTGGGATGGAGAAACAGTTCTTGAGCAGGGCCAGAGCTGAGTGGGCATCGATGTGTATCAGGCGACTCACGAGACGTTGAAGCTCCTCCTTTTTAACTTGAAGTGCTGGTGGGATTGCTGCCAGAGTTAGTGGGGAACCTAATAGGGTTTGCTGGTGCTCCTGAAGGATCTTTACATCTGGCAATATGTTTCGGAACAGGGCCTGAGTCTCTTCTCCTTGTTCACGTGTGTGGTTGAGGAGAACAAGTTCACATTTGGTGTCATTTATCACTAGCCCGGCCTGGCCGAGGTCATTATGATGTTATTTAGGTCGGTTAGAACGTTCTCTACTGACCCACCCAAGGTTGCATCGTCCAGGTACCATACATTCAGCTCTGACCTTCGTTTGTTAGCTGCTGCATCCACCCCTATTGAGAAAAGAGCAGGACCACCTGGATCTCCCTGCTGTAACCCGGTCTCTGATGGGATTACCGTCTCGCCAAAAATCAGGATTGAAGGTTTGGAATAAGCCTGCCAAAGTAGGCGGTACAGAGTGGGGATGTGTTCTTGAGCTGCATCGGAGGAAGACATCCCTGCGAATGCTGTTGAATGCGTTCCGCATGTCAATCTTTAGAAGCACTCGTTTTTCTTGGGCTTGGCTGAGGTAGTTGCGGGTTGCGTGTACAGCAGCTTCACACCCCCCTGGAGTTCCGAAACCTAGTTGAACTGGTCTTAAGTGTTGACCTAGGCCATTCGAGAGTGGTTTCAAACCCACCTTTGTGGCAAGGCGGCGGAAGGTGTTCCCTACTGCTATTGGGCGCACGCCGCCATCTTTTTTTGCCAGTGCACAGAGTGATGCCCCAAAAAATAGGGGTGTGGCACAGTCGGGTACTTCCCCTCTTAAAACCATGTTGATGAATTTGGTGAGGGTTTCCAAGAGTGCCTCCCCAGCAGCTCCTGATCCCTGACCCAAGAGGCCTTTGAGGTGGGCGGGTCGGATACCATCTGGGCCCGCGGCTGAGCCTGCTGGGAATGAAGTCACTGCGGCGACCACCTGCTCCTTCGTGACAACTAAAGGTTGGCGCATCTAGATTTTTGGGGCAGGGGGGAGGTTTAGGTCCCTAGGTGTAGGTGGGTGCTTTTCTTGTAGGGCTTCAACAACTTCGGTGCCTTGACCAGCAAAACCTTCTGAAGCAGTCTGACGGCCCCTTTGATGTCACTATCCGCCAGCTTCGCAGCGACCCTCTTACGTAGCTGTTCAGCCTCTTCCTCTTCCTTCTCCTGGTGCTTCTGGGCCCTGTTTGGTTGCTGTTCGGGGGGTTCCACCAGTTTGTTTCCATCCATATACTGTGCTACTTGACGTTTCACTCTGGTGGCTAGTGAAACCTGAAGATGTCTTGTATGTTGGTTCTGGGTGTTTCGGAGGGCCCCATAGGAGAAACCCAGGAGCCGTGCCCATGCGAGGGGTGTCTTGAGCTGTAGGGCCTGCTTTATGATGGTTGTAAGGCCCTCCGCCACTTGGATTCTGGCTCCTTTAGGTACCCGGGCAAGGACCTGGATCCGCGCTTTCCATTTGGTCACCAGTTGGGTCAAGTCGGCGACCGGTGTTGCCGGTGTTGCCCCTGTTGGCTCTGCAGTGGGCCCTGGGCATGCGAGACATTTCCAGTTTGGTTGTTCTCCTGATGTTTTCTTTGTCAGCTTAGCACAAGATACATGAATAGATCTAAGACAGCCGGAACATTTTCGCGAATTCTTTCTTGCATTGGTTGTTCCGCACTTAAGACACTTAGTATCTGCTAGGCCATAGTCTTCCAAGATTATCCGTTCCTCTGCCTCTACCAAGCCGTCCTCCTGATCTTCCCGTGGTGCTTCCATCTCTACCATGTCTCCCTTGTTTCAGAAACCCCGGGAAATCTCTCCTGGCACATATCTAGATTATTGCTGTTGTTATTAATGTATAAATTGGCTGGATGCATAACACTTCACTTACCATAGTCAACCTTTCTGATGGGGTATGTAAAAAACAAAAACAAAACAAAAAACAACACATATCATAGTCAACCTTTCTGATGGGCAATTGGCCTGCTTCTCCTAAAGCTAAGTGGTTAAAAATGTATAAATCCTCGGCATTGGGCACCGTACAACTAAAAGATCTAACTGATTGAAAGGAAGCACGCCAATTATAACCTATGATTACTTACACTGGCGACGCCAACACGATGTTGAGTATTAATGAATGCTTAGGATATTAATAATGCTGTCAACATCAAGATAGGGAGAGAGCCAGAGAGTGAGCGAGAGCCAGGATCTGAGTGGGTAACCGGATCTAGGGCAGCAGTTATGGAAAAATTATTAAATTGTACAAAATGTTTAGAGAGAGAGAGAGAGAGAGAGAGAGCAGGGGCGGGGGCGAGGGAGAAAGAAAGCGAGCTGGAGAGGGGGCTGGCCTGGTTGGGTATGAAAGATGTTAGAGGAAAACAAATAACTAAAATGGTAAAAAGCGATCTGAAGTTATAGATAACCTAATGACAATGAGGCGGTTAAGTGCGGTGATTGAAAGTGGATGGAAAGATGTTAAGGATAACAAGGAGAGAGAGAGAGAGAGAGCTGGGGAGGGGGCTGGCCTGGTTGGGTATGAAAGATGTTAGAGGAAAACAAATAACTAAAATGATAAAAAGCGCTCTGAAGTTATAGATAACCAAAAAAATAATAGCAATGAGGCGGTTAAGTGCGGTGATTGAAAGTGGATGGAAAGATGTTAAGGATAAAAAGGAGAGAGAGAGAGAGAGAGAGAGAGAGAGAGAGAGAGAGAGAGAGAAGGAGAGAGAGAGAGAAGGAGAGAGAGAGAGAGAGAGAGAGAGAGAGAGAGAGAGAGAGAGAGAGAGAGAGAGAGAGAGAGAGAGAGAGAGAGAGAGAGAGAGAGAGAGAGAGAGAGAGAGAGAGAGAGAGAAATGAAAATGGACCTTGTAGCAAGTATTTCCTAAATGGTTAGAGAGAGGGAAATGAAAATGGACCTTATAGCAAATACTTCATAAAGGTTAGAATTGTTTGAGAAGTTGAAGGACCGAGGGTCAGATGGAAGATGAGGCCTATGGTGGGGAACCATAAGGGTGAAACTGCCTGCCCTATAAACGGTCACCTCACTCACCTTGTGGTCACTGCTGGAGGTTTATGGTGCCTGGGCAGGGCTGGGCTAGTGCCTGACGGCTCCTTGTCCCCTCACTGATACTGGTAATAACACTCTCAAGATTAAACTAAATATGCTTTGTGGGCGATGTTTGAACAAGAAACCAGTTCTGTTTACTATGTGCCGAAACACCGTATCATCGCCGATCTTCTGATACGTATATGGGTCACTCAGTCCCACGATACCCCTCCGAAAATCCCCTCTTTTGAGGAGCTCAACCGACCCGTGTGCTCTCACTGTGCTCTCACTCACGCTTTACTTTTCCTTATATATCTGAATCAGCTTCCAGTATTTTAGCATGAGGTCCTCCAATCGAGTCTGCTGCACGTCATTAGATCCGACATGAATGACGTAGCCTATGTAGTAGACAAGGTAGGCAGGAAGAGAGGGTAGGCAGGCAAGACAGTGAGATAGATAGGTAGGGAGGTGAAGCAGGAATGCAAACAGAGTAGACAAGGAGATAGGTAGGTAGGTAGGGGAGGCAGGCATGCAGGCTAAGCAAGGTAGGAAGAATAGGTTGGAACGAAGGATAGGTAGACAAGGCAGGGTAATAGGTAGTGTAGGCAGGGGAGCAGAAACGAACTATGAGTGGATCAAGAGTAGATGGAAGAATGTGTTGATAGCCCTGTGCTGACCACAGGGATGCCTCTGGCAATCTTGATATATCCCGTTAGAGTGGCGACCACTTTTGGCACATATGCGTTGCATGGCGGCATGCATGACATATGGGCACCGTCCCTCCCCGCAGGTACAGTTGGTCAAAGTTCTAGCTGACCCACCCTCGCTCTGGGGCTCGCAGAATTAGCTGGCAATACTGGTGTAGTGGTGCAGGGGTACCACATGCCATTAATGTGTTACATGTGTCTCTCCTGTATATTACTGCAAATTAGACTATGTAATGTTCACGTTGTAAAGACTAAATGCTCCTTCATTAAGCAGCCACCAATAAAACAGAAATATGTATTCTTATAAAATTGAGTAAAGTATATTGTGGCAGCCAGCAGGTTTTATATGCGTTGCCCATCAGTGGATATAATAACTTTAATATTTAAGCAAATCTACGAACTTTGGGTGAATTTTCGGGATCATACATAGTGATGTATGCATTTATATTTGAGATAGGCTTACTTTCCCTTCTTTAGTATAATATTATGTTCTAACAATGATACAGCCGAAATCAGATCTACCAAACCCAATCTTTGTAAGACACACCTCCTTCCTACACCAGTATTGTCAGATAATGCTGCGAGCCCCAGAGCGAGGGTGGGTCAGCTGGAACTTTGACCAACTGTACGTCTCCTGTGGGAGTCGTAATTGGCACACCAACCATCATTATTTTGGATAATCTGGAGACGGATCACTAGGATTACATACGTGCATCAGCTCTCTGGCGGATTATCAGGATCGCAGGCCCAGATAATAAATGCGTTACAGGCCCTTTATATTGTCTGAGCCACAGGCGGATGAGTGTTTGAGGCTATTGATGATGTGCTTTGTCTGACTGTTAATGAAGGGTGCTTAGTCCAGGTCTGTGGGAAATTGTCGCTTTCTTCGGATGGATCTCTGATTGTCATGGTGAGGGTTTAGGTGGCTGACATGTGATATATGATTGGTGAGTATGTTTGCCTGTTGTTTGTTTGAAGGTATGGAGTCTGTTGTTGTGATGGCAGCATGTGAATGTGTTGTGTTGCTGTTGGAGAGTCTTTTGCCGTTTATTGTCTTGTTGAGTTTGCTGTTTTTTGTATTTGTGATCAAGCGTTTGGAGGTAACTATTACAACTTAGTGTTTGTTGTTCTTGTATTTTGTCAATTTGAGTGTTTAGTGCATGTATTTTTGTTGTGCAGTGTCCTGTTTGGGGAGTGTTTTTAGTGTGTCACTTTGTCTGATGAGGCTTACAATTTTCGGTGTAAAGTTGGGGTTGTGTTGCTTTCTGTTACCTCTATAGATATGTTTTTTGTCTGCACTTTGAATACTTGTATTGAAGGTGTGTACGTCATCGTTCATGTACTGTATACTGTTTAGATAGAGTTTTGTGGTGCTGTTCTGTCTCAGTTGTGTAAGCTTCCGGGCTTCCCACTTGGCTCTTTTGTAATTAGTGTTTGTGTGTTTGTGGCCAGCTGTGGTGTTCTGGATTTGGTGGTGATGATGATCGGGAGGTGGTCAGAACTTTAGGTTTTGAACACCCTCCAGTATGTCATGAGGGCAAGGTTGGGGGAGCAAACGGTCATGTCTGGTGATGAGGGGAGGTACAGGGCTTGGAGGAAAATATGACATGTATGCTGATTAATGTTATTTAGGATGAAAAGGTTACCTGTTTGGTTATTTATCATCAGCCCTCTGTGTCGGGATTGTTGACGTGCCAGGCCAACGACTTGGCATTGAAGTCACCACCCAGGATGATATAGGGGTGTTTGTGACGTGTTGTATTTGTGGGTGTAGTGATTTGGTACTGTGGTGGAAGTTTGGGGTAGGATGTATGTATTTTCGTATTGATATGTGCGATTTGTTGCCAGTGCGTACTTTAATTGATTGTATTTCTGTATTAGTGTTGTGTGACGGTAGGAGGGATTTCGTATGTGTACTGGAAATAGAGAAGTTTGTTGATGTATGTACAGTCAGAAACCGCAGTTTCTGAGACACCTGGTAGGGCCGGGACATTGGGAGTAGAGGTGGAACGGATATATGTATCCGCATCCGCGGATATCCGCATCATTTTGTACATCCGCATCCGCATCCAATAATGTGGATATAGTGCGGATATTTTCGTAACTAATAAGTCATAAGACTTATTATATTTACACTTTTACAGAATAACTAATTAACTATTAACCCCTTGAAGCTCTGACACGTTTTAGCAGTTTATTTTTGCTATCATTAGACGATTTTATGCTGCTTAGGAAGGATATGTGGGTATTAAAAGGGTAAAGAACTAAAGACTATCCCAATCAACCCTGTGACTTCCATATACCCTTCCTAATCTGAAAAAAATCGTCTAATTATAGTCAAGAGAACAAAACAAAGAAGTGCATCATGGTCCTTTTCATGGATA
The DNA here is from genome assembly GCA_032716605.1 of Paralithodes platypus. Taxonomy (NCBI): domain Eukaryota; kingdom Metazoa; phylum Arthropoda; class Malacostraca; order Decapoda; family Lithodidae; genus Paralithodes; species Paralithodes platypus. The sequence continues at coordinate 59,027,105 of CM064578.1, forward strand.
ATATAGTTCATATACTCATGCTTCCTCTACTTATAATATATTTTTGTCTCAAATGTTTTAGTATCTTAAAATTTCCATTATCTGTTGCTAAAACTCTTGAGGGCTAAAACTATCCGCATCCGCAAATACTGAAAATAAATATCCGCATCCGCAAATATCAAGAAATCAATATCCGGTCCACCTCTAATTGGGAGCTTATTATTACTGGACGAAAGCCCACTTTAACTATCACAAGGTCGCACACGTACGAACACACGTTTCGAACCAATAGTTGCTTCACTCAGTTTGCAATGTAAAATTAGTGTGCTGTTGTTATGCTACGATACGATTCATAGTACAGAATCTGATAAAATAATGACAAAAATACCATTGTTTGTTATTTTCTCCTGTATCTACATTAAACACATCTAGCTAATACAAAATTAAAATGTGCGGAAACACTACCAAACCGCAGTGAATGTACAGACTTTTGCTGTGTGTGTGTGTGAGAGAGAGAGAGATTCATCCGATGTCATCCATAGTAGTTACTATTAAACACATACCGGTACTCCCATATAATTCATCTATTATATATCATGTAATTAACCTTGTTGCACTGTGTAAATATTGCAATATATCATATACTATAATACTAACATCGAAAAGGTATCCATTGTTAAACGTAATATCGCGATGCAATGTCTATATAGCCAATACCCTTTAGAGTGTTATAGACATTGTTTATTAAATTAATACCTAACATATTAACCTATCAGCGTCCGAAGCTTAACTTTGAGTGGTATTACATAATACCCCCCACATTTCACTACTGATAACTCATTGCCATTTTACACCTGAATTTCATAACAAGATGATAACATTTAATATTACATTGCATAGTTCGTTGTGTTGTATGTCATGAAGTAGACACCTTTGTTTTCGGTTGTTTGTCACCTACTGTAGAGCATTATGTCTAATACAGCACACATCGGTTCACTAGCACACACACACATACACACACACAATTCGACTAATCGTAACTAGCAATTCACGTCATTATTGCCATCGTTTCTTTCCACAACATATTTTTATTACACACCAATGCAAGGTGAACATTTACACTGTAATACTGAACATCCAGCTTTTCGAAATAAATACAAGTATGCATAACGTGGTCACTGGGAACATGAAAATGAAGACCGCTCCCTGGGGGTTGGGGGACGAAAGAGCGAACCTAAACAACCAAATTTCGTAATTACCAATGAAACTTTTAAGGTTGGAACCAGAGCCATTCTCGTGGGGCAACTCTATCGCTTTTCATTATTAATTTATTAAAACCTATGGTAATATTCGTGTCCGTATTCATTGTAGATACGTAAGGGAATGTAATAAAGATTATTTTGTCATTTGTATATCCATAAACATATGAATGCGCATCATAGCATAGCAGCAGCATTATAATGTTACATGGCAAACTGAGTGAAGCATCTATTGGTTCGAAACGTGTGTTCATAGGTATGCAGCCTTGTGATAGTTAAAGTGGACTGTCCTCCAAAAACAATGCGCTCCACATGTCCGGGCCTTATCAAAGTGTCTTGGAAAATGCGGTTTCTGACTGTACCTGAGTGATAAGTTCACCACCACCGACGACGGACAAAGTCTTGTCTGATGGTGGTGAAGTTATGATATGCAGATGTTTTGTTGTGTTTTGTGTAATATATATATATATATATACTGTATAAAATTATATATATATTTTTTTTAATTGTTTTTTGGTAAAATGAGATTATGTATATTGTGTTGTTTGATGTATGTGAGTTTTTGTTTGTTGGTGTTAATGCCATTTATGTTTAACTAATATATTTAACAGAGCAATGTCGTAGCAGTTTGGCCCCCATCGCTGCTCCTCTATCAAGTTACAGTTGTTGTTGTTGTTGTTCCCCAAGCTGCCTGGCCGAACAGCCCCAAGGCCCCGAGCAAGGCCAAGGCCATAACCGAGCGCCCCCACAGAACCCTCCCCGCCGACCACAATAAAGCCTGGGTGACCGAAGCCACTCCATGGCGGGGAGCTGAGGAGGGCGCGGAAATGCCCGGGAAACCAAAGCCCCACCCAGGGCCCTGTGTCCCTCAGCAATTATGAAGAGAAAGTTGAGGGGCAAGGGAAAAATGTGACGCTTTGGCTTCCAATCTTGGTAGATTGGGAGGTCAATCCACGTTAGAGATGCCGTCACTTGAGATCTAGAAATATATAGGTAAAAGGAACAGTCCGAGTAAGCTATGGGTATGGCAGAGATTGCTCAGTTCTCACTCTGATAGACCAGCCCATCACCACATGACTAGAACCCAATCCTCTCAGCATCAGCTAGGAAAGGCCCTAGAAAGCCGCCTTTGGCGGGGGGATAGCTCCCCTATTTCAACCCTTTTCGGGGTTGGGCACCCGCCGATCAACTTAGTTCTGGGGAGTAGACCCACGGCGGATAAGCCGCCACTCCTGACCCTGGGCTTGTAGTTTTACATAGTGGCGTGATGTAGGATTGTTTCCACTCATCCAACCTCTCCCCCCCCCCCCCCTTCAACCAGTCCACTCTATCAAGACTCAACCTGCCCACTCAACCAGTCCACAATATTATTTTGTTCTATTTGGGTGAGGGAGACAATAGTCAGAACTGCCTGTGACAAATGCCTACCCAAGAGTTGAAAGAGTGACAGGGCCAAGATCAAGGGACGTTCGAGCCAAAATGCCTGGACACACAAAGTTTGAAGCAGTTTAATTCATAGGATGAGGGAAAAACTGATTATGGGAGAGAGAGTTCCAGAGCTCAGCTGTTGAATAGAATAAAGATTGAGAACAACGTTGCACCCCCAACCCAACTCTCTCATCCTATTATTCCCAAGCCTAAGCCTTAACTTCTTCAATCAGTCAGCGCCCACTCCACCAGCACTCGCTCACTACAACATCCCCAACTCCCTTCTCATATTCCCTCTCAATAAATACACACCGTTCAATATACACATTACTAAAAAGAGGTTATAAAATATATTGAATGTTGTATATAACAATCCGTGATGTATCGAGCTTCATGACTGATATTGCAGCTGCCACGTAATAATAGTAGAGGGAATTTGTAACTGGGACCTGCATGAATAATAGCCTGTTACTTCATACAGTTATATAATGGGCTGCAATGCCTATCATATGAAAATCGAAAACATGAATGTATGCCTCCATGCCTGAGAGGATTATATTGGAAATGCATTTAGCACTCTCCGAGCGTCCCTGGCAATGGAAGCAAAACTAATTCTATGGGAAATCAAAGAAGTACTGCCCAAGAGCCTAATGGTTGGCATTGCCTAATTGCCAGAAGTGCCGCTGGTTGGGAGGAGCGGGTGGCCATACCGGAGAGATAGGACAGGTGGCAGAGATAAGTTCCAATAAGTACTATTTTTTGTTATATTCATATGAATATGTTTTGATGATGCATTTGGAATGAGTGTTAGCATTATTTATTTCATATACAAAATTATTGCTTATCATATGAAAAAATTGTGACCGTGTAAACTCGGAAAATGATTAAATATTTCTTATATATTGATTTGCAATGTGATAATTTGATCTTTTGAAATGTGTTTGTCAGTTTTATAATAGGATGGGTCTTGCTCTACCTTTAAATGTATAAATTGCATGTAGAGGCGATTAAGGTGGGTTAAAATAGAGCGATAACATATATTATGTATTGTCTTGCGTTAGTGCTAATAGTTTTTGAGAGTGAACAGTGAGATACATATGCTTAAGTTTTAGTAAGAGTGGGGGGGTTAACCAGGGAACGGCGCCGAGACACAAGAGGTTTTGGTGGTGGAAGGCGACGGGACTCTTAACCCACTAAGCACCAGGCAATATAATATAATTGTACACTCCAGGACCAGCAGGTTGTCACACAAATTTGTTTGCCAGAAAACATCTGGAATGGGTTAGAAATGAAGGAAAAACCACTAAAAAATGGTCCCCTTGGTCATTACGTGGTTCTACGGGGTGCCCGAAAGTCAGAATTAACATGGAGAATGGGATAGGCAAAAACATGCACAAACACGTTTTTGCGCGCGCACACGGCTGAACTTAGAGGGTTTTAAATCATCGGCATTGTTGCGTGGGATACTTACGCAGTTTTCATACAAATCTGAATGCCATAGGACTGGAGTAATTAACCGCGACGCACCCTATGCGGCGCTGGGGTTTAGCGTTACATACATTGCCGACGCATCAAGTGCGTCGCTGGTACTCGAGGGGTTAAGATCCAAGGCCTAAAAAGAGCCTTTTAAAAGACCCAATTAGCACTCCAAACAAAGGAATATGTGATTAAGTGAGATCATTCCCCTCCATACCTGCTATAACTCTTCCACATGTGTCAACAGCCCATCCTCCCCCCCCCCCTTCAATTATCACCTATTTTCCTGTTATTCCCTTGTTTCCCGGTTGATTTATCGTACCAATATCTCCAACCCGGTTCCAAGGTCGTCTACTGCGCATATGGAGAGTGTGGGAAGATAAAGAAAGCAAGACTGAGGGCTCAGTCTGCCTTCAGGCCTTAGAGAGGGAGGGTATATGTCGCGTTCGTCTCTCACTTCATGACTGGAGGGTCGGCAATAATTTGTCTTTTCACCCCCAAATACTATTCCCACTAGTTTCATTGCTGTTAAATGTTAATATCTTCATATTAAACGTAACATAAGCGAATATGAATAAGTAATAACGATATTTATGATAAAATTATGATTTTAGGCTGGAATGAAGCCAAATATCCTCGCTTGGCGGGAGGGTTTGAACTACCAATAGCCCGTGCTTCCTGGGTTAAGACACCTAGCATACATATGAGAACTATTGAGAAAAAATTATCTTGGTTGACAAGTGACTCCTCCAAAATTAAATAAAAGCATTTGCAAATAAAATAAAGTAAACAACGTAATACAATTGTTTGGTAATGAAATGGCGTTACCAATGGACAACTTTCTTCTATGATATATTCCAAAATGTGAAAATATTTTATGCTGTGATGTTAACAGACAAATAAAGTGACTGACACACAATCAGATTGATTACTAAGACAGCAATGACGTCAAAATACAAAGCAAAACAGACCAAAAACACATATTAAAACACGCACATAAATAGATAATCAGGCAATGAGCCAATTTGACGCACATATTATTATTTCCCTACCTCTCCCTCCGTCTCTCCTATGATAAATGAAGTGGTCATTCAAAGATCAATGGAAGGGTGACTATTAGGAGACTGGGAGAGGGTTCAGTAAAGCACTGTCATTACCCAGAGCACGCAATACTCAGAGGTGGAAGGGGAGAGAGCAGAGGACAGCAGAAGAAACGAAGGATATGTGGGTATGGGAAGTTGGAAAAGGGAAGGAAAAAGGTGAGACTGGTTCATGCTGTATGTGAGTTCTTGTTTTTTGGTGTTAATGCCATTTATGTTTAACGGAAGGAAAGACTTAACATAGCAATGTTGTAGCAGTTTGGCCCCCATATTTTTCCCGCTCAGGGTTGGACTTAATGCAATTGCGCTAGGTCCTAACATCATATTATACTATATTTATTTCTTATATATTTATTTATTTATTACTTAATTTAGTATTATTAATTAACTGATGTATTATTTTATTTTTTTTATTTTCCCATGGACATTCTGGGGTCCATTAGAAATGTCTAGGAGGTCCAGATCTGGAGCGCGGGCCGCCACTTGAGTAGCCCTGGAGCTTTTGAAGGATACAAATAAGTCGAGGATGCTAGGTCTAGGTCTAGGTCTATCTCCAAGGCAATCAGGTATGCAAGTAGGGTGCTGACCTACCTGTTTTAGAGCAGGTTTAGGCTTCCTCGTTTGGTCAACAAAATGTGAGGAGAGCACATTGGTGGTGTTGAACATAATACTCTCCAAATAAGGAGATTTCTGAGAAAGTAAAGCTTGATAGGATTTGTTCCACTTTAGAACATAAATTTGCTCGACTTTGAAAACATTTGGGAAAATCAGTAGAGTTAGGGTAGAGACAGACAGAACTGACATATTTACCTTACGAGTGACACAACAGTTTGAGTCAGATAGTTAAGAATTCAGAGTCATCTTAATCAAGAACATGAGAGCACTTAAATTAGTTGTGTGAATACAGTATACACAACATTCACCTTGGTCGTGGATATTAGGATAGAAAAGGTACGAGGAGACAGGGAAGGGACTGTTGTTAGTTGCTTCAGACACCTGAGTCTCAGCGAAGAAAAGAAGATCAGTATGGCTGGAAGGGAGGTTGTATTCAACAGAGGGAAAGTTAATGAAAGGCCACAAAGCGGCACCAATATCGCAGAAGTTGATGGAAAGATGCACAGGCCGTGGTCAATGACAATTTGAGAGGTCGCTATCTGAGGGACAATATATGGGGGAATATATATATATATATATATTATTTACTATATTAGATAATTATACTTTATATGTGCGAGTGTCTTTGTTCTTAAACCATCCAACATCCATCCTTGTCTAATTGACAGAACGCATTTAATTTGCAAATACTCTAATATGCTTTTGATTATATTCAACAGGAATATTTTGTGGAATCAGAATAGCGATGCTTTAATCAAAATAGTATTGAAATTGTTTAACTTTACCTACATGCTATCAGATTATTCCTGTTGACGAAGGCCATTATTTATATGGTAACCCCATTAAAATAACATGCCAAATATTTGTGGGTGAAATTATTAGGCAAGTAATGCATATAATAATATATACATGTTATATTACATTTGTTCGAACGTTATGTTTCTATTTATAGTTTTACTATCTATATGTTGTATTGCTTTTCATGTTTTCGATTTTCATATGATAGGCATTGCTGCCCATTATATAACTGTATGAAGTAACAGGCTATTATTCATGCAGGTCCGTGTTACAAAATCCCTCCCTATTATTACGTGGCAGCTGCAATATCAGTCATGAAGCTCGATACATGCAAGGATTGTTATATGCAACATTCATTATATTTTATAACCTCTTTTTATCAAACTTTTGTAACGTGTATATTGAACGGTGTGTATATATTGAGAAGGATTATGAGAAGGGAGTTGGGGATGATGTAGTGAAGGAGTGCTGGTGGAGTAGGCGCTGACTGATTGAGGAAGTTAAGGCTTGGGCTTGGAAATAATGGGATGATAGAGTGGGGGTTGGGGGTGCAACGTTATTCTCAATCTTTCCTCTATTGAACAGCTGAGCTCTGGAACTCTCTCCCATAATCAGTCTTTCCCTCATCCTATGAATTAAACTGCTTTACACTCTGTGTGTCCAGGCATTTTGGCTCGAACGTCCCTTGATCTTGGCCTTGTCACTCTTTCAACTCTGGGGGAGGCACTCGTCACAGGCAGTTCTGACTTTTTTCTCCCTCACCCACATAGAACAAAATAATAGTGTGGACTGGTTGAGTGGGCGGGTTAAGGTTTGGAAGAGTGGACTGGTTGAAGGGGAGGGGGGAGGGGGTTGAGGTTGGATAGTGTGGACTGGTTGAGTAGGGGTTGAGGTTGGATAGTGTGAACTGGTTGAGTGGGGGTTGAGGTTGGATAGCGTGGACTGGTTGAGTGTGGACTAATTGAGGTTGGATAGTGTGGACTATTTGAGGTTGGATAGTGTGGACTGGTTGAGGTTGGATAGTGTGAACTGGTTGAGTGGGGGGTTGAGGTTGGATAGCGTGGAATGGTTGAGTGGGGGTTGAGGTTGGATAGTGTGGACTGGTTGAGTGGGGGTTGAGGTTGGATAGTGTGGACTGGTTGAGTGGGGGTTGAGGTTGGATAGTGTGGACTGGTTGAGTGGGGTTGAGGTTGGATAGTGTGGACTGGTTGAGTGGGGGTTGAGGTTGGATAGTGTGGACTGGTTGAGTGGGGGTTGAGGTTGGATAGTGTGGACTGGTTGAGTGGGGGTTGAGGTTGGATAGTGTGGAATGGTTGAGTGGGGGTTGAGGTTGGATAGTGTGGAATGGTTGAGTGGGGGTTGAGGTTGGATAGTGTGGAATGGTTGAGTGGGGGTTGAGGTTGGATAGTGTGGTCTGGTTGAGGTTGGATAGTGTGGAATGGTTGAATAGTGTGGACTGGTTGAGTGGGGGTTGAGGTTGGATAGTGTGGACTGGTTGAGTGGGGGTTGAGGTTGGATAGTGTGGAATGGTTGAGTGGGGACTGAGGTTGAATAGTGTGGAATGGTTGAGGGGCGGGGGATGAGCAACAGTATACAAGGAATATGCATGTGCAAATGTCAAGCCCCTTTCCTCCATCATAAACTCATCACTCACGCACAGTAATTATCCAGCTGAGTGGAACAAATCCTACATCACGCCACTTCGTCAAACCACAAGCCCAGGGTCAGGAGTGGCGGCATCTCCGTCGTGGGTCTACTCCCCAGAACTGCAAGTTGATAGAGGAGCAGCGATGGGGGCCAAACTGCTACGACATTGCTCTGTTAAATATATCCTTCAGTTAAACATAAATGGCATTAACACCAAAAAACAAGAACTCACATACATCATGAACCAGTCCCACCCCTACTCTTCAGCTAATAGCTGCGTGATTTCAACCATTGTGATTGATACACTCAGAGGTTAGTGTTTCTAATGACAAGCATTCTTGTTTTTGTTTTCTTTTGCTTTCTTTGATTGTGAATGGCTTTTAGTGAACCTGAAAATACCTCCACAAAACAACACAACTAGTATATAATTTAAAACAGCACATATCAACCAGTGCCAAGCACACTAATTGACTCTCTCTCTCTCTCTCTCCTTTTCCCATACTTCCTTTTTTTTGTCCTTCCCTTTTCCAACTTCCCATACCCAAATATCCTTCGTTTCTTCTGCTGTCCTCTGCTCTCTTCCCTTCCCCCCTTCTCTCCCCCTCCATCTCTGATTATTGCGTGCTCTGGGTAATGACAGTTTTTTACCGAACCCCCTCCCAGTCTCCTAATAATCACCCTTCCGTTGATCTCTGAATGACCACCTAATTTATCATAGGAGGGACGGAGGGAGAGGTAGGGAAATAATAATATGTGCGTCAAAATAGCTCATTGCTTGATTATCTATTTATGTGCGTGTTATTATATGTGTTTTTGGTCTGTCTTTCTGGGTATATTAATGTCATTGATGTATATGAAGGCTTACGGACTGGACGTTGTTCCTCCTGTTGTACACAACAAACTGTGCTTCCGTGCTGACTCCTTGCCTAGGCAAAGTCTTATGTCTCTGTCTCTCATCTAACTTTTTCCCTTCTTGCTGGAAGTTTGCTCTCATTCAACCTGTCCCAAAGAAGGGTGACCACTCTCCTTCCTCCAACTATCATTTAATTCTTCTAATTTCTTGCATCTCCAAAGTTTATGAAACTATTCTTACTTCAAAATTTCTTAAGCATCTCTCTTCTCATAATCTACTCTCAGATTGTCAGTATGGCTTCCTTAGTGGTCGCTCTACTGGGGATCTTCTTTCATATCTTACCAACTCTTGGTCACCCTCCTTTCGGGACTTCGGTGACACAAAATAAAAAATAAATACAATTAATTTGATCTTTCATACACCCACACATGACCACACCCTGTTCATGACCAATTCCCTCTTCCTTTTTCTCTCCTCTCTCTCTCTCTCTGTCTCTCTGAAGCAATACATTCCTTCTCTAGCAATAATCACTTAAGAAGATGGTGATAATTTTATTACTAGAGGTGGGTCAGGAATGAACGAGCAGCGACGATATATTATCATAGGCAATAGACGAACAAGTAACAATGGTAAAATAGTATTGTATCATCGCATTTTGAGCGACTGTACACTGTAGTGTAAGCATAATATAACATATATATCTCACAACACTATAACAGTTATACACTTATTATACCACGCCTCCCTACAGACAATTGTCGGAACACCAAGAAGATTGCCAGCAACTAATTTAAGCATCACACCACACTGGTATAGCCGCCAGAGCGCCTCAGTGCGAGTAGCAGCCAGAGCCAGCCTCAAGGAAGGTTCGATCTCTTCAAGGCTATAGGTATACACTAGTGTTATACAGGGACGCATACAGTATCGATACTGCAACGTATTTAGAGTGTGTGTTAATACTTTGTTCTCTTTCCTAATGTATACTATTCTCCAACCGAAATACATATTACAGGAATATAGCTCAAATAAGTCTAGTTGCTTTCTTTATAGATTGTTTAAAGTTACAGGTACTTCCCATAGGGCTGCTACAGTACCTTCACAAAGCTTACAGTTAAAAGTTAACCTCGCTACAGAATTATATTTTCTTGGTAAATGAATAAGAAAACCAACAGTGTTTACTTAAACCAAAACCTCATTCCAATATTTCTTAATGAACATGTTTACAGCTATCGCAAGAACTACAAATATATCAAGGAAACATCTATGAGGTAAGAAATAGAAAACAGACAGTTTAATCCATAAATCGTACGATACAGTTTATTTCAGAACGGAGAAACTAAACACATGACGAAGAAAATAGATATAACAGCTTGGTTCACTACTTACTACTTTTGACAATTATATTTTACATGAAGAGAAAACTGGTACTATTACTTTTGACTAGAAGAAGGGGCTTACTCATCTAGAAAGTTTGTGCTGTTAGGGTCTTTGCTTGTAATTTGCTGGTAAGAGTTTGTGATCATCAACTAAAAGAACAATCTTTTATCTCGCCCAATGGTCAACTCACTTAAGAAAATCGAGCACTCCTGGCCATCACTTAATACCTGTATGAGCCTCCTTGCTGCCTTCGTTGTTTTCTAAAAGACATTTGATTCATTGCACCTTTATTTCTGCGGAAAACCTCGGCAATCATTAAACTTCTTTTGTCATCTAGAGCATCTGTTGGCATATCAGTATTGCTGACCCTGATTTCGCAGACGATGCTGTGATGCTAATAGAGATGATTGGTATCCTCGTGCTACCTTTTCAAAAGATGAATAAGGAATTAGAGCCTCATGGTATAACAGTCTCATGGATTTATGAATATCATTATAAGCCTTTAGTGGCTTTAAAAATGCAACAGAGCAATCTGTTCATGCAAATGGTGTGAATAGATAAGTTTGATATATATTTTACATATTTGCAATAGTAGTGGGTCAGGATATGGTGTATGTTGTCACTTCAGCCAAATGTGCGTAGTAAACTTTGTTTGGTTACTATCTATGGAGAAGCACAAATTAACTGCAGCCTTGAAAAACTAGTGTTCTCTGACCTTCTAAAAGGTTGTGAGATTTTGTACGCTCATCATTAACATGAAGATATAGTAATAAACTCTTACCACCAACAGAAAAATGGACTACCATAGGTATGACCATTAATCAAAAGTTGTGGAACTGATAACTACATATTGGCTATGTAATTCATGAACCCCAATTTTTGCTTTTTGAGCTTGTGGCATGTCCCTCAGAAGTCGTACCTGTTCATGTGGTTACTTGGTTGATATCAGCCCTAAATCACTTCTGATAAGACCACATTACTTATTGTTAAAACATATCAAGATGGATACTATGCAGTAAAGGGTGATTCATTCCCCCACGAGTAGGGCCAACAGTCCAGACGAGTCAGAACTTGTCGCACAATCGGGAAATACAACACCTGACGAATGTATCGCAAGCCTGTTATGCCTGCCGTATGTTAGTACGCAAATTTATGAGTCGGTATGTAGCCGCGACAAGTAGGTTCGAGTCCTCACGCATTGGGCAAAATTTAAAAAATAATGATACAAAATGGCCCACAAGTAGCCACGAATGCTGTTAAGAGTTTGGAAGATTACATAACGTGTGCCCTGAAAGGAATTTCTCTGAAACCCTGAAGAACATATACAAATAGCGAATAGAGCCAGACACATAATTTGCAGTCACCCCAGCACTTATACCTACCGCCCTCTTGAACCCTACAATGACCCGCCCTTCTCGCAAACAGGAACTAATGAAACTGCAGGTGAAGTTGGCATGTGAATCTGCTGATATTGATGTTGCAATATGCCGGCTACTGCTTGATAGAAAGATGAGGAGGAGAACCCTGTGGAGTAGGTCCTGGCTCTTGTAACATCCTTTGTTCAGCCAGTTTAAGCAACTTATGAAAGAGCAGCAAGGACGCCTCTGGTTTCAGGAATATTTTAACCCATCGTGTACCAGCGTCGAAAATAATCCATCAGTAATAAAGTTATATACAAGATTCTAGAACTAGCGCTGAACGTGATTCATCACCAGTACTTGCGGGGGGGTTTTCTGCTAAAAACGAGCAGTAGCCACAAATATGTCTGTAAGGCCTTACTGCAAGGTATTGGCAACACTTGCTGTGTGTCAAGCAGCCATCCCATATGATCACAGTCGGTTACTCTCCAGCTTTCATGAGTGATGCATCATCATGTCAGGCCGCAGAAGAATCCTGTTTTGTGAAAATGACTGGTACGGAGGGGTACAAAATACTCTGGTAGAGTATGGGTTAAAGATGCATATGAACAAGTTCAAGGTGATGCTGAGTAGGGTTCAACCCTGAATTGAGATGCAGGGCACATTCTGAAAAAGTCATTGTCACCGGGGTTGAGATTGGCAATTATACTACCAAGCCTGTCGACTGGAGACAGCTATAAGACCCTGCAATATCAATAATCGTACCCAAGGCCCAGACAATATTATGGACTCATGACAAACTCGTCAACTCTTGGTCATCCTCCTTTCGAGACTTCGGTGAGACTTTTTCTATTGCTCTAGACATATCGAAAGTATTCGTTAGAGTCTGGCACAAAGCTTTAATTTCCAAACTACCCTCCTTCGGTTACTATCCCTCTATCTGTGCCTGTATCTCTAATTTCCTTTCAAACTGCTCCATAGCTGCAGTTGTGGACGGCCATCGTTCACTTTATCAACTCCGGTGTTCCTCCAATTATCTTTCTAATATTTATCAAGGATCTCCTCAACTGTACCTCTAGTTCTATCCACTTATATGCTGATGACTCAACCTTACACTATTCAACTAGTTTTTCCCATCAACCCAGCATGCAAGCACTCCTAATCAAATGTGGCGTGGCCATAGAATGCCTATCTTCTGATCTTTCAATTATTTTTGATTGGGGCAGAGAAAATCTTGTTACTTTCAACGCCTCCAAGACCCAGTTTCTCCCTCTATCTCTCCATCACAATCTTCCACAAGATTATCAACTATTCTTCAACAACCGCACTTCTCGAACGAGTAGAGTCCAAAGCATTTCGCCTCATCAACTCGCCTTCTATTACTAGTTCCCTACAATCTCTGTCTACATGCCGCAATGTTGCATCTCTTTCACTCTTCTATCACTATTACAACAACCAGTGTTCTTCAGAGCTCTCTCAGTGTGTGCCTCCTCCCTTGCGGCGAGTGTGAGGCACCCGCCTTTCATCACAGTCCCACTCCTAGTCTGTCCAGCTTTCCAACCCAAGAATTGGCAAATTTTCTCAGTCTTTCTTCTACTCAACAAGTGAACTCTGGAACTCTCTCCCTCAATCAATATTTCCTTCATCCTATGACTTAAACTGCTTTAAACTTCATATATCCAGGCATTTTGACTTCAACATCCCTTGAATTTGACTCAGTCACTCTTTTACTTTGAGGGAGACACACGCTACAGGCAACCTGCCTTTTGTCTCCTCCATACACGGCTGTTCACGAGTGTTGCCGTGTATGGTGCCATGTGTATCCCGAGTGGCAACAAGGTGGAACTAGAGATGACACTCGTGGAAGTGTGAACCCCTCTTATTTAGGAAGAACTGCTGTCTGAAGAAGAGAGAAGTTACAATCACTGTGTACTCTCTATTGGTAATTGAACAAATGAACATGTGGTCAAGTAATACCTATGCTTGCAATAAGCTTATGCAGACCAAACATGTTTGCATAGATTTATATCATTATGGTAAGGATTGATAGAATCGAGAGATGGACTATGGAATTCATTATCCATGTGTATGAGAGAGAGAGAGAGAGAGAGAGAGGGTTTGGATGTTATATACTAACTAAAGAAACTCACTACAATAGTTTATCATTATTCAAAAATGTCACTGGTTAATTGGCGGGCTTCAGAGTTTAAGTACAGTAAGACTAATAACATTAAATATTCAGGTATTCATTATGTGCGTTGGGGTGACCGGTCAACTCAACCAGTAGACCATTTCAACCAGTAGCTCTCAACCAGTACCAAATCAACCAATACGGTTAGGTTAGGTTAGGTTAGTACTATATTTTGGCACTGGTTTGGTTGATCTAGGTTAATTTGGCACTGGTTGAGAGCTACTGGTTGAAATGGTCTACTGGTTGAGATGACATGGAACCATAATATCCAAACCCCGCCCTTCGAATTACCTTTCATCATTATCATTATTCATGTTTTGATACTCAATAATATGTTTTCCCAGACCCACACCACACATCCAATAAGCCATCCCACACTCTATCATGGCTCATCTCAGTTGATGTAAATAGTACAAAACACTGTTGACAAAGTGCAATAATAACTCTGTTGGGGAAGGTTGAAGATGATGATGGATTATGGACGTGACTATGAAAAAGAGAGTGGTGAAGGAAAGTAAGGGAAGAGTACTGTAGATGAGGAATTTGGAAGGAATCCGAGTGTAAAATGGAGGGATGTAAAAAACTGTTCTGGAAAGAAGTAAAAAAAGTTAGGGAAGGTAGCAAGGGAAACAGTAAGGGTGTGAAAGATAAAAATGGGAGAGTGCTAGCCGAGAAGCAAGAGAGAGTCGAAAGAGGGAGGGAGTACTTCAACGAATTGCTAAATGTAAGGAACGAAGCGCCAGCAAACATAGTTGGATGGGGTATGGGAGGGAGAAGACGAGAAGAGGTGGAGGAGGTGGCGATCAGGAGGTCAGAAGTGTGTGAAGCCATGAAAAGAGTGAAGTTGGTGAAAGGACCAGGAACAGATGGAGTGTGTGGGGAAATGCTGAGGTATGGTGGTGAGATAGTGATCAAATGGGTATGGAGAATGTGCAAACTAGCATGGGAGAAGGGGAGTGCACCTGATGACTGGAAGACAGGCATAATAGTCCCCCTATATAAGGGTAAAGGGGAAAGAGGAGTGTGTGGTAACCACCGAGGAATATGTCTTCTAAGCGTTGTAGGGAAGGTGTACAGTAGAGTAGTCATTGAGAGAGTGAGAGCGAGGACGGAGAAATGGATAGGTGACGAGCAGGGTAGTTTTAGGAAGGGAAGAGGATGTGTAGATCAGATTTTTACCCTGAAATGTGTTGTGGAGAAATATCTGAAGAAGCAACAACATGTGTATGTTGCCTTTATGGACTTGGAGAAGGCCTATGACAGAGTGGATAGAGAAGGTGTGTGGAAAGTACTTAGCATATACGGAGTAGATGGCAAGTTGCTGAACGCAGTGAAGAGCATGTATGAGCCTGAGGGTGCAAAGGCGGCAGTACGTGTGGAGAATGAGCAGAGCAAGTTCTTTAACCTGAATGTTGGGTTGAAACAAGGGTGTGTGATGTCCTCTGTGGTTATTATTGGAGGAAATAAACTGTAGAACTGATGAACCACACAATAGTATATTTACCTGGTTGTTGGGATGTAGGCGACGGGGGTTGGGTGTTAATGTGGAGTGGAACTAGGCAACAAGGTTGGCGGTAGAGTTGGTGAAACGAATGATACACAAAGAGGAAATTAATGGTGAGTTAAGTATAGAAGGGGGCTTCTAGACTGAGATTATAAAGAGGAGGATAATATTAGATGATCGGTGAATTGATTGGAATCTACGTTGATGTTAGTTCTATCGTGTTAATGGAATGGGATGAGAACAAGAGAAATATTACTGTCGGCGGTGGCGATCGGAGAGTGAGTGACAGCTCACTGTCAAATTTGGGGAAACCTTGCTGATTCGCACATGTGCAGAGAGGTCGGGAGATATTTTCACTACCTCTAATTAATTACCTAAGTTTATAGGAACGATATATTCCTACTTAAGGGGAGGCAGACCGTTTGTTTGGCCTATTAATTAATTTATTCATAATTTTGTTTATTATCCTGCCTAGACCTCCATCAAGCTGACAAAAATGCCCCTTAGACCCCCCTTCAAGATAGATTTGTACATTTTTCGGTAGAAAAATGTCATGGCCAAAGGCCGGTTCATCTTAAAATTGTAGGCTCGCTATCGCTCGCCAGGAAATAATCGACACCTAAATGGCACGAAAGGCCTTAAAATTGACAACGGAATGGGGTGAAAGGTGTTAAAATCACCAAACTAATGGGCCGAACGTCTTATAATCTCAAAACTAGTGGGGTTAAACATTAGGGAGAAGGGGGTCCAGGAAAACGGTCTGCCTCCCCTTAATATCTAATACAGAACATCGTTCAATATTCTTCCTATTTATACTAAATCATATTATTATGATTCTTATTCCTACAAACTTATTACTTAAGATTACACTTAAATTTAGACTGCCCATGCTTAGCTACCTGTACTGCTGTTTGCTGATGATACAGTTTTGATGAGGGTGCAACAGGGGAAGAGGGTTGTAGGAATGCTGAAAGCAGTAACAAGAAATAGGGTGGTCAGTATGGAAGTGAAGAAGTCTTTGCATGACCGTGTGGTAATCCTGACACTGACTTACGGAAGCGAAGCATGGATGTTGGTGGAGAGGCTCAGACCAAGTTATTATATGAATTACCCTAGAGTGTACAGTCGCTCAACATGCGCTGTTACATATAATAATATATGTTTCTAATCTCTCAGTAGGATTCGAACCGCCGACTGTCAGGACGATAGCTGACGCTTTAATCAGTTGATTAGCGGTTCGAATCCCACTGAGAGATTAGAAACATTTAGTGGCTCACGTGTATTTGTGATATATACTCAATATATATATATATACTGTATAAGGAGGAAACATTCAAACGATATTGTTGCCTTCAAACTCAAGAATCTTGAGCTTTATATGCTTATGCCTGGGATCAAGCGAAGTCTGTTCTTCGACTAGCCAAAAACTCTTTCAGATAAAAACAAAACAAATCTGAACTTTCCAACTTTAACTCTAACGAAACTTTCTGGCATCTAGCCAAGAACCTCTCCAACAATTTTACTTCCTTGTCTTTCCCTCCTCTTTTCCACTGACGGCACTAGCATCACTTCTTTCTCCGACAAAGCTAAACTCTTCACTCAAACTTTTGCTGAAAACTCCACCTTGGATGATTCCGGCGGCTCGCTTGGTGTAGTGACTAGCGTCTCGGACTTCCACCCAGAAGGCCCGGGTTCGCGCCCACGCTCGGCGCATTAAAGATTTTTCACAAGCACTGAGTCGTTACCATCCCTAATGAGCAAAGGGATGGGGTAGTAGTACAGGACCCCAATGGAAATACGCCTAATCGGCCTTATTGAGCTATCCTTAGCTAGCTTAGCATGCGCTAGCTTTAAGAACTATTATTATTATTATTATTATCCCTCCCTCTCCACCTCTCTCTCGCTTACTTATGCCTGATATCATAATAATCTTCTATGGATGTATTTTCTGCTCTCTCTGGTCTTAATACTAAGAAGGCGTATCTTCCTGTTGTACTAAAAAACTGTTCTTCCGTGCTGACTCCCTGCCTAGGGAAACTCTTTTGTCTCTGTCTTTCCTCTAACGTCTTCCCTTCTTCCTGGAAGTTTGCTCATATTCAATCTGTCCCAAAGAAGGTTGACCGCTCTCAACCCTTCAACTATCGTCCAATTGCTCTCATTTCTTGCATCTCTAAAGATTTTTAAACAATTCTTAACTCAAAATTTCTAAAGCATCTATCTTCTCATAATCTACTTTCAGATCGCCAGTATGGTTTCCTTAAAGGCCACTGTACTGGCGATCGTCTTGCTTATTTTACTAACTCTTGGTCATCCTCCTTTTGGAACTTCGGTTAGACTTTTCCTATTGGGCTAGACATATTGAAAGCTTTCGATAGAGTCTGGCACACATAGTCTAATCTCCAAACTACCCTCCTTCGGTTTCTATCCATCTATCTGTGCCTTTGTCTCTATTTTCCTTTCAGACCGATCTATAGCTGCAGTTGTGGATGGCCATTGCTTACTTCCTGAACCTATCAACTCTGGTGCTCCAGAAGGTTCTGCCTTGTCTCCAATTATATTTCTAATATTTATCAATTATCTCTTCAACTGTACCTCTACTTCTATTCACTCATATGCTGATAACTCTACCTTACACTATTCAACTAATTTTTCATATCAACCCAGCACCCAATCACTCCAAAACTCACGTAAAAGGGCCATAGAGCGCCTATCTTTCGATCTATCTATACTTTCTGATTGGGGCAGAGAAAATCTTGTCAATTTCAATGCCTCCAAGCCCCAATTTCTCCCTTTAACCCGTATAGCCCCAGCGACGCGTCTGACGCGTCGGCGATGTATGTAACGCACAGCCCCAGAGACGCGCCTGGCGCGTCACCCTAATTGCTCCGACCGTAACCTCAGGTGTAGCCACTCAAGAGGGCTCAGATTTGTATGGGATATGTGTACGTATCCCACGCAACCGTGCCGATGGTTGAAAATTCTCAAAGTCCACGTGCGTGCGCGCGAGCGCACAATAACCTGTTTTTTTGGGGATAATTGCCTTCAATTTTTTACTCTTGTAAAATCCGTTTTCGGGGGCTCTGTAGGACCATTTTTTAAGCTTTTTGAGCGGTTTTTCGTGGTTTTTCCTTCATTCTTAACCCATTCGCTATTGTTTCTGGAATAAAACAATTTTTTGAAAACCGGCCGGGTTCTGGTGCGCAAACATTACAAAATATTCTACAATATTCTACACGACTATCAATTATTCTTCAACAATACACAAATAAACTTCATCTTCTCTCAATATTCTAGGTGTATCTTTGTCATCCAACCTTTCTTGGAAAGATCATATTACCACTCTTGCTAAAGCAGCTTCCCAGCAGTTGGGTGTGCTCAACTGTCTCTGTGGGTTCTTCACCCCCGCACAACTTCTTGCTCTGTATAGGGGCACAGTGTGCCCATGTATTGAGTATTGTTCGCATGTGTGGGGAGGTTTCACCCATACCGCACTTCTTGAAAGAGTAGAGTCTAAAGCATTTCACCTCATCAACTCCTTTCCTCTTACTAGTTCCCTAAAAAAATCTTTCTACACGCCGCAATGTTGCATCTCTTTCGCTTTTCTATCGCTATTAAAACAATCAGTATTCTCAAGAGCTCTGTCAGTGCATACCCCCTCCCTTGCAGTGACTAAGAGGCACCCGCCTTTCAACACAGTCCCACCCATATTCTGTCCAACTCTCCAACCCAAGAATTGACAGATTTTGTCTTTCTTCTACTTAATTAGTGAACTTTGGAACTCTCTCCCTCAATCAATCTTTCCTTCATCCTATGACTTAAACTACACTAAACTTCGTTTATCAATTTTGACCGCAATGTCACTTGAATTTGGCTCTCTGTCACTCTTTCGACTCTGGGGAGACACTCGTTACAGACAACCTGCCTTTTGTCTCCTTTATACACTTAGAAAAATAAATATAATATATATATATATATATATATATATATATATACAGTATATACCGGTATATATATATATATATATATATATATATATATATTTATACGTATATATATATATATATATATATACAATATAAATATATATATAGGGAGAGGGAGAGAGATAGATAGAGAGAGAGAGAGAGAGAGAGAGAGAGAGAGAGAGAGAGAGAGAGAGAGAACCTACGTACTACACCATTCAACACAACAAATTGTGTCATAGTAGTAAATTTCTTAAAATTTTCTACAACTCCAAGTCTACTTCTCCCTGTAAGCTTCGACTACATCACTCAGTCAACATGCATGCCATCTCCCCTCGGCCCCCCCCCCCCCCATTATCTCTCTCTCTCTCTCTCTCTCTCTCTCTCTCTCTCTCTCTCTCTCTCTCTCTCTCATATTTCCCTTGCTTCATGCTTCCCAATTCATCCATATGTTTCCTATCCTTCTTTTTCTCCACTACACTTCCCCTCATGAATATCCCTCCTTGTGTTTTTATCTTCCTTGTTCCCTTCCCTTCCTAATTCCCATCCATCGGTGAATATTGCGTGCCTTGGGTAATGATGGTGCTTTACTGAGCCTCCTTTCAGTCTCCTTACGGTGACCGACCGTAAGGAGACTGATCTCTCAATGTCCATTTCAACAATCATAGGAGACACGAGAGGATAAGTAATGGAATAAGCGTATTACCTTTGATTGGTTTTGGTTTGGCTGTTAATCTGAATGTCTGCTTATATGCATGTATGCATGCTAGCTGACTGGCTTGCTTATTTGCTAACGTCCCTGCCTTCTACCCAGCAGACTCGGGTTCAATCCTCGCAAGGGAGACAGGAAATGCTCTTGGGATTATTTAAGTGTTCCTAGAACTAATGGATCACATTGAAAATGGGGGAGTAAGTGCACTTAATAAAACATCTGAGACTGTTATTATTATTGTTATTATTATTATTATTAGTAGTAGTAGTAGTATTTGTAACAAATATGTGTTAGGTGTGTCTATCTGTGTACGTTGAATTGAATGTTAGTTTGTTAAGGAGACTGTCAGGCTGTGTGTCAGTCACTGAACGTTTGTTGGTGCTATAGCACCAACATGATATGACATGGTGGATTATGTTACAAAACAAGATTTGCTCATCTGTCACATTATTCCCTTATAATGTATATCATATGACATGCATGTATTGTTTTCCTACCTGCAGACGATATCACTGAACGTGAGAGGAATCTCTCACATTTGAATTGTCAACTAAGATAAATGTATCTAAATGATATATCAGAACTTTCTCTTAAGAGGAATACAATCTTCTGACAGTAGAAAATAAGCTCACTGATGGGAATGTTTTCCGCATGATATGTATTTAGCTAGGCTTCGAATAAAACAGATGACGTCATAGCCTAAACGCAGTTAAAATACACCAGTCAATTGTTACGTTTAACGGTATATATTCCAGTTATCACCTATGTATGGAACACAGAATTGTAGACGTACATATCTACACAATTATAATTCACACACATGACCACATTGGGTTGGCCAAGTGGTCAAGGCACTGCGCGATAATCGCAAGGTCGAGGGTTCAAGTCCACCAGAATACTAAAGTGTTTTGGGCTATCCCGATGGAGAGGATTGTAGAGTGGTCCCTCCCTAACCAAGCTGATGAACTATCAACTTGCGCTACCTTACATACACGTAGGTCTCACAAGTGCATCTGCTTATGTACTATGTTGGAAACCAGGTACCTCACGGTCTCCAAAGGTCTCACGTAACCTCGTAGTAGAATTGTCATTGTACTGAATCTAGGTTAAGAAAGACTCTGTAGATGTAGATTGTTTGCCTCACGGCTGCATGTGGACATTAAAGTAACTTATTTTTAACAACCAATTCAGAAAATTATGATGTTACAGTGAGGTCCCCGCTTGGATCTTCTGATCACTGTCTGATACAGGCCACCTGTCTATCACCTACCACACCTTTCCACTCTGAACCTGTTTTGGTGACTAAATGGCATTACGATAGGGCAGACTGGGAGGGTCTTCAAGGTTTCTTTATTGATATTCCCTGGACCTCTTTCTTTTCTAATGATGCACACTCCACCTTGAGCCACATACAAGATTTTGTAAAAATTGGAATGGAAACTGTTATACCTCATCAAAAGTACAGTAAAAGATCTAATTCACCTAAATGGTTTGACCTTAATTGTGCTAGAGTAACTGAACAAAAAGCAATAGCCTACAATGCATACACAAGATCGAAAACACATGAAGCCTTTAATTACTTTAGAAACATCAGAAATCATGCCAAAACTGTATTACACCTAACTAAATCAAACTTTCTCCACAAGCAGGCAAATAAACTTCTAAATAATCCAAATGATAACAAAATATTTTGGTCTACTCTTAACTCATTCAAATCCAACTTCACTACTGCTTCATCCATTCCACCATTAAAATTTCCGACTGGCAATTTTGTAAGTGACCCACGAGGTAAAGCTAACCTTCTTGTGGATATTTTCTCCACCAACTCAACCTTAGATGAAATAAATCAAGATGTCCCTGTACTTAATTTTAATTCGCCTGAAATTCCCTCACTTAAGATCCACACCAGACATGTCAAAACTATTTTGCAGAATCTCTCCGTAGATAAGGCTCCTGGTCCAGATGAAATTCCTCCAATAGTACTTAAGAATTGCTCCTTGGTGCTCGCTCCTGTATTGGCAAAATTTTTCCGTCTGTGTACTCATACCTCATGCTTCCCAATACCCTGGAAAGAAGCAAACATTCATCCAGTTCCTAAAAAAGGTGCCTCTTCAGATCCATCAAACTACAGACCAATAGCTATAAATTCCACTCTTGGTAAAGTCTTTGAAATTATATTAAATAATCACATAATTAAGCATCTTGAGAATAATAAATTAATCAGTGATAGGCAATTTGGTTTTAGACGATGTCGATCAACTGCAGACATTCTTTGCCTTCTTACGCATTAAATCAACCAAGCTACAGACCAACATGGTGAAACACATACAATAGCACTGGATATATCAAAGGCATTTGATAGAGTCTGGCATCAATCCTTATTGTCGAAGATGTCACACTAAGGCCTTGCATCATTAGTTCCACTAATTTCTTCTTATCTTCATAACAGAAAAATATGTGTAATGGTAGATGGCCTTTATTCTCAATTTCACTCAATAAATGCTGGTGTTCCCCAGGGATCAGTTTTGGCCCCATTTCTGTTCCTCATTCATATCAATGATCTCATATCTACCACTCATAATCCAATACAGTCCTACGCAGATGACCCAACACTCCACAGTTCCTTCACATTTACCAATTCTTTCACCCAACCCGATCTTATAAATTAAAAAATAAACACTGCAATTTCTCTGAACCAGGACCTTTCTAGAATTAATGGATGGGGACAAAAGAATCTAGTTTCCTTTAATGCTCAGAAAACCAAGTACATTCAATTTTCTAACCGACAGAATCTCACCGGCTCCCAAATATTTTTTAATAATGTAAATATTCCCACTTCCCCTAGTATTGACATTCTCGGTGTAACATTAACTACTAACTTGAGCTGGACACATTATGTTAGAAGCATTGCTAAGTATGCCTCTAAAAAACTGGGACTCCTGTACAGACTGCGAGAATTTTTCACTGACGAGCAGTTGGCCGTAATATATAAAAGTCATGTGCGTTCTCAGATGGATTACTGTTCACCTCTGTGGGGTGGAAGTGGAGTGGTTGCATTGAGGCAGTTGGACAAAATTCAAAATAAAGCTATTAGATTAATCAATAACCCTGCAATCACACAGGACCTTCCTACATTATCCATACAAAGAAACTTTGCATCCCTTGCATTATTCTACAGATATTTTCACAGCAATTGTTCCGAGGAACTTGCTTCAATTGTGCCGCCTCTCCACATCTTTCCCCGTAGAACTAGGGCAGCTGAGAGCGCCCATGAATTTACACTTTCTCCTCCACAATGCAGAACTTCTGCTTATCAGAATTAATTTATCCCCAGAGCTACTACTCTTTGGAATTCACTTCCCTCGAATTGCTTTCCACAAACTTACAATCTACAAATGTTTAAATCCAGTTGTTACAAACATTTTATGAATGGAGGATGCCTTTAGGCACATGGACCTTTTTGTTTTATCTGTGTTTTTCCTTCCTCCGTGCATTGTCTCTTAATTAACCCGTACAGCCCCAGCGACGCGTCTATGGCGTCGGCGATGTATGTAACGCACAGCCCCAGCGACGCGTCTGACGAGTCACCCTAATTGCTCCGACCGTAATCTCAGGTGTAGCCACTCGAGAGGGCTCAGATTTGTATGGGAACTGTGTACGTATCCCACGCAACCGTGCCGATGGTTGAAAACTCTCAAAGTCCACGTGCGTGCGCGTGAGCGCGCAATAACCTGGTTTTTTGGGGTAATTGCCTTCAATTTTTTACTCTTGTAAAATACGTTTTCGGGGGCTCTGTAGGACCATTCTTTAACACCTTACGAGCGGCCTATGCGGTTTATTTATGTGTACCGCACAGCGGGGTGTTTTTAGCCAAAATAGGGCTGTTTACGTGATCATTTTCATGCCTAAATAAGACCCAGAACGTAAAACAAGTACCTATCCCTGAAAGGGCATAAACAGAGCTTTCGAATGACACCATAACGATCCTTGTATGATGGATAGTTTTCTTGCAATAACCGTGCAACGCGAGTGCAAAAAGCAGGTAATTCGGTATTTTCAGTACATAATTGAGTATGTAGCGAGTGAGAGAGGGAGGAGGGAGCTGAGATTTGTGTCAGTAGGTTCGCCGCGGTGGTCTGGAGCAGTCATACGCTCGCTAGTCTCCTGCCACCACTTGTCTCTCTCTCTCAGCCACATTACGTGCTGAAATTGCCACTCGAGTTATGTCGAGCGCCGCCACATAGTCCAGCTTTATTTAACTCGACTTATGTTGCTCGCCGCTAAATAAGGGTTAAGCTTTTTGAGCGGTTTTTCGTGGTTTTTCCTTCATTCCTAACCCATTCGCTATTTTTTCTGGAATAAAACAATTTTTTGAAAACCGGCCGGGTTCTGGTGAACAAACATTACAAAACTAGCCGGGGCTCCACGGGTTAAAAAAAAAAAAAAATTACTATTATCATTATTATTTGTATTACTAATACAAATGTTATTATTACTATTATTATTATTATTACTATTGTTATACACACATACACGTCCATACATGCACTTAAAAATACACAAACATAGTATTGTCTCTACACAGAAATCCATGATAAACTGATTATTTAGTAAAATTAGAGTGAAAACTAATCATTCTGCTTCAGCACCATATGTGTTTTTGGATTATCGAAGATTAAGTCGCACAGTCGTTTTCATGAATACCTGAACGCCAAATAATATAACAAGTCGATGTATTTAACTATGCAATCCCAAAAGAAATATTTGTGTACCGAAATGGTACCGAAGTTGACTATACATCGCTGATAAATGTAAAAGGAAGGATTATATAGAAAAAAAATCATAAGGGAGCCCACCTCGCTTTTTTTCTCTTTCTCCCCCTCTCTCTCTGGCTTGTATCCATTCGGCCCCATGCAGCTGTGACGCTTCTGCATAGTAGCCACGTGCGGGCATGCGGCGCGTCGGCTGCCCAGCCGTTTAGAAACCGTCTGGCGGCAGCCGGCCGGCTTTTCCTTAGTATATAATTATATCCTACGACAACGTAACTAATGTCTGGGATATTCTTATGTTGTTTCACAGCTTGTAGCTGCCCTTATTCTTAACCAACGCATCTTAGTATATTTTATTCTCGATAGTTGATTGTTTCATTATAATATATAAGATGTAAGTCTAGTGAGGGCGGGAGGAGACGAGTGGGAGAGAGAGACTGGCTTGGGACGTTGCTTCGCTTGCCAGCTTGGGACGAGCCTGAACGTTGCCATATGCATTTGATTGCAACGTTAGGCTTAGTTTCGACTCGCGCACGGGGTAGAGGATTTTGACCCGGCAACTGTGTTGAGTGTTGCCAAGCATGGGATGTATTCTGCATGCCTAGGGCGGGGTCCAGACAGATTCAAGACTCGGAGCTCACCTCACTGTCGTACCCTTCGGACCCCCTTGATTCTATCCCTCTCAACCCCACTTAGAAACTTTCTCTCTTACTTTGTATACCTTCTTTCCACTACTTCACCAATCTATTTAATTATCCCATCCCCTTGATAGACCTTATATCTATTATTGTATTAACGACGAGCTTTCAGATAACTAGATAGGATTTTGGGCCTTATGCAGAGATGTAATTGTTAATGAGACCTAGGAAGCTTTTTTGTTGTCTCATATTCGGTGGTTTCATGCTTGCTAGTGTGTTCTTGTGTCAGGTTAGCAGGGGCTAGACCGGAGGGGAGGCTTTTTGCGATCCTTTAAGTAAAGTCTGCTGGTGCGAGTCCTGTGGACCCGCACGACTTTACTAGGATACCCGAGGGAGTCTGGGGACATTTTCTTGTCTGTGTCCCTGTGTGTCTAGTGTTGTGTTGTGTGAGGGCCCTTGCCTAGTCCATTCAGCACTGCGCTAGCACGTCTTGCTTTTGTTTTAGGGTCGCCAGGAGAGAGTCAGATACTTGCGATCTGAGTCTCTCAAGAGAGCACCCTTTCAATTAGAGTAATTTGGCGCACAGACTTGGGAACGTCCCTAGGCTGGAGCAGGTGGCTCAGCCCGGGTATCCGAAGCCTATATTCTTCCGGCTAGACCTCTGCCACCTGGCAGATTAACAGCTAGGCGTTTATCATCTCTGTATGCTTGTTATTGTGCCACAGTTTACCGTTTTTGTGAGCATTGTGAGTCAGGGTGTGGCTTAGAGACTCTGTCCGAGCAGGCTTGCCTGACTAAGAGTGAGAAGCACACCTGTATGTGGTTATGTTGCGAGTTGCTGCCTTTATTTAATTATACCTATGCCATTATACACTGTATGGCCTATCACTAGTATTTATTCCTGCTTATGAGTTAAGAGTTCTCTAAATCCGTAACGTACTTTCTTTGCTAAGCATCAGATCCTACAGTAGCCGCATGCAGTTTAGAAACCCGCATCTTGTCTACCGGTACGATGTTTTGAGGACTGTTTGCTTTCACCTTCTTTCACGCAGGGGTGATTAGTTGTATTAATTAACGTAACGTTAAATGTACTTTCTTCTAGTTTGTTATTAAATTGTTTCTGCAATTTAATTTCGTTATCTATCTTTTCCTTGAAGCTTTAAGTCAACTTAATTGGGTGATCTTTTATATAGCCTGCTTGACTATCAGCAGTCTATAGTGCGTGCACCCTGTAACCGAGTCATAGGATACCTCATTGTCCAGGCAGGACTCTTGACGGTTTAGGGTGGTTTGTTGCCGGGGTTTATAGATAAGGGTTGGATCTAGTGTTTTCCGTTGTTGCTTGTTGCCGCATTCCTAGTCCAATAGAAAGAGCCCAGTGTTTATATATCCCAGGACGTAACAAATGGCGACCTTGCATAGGATTTACTGAACATAGGAATATAGTGGTCATTTGTTTTGAGATTCCTTATGATTAGAGGAATACAGTGGACATAGAGTTTTTTTTTGGAGCAACCAATATAACCCATTAAAGACTTTAAATAACATTAGTATATACATACTTGCATAGGAGATAAGGCACATTCTATAACCGTGATAATTACTGCAGTACACAAACATGTCTAATACATCGGAACACAGTGATGGGTCAGGTCACGATACGGGCTCGTAGGGAGAAAGACCTGTGGAGTGGCTAGTCGATAGCGAGGAGGGTGCTAGAAGATTTTTAGAGGTGCCCCTTACCGCTGCCAGGGTGTTGAAGCTGAATAAGTATGGCTTAAAGTGTGTGGCAGGCCTTCAGGGTCACCAGGGTTTAAGTGGCATGAGGAAAGATCAGCTGAGGACTTTGATATTGGGTTTAGAAGGGAGAGACCTGGGTGGAGAGGCGACTGGGGGCCCCGGTCCCCAGCCCCCCCTCCACTCTACCCCCATATCAAATGTCAGGGTGCCTGAATTTCGTACATACCCCCAAGTTGATGGTCAATGGCAGCGTGGAATTCAATCACAGGGACCCTCTCCATTAAATGCACCTTCCCTCCTCAAGGGTTGACTCCAGATTTGTTGTTTCGGCTTGAGATGGCCAAGGTTGAGGCCGCCGAAAGACAGGCTAGAGCTCAGGCTGAGGCTGCCGAGAGACAGGCTAGTGTGCAGGCTGAGGCTGCAGAGAGAAAAGCTATACGAAAGGCTGAACTGCAGGCAGAGTCTACTAGGTGACTAGTCTGACAGGGAGCTGGAGAGATCTCGAGTGGAGGTAACAGGGCGAAATATTGGGGGAGGTAACAGACATCGGGACCAATCATTGTCGCACCTGCTTAAACTAGTTCCTGTGTTCGATGAATTATGTGTGGCTGAGTTTTTTATGCGATTTGAGAAGAAGTGTCAGGAACACCAGTGGCCTCCGGAAGAGTGGGCAGCATTAGTTTCATCAAGACTACTAGGAAAGGGGCTAAAAGCGTATGATGCACTACCTTTAGAGTCCTGTGTAGTTTATGATGAGCTAAAGAAGGCTGTGCTACGGGCCTATGAGTTACAACCAGAAACTTACCGCTTGAAGTTTCGGGGTGTTACTAAGGGCAAGGATAGTACCTTCCTAGAACACGCCCGGGACTTGTCTGATGCACTACGACATTGGCTGCATTCTGAGAGGGCAGCTACTTTTGAGGAGTTGAGTGAGCTGGTTCTCTTTGGAGCAGTTCTTTAAGTGCACAGGCGGGGACTTAACATTAAATATAAAGGAAAAAAATCCTAGAACTCTCCAGGAGGCAGCAGAAATGGCTGACCTCCGACTGTCATTAATTCGAGTGTGCGGAGCAGCAGCTAGGAGTGAGTCGGGTGCAAAGGATCGTACCCCTCCCCCTCCCAAGAATTTTGATACACATAAATACACAAAACCATCTAGCACTGACAATAAAACTGAACATAAACCAAATACTGTCCCGTATAAGAAGTCTAATGGTACCTCCCACTCCCAAGGGAAACCAAAGAGTAAAGAGTGCTTCGCATGTCACAAGGAGGGTCACTTTGCAAATGCTTGTCCGAACAAGCCACCAAACAAGGTTGTGTCATTGGCCCGCAGCATAGGGGTGTCGCCTATATCTTCTGAGTTTGCCAAGGGTAGTTCGTCAGAGGTTGGGACACAGCCTGTGTTCAAGAGTCCGGAAGGCTCGAACCCTGTCCGCGACGTCTTTGGGGGTCATAGAGGGCATGGTTTTGTGAGGTGGTCTGGCAAAAGGCGAGGAGTTAAGCTATTGCGTGATACTGGGGCTTCTCAGACCTTGTTAAGGAACTTTACTGGTAGACCGATTAACGGTGCTCGGGTGGTGGTAGTTCAGGGGATCAATGCTACGAAGTCCTACCCGCTGGTGCGGATGGAGCTGGAGGTGGGTGGTGTGGCGAAGGAGCTGGATGTAGGAATTGTAGAGAACTTGCCTGTTGGGGGCGTCGACCTCCTCCTCGGCAACGACTTTGCTGTGCCTGCTTCTAAGGTTTCACCCTTGGTCGTTGCCGAGAAGGCGGCCGACGTTAGTAGGGAGGAACAGGAGTGGGTTGAGAAGTGTAGCGTACAAACCATGGCGTGTGTTGTGACGCGTTCTCAGACATCCGGAGCCTTGCAGCCACCACCTCAGTCTATCAAACCGCGGAGGAAAGGTCACAAGAAAACGGGAAGTGTTGGTCAATTGGAGAGTTTTGAGCCGGCAGTGTTTCTTGGTGACTCATTATTGGCACCTATGTTAGAGTCTGGAGATGCCCCGGGGCCTGTCACCGCTAGTGCAGGTGCAGGGCAGGAAGAGACAATGCGACAGCATAGTTATGCGCAGCGTGAGGAAGGGATGGCTCAGTGGGACATTGGAGGTGGAAATAAATTATTTAAGATGAACTTGGATAATCTCGCACCTGCTGATATATGTTCCTTGCAGCTGGAAGATCCTGAAGTCAGGGCGTGTGGTAATGGTGCTGTCGAACTGGAGAGCGATGGGGATGCGCAGCCTGGTGATTTTTTCTTGTCCGAGGGGATCTTGTATCGGAGACATCAGGATCCCAAGAAAAAGTGGGATGGCGGGTCAGAATTAGTGGACCAGTTGGTAGTACCGAGGGTGTGCCGTGAGAGTTTATTGAGATTAGCTCATGATGTGCCTTTGGCAGGGCACCTGGGGGCACGTAAGACGGAGGCAGCTCTGAGCAAGCTTTTCTGGTGGCCTGGGTTAAAAGCGAGTGTCGTGTCATGGGTGTCACAGTGTCACACTTGTCAAGTGGTTGGTAAACCCAATCAGGTCATCCCGAGAGCCCCGTTACAACCCATCCCTGTCATTGGGCCGCCCTTCAGCAAAGTAGTTATCGATATGGTTGGCCCATTGCCCCCCACTAGTGCCGGCAATAAATGTTTACTAACTGTAATGGATGTAGCAACACGGTATCCAGATGCTTACCCCATGCGGAACGGGATGGCTAAGACTGTTGTCAAAAACCTACTTGTCTATTTCTCTGGTTATGGCTACCCTCAGGAGATCCAGTCTGATCAGGGATCCAATTTTACTTCTGCTCTGTTTTAGCAGACCATGCAGCAACATGGGATAGTGTCTGTGGTGTCATCTGCCTACCATCCCGAGAGTCAGGGAGTTTTGGAAAGGTGGCACTCGACTCTCAAGAGTATGTTGCGTTGTTTTTGCATGGAAAATGGGAAGGACTGGGATCTAGGTCTCCCATACGTTTTATTTGCTGCGAGAGAAATACCTGGGGAGAGCTTGGGATTTAGCCCGAACAAGTTGGTTTTTGGACACAGGGTCAGCGGGCCCCTCCACATAGTCAAGTAGATCTGGGAGGGAGTCACAAAGCCATGCTCGCTTCTAAAGTATGTTGTTGAAAGCCGTGAGAGAATGCTAAAGAGCCTGGAGGTAGCGGGTTGGAACCTTGAGAGTTCACAAGCTCAGATGAAGGACAGATACGACCAGAAGGTGAAGCTGAGGGAGTTTGAAGTAGATCAGGAGGTACTGATACTACTGCCTCTGGTGGGACACCCCTTGTCTGCCAAGTATTCTGGTCCGTATCGGGTTGTAAGGAAGGTTTCTGATCTCGACTATTTAGTAGCTACTCCTGATCGTAAGAAAAAGAACCAACTTTGCCATGTAAATCTGATGAAAGAGTATGTGAGGCGCCCCTCCGAGCCTCTCACTGTCCCGGTGTTGATCTGCAGCGATCGTGGTGGAGAAGGAGAAGGGACAGTCAAGCTGCGGGGGAGGATAATTGAGATTGTCATGTTTCCGCGGATCAGTGGGCGGGGAATTCTAAACAAGTGGCTCACTAGTTGATATTGCACCTGCCCGAGCAACAGTGTGTAGCTGTGCAGCACTTGTTTGATTCAAACCCAGCTGTTTTCGCGGAGCATCCTGGCCTCACTACTCAAGTGGTGCATGATGTCGATGTTGGGGACCACCCGCACTTTGAATCAGTGCCATACCGTGTTCCCCCTATTAAATTACCAGCACTTAGGGAAGAGCTGGATTATATGCTGAAACGTGGGCTGATTTCTGAGGGTGCAGTAAGGTGGACTTCCCCAGTCACACTGCAGCCGAAACCAGATGGCAAGGTGCGGTTTTGTATAGATTTCCGCAGGTTGAATGGTTTAACCCCCACAAATGCCTACCCTCTCCCTCGCGTGAACGACAGTGTGGATAAGATAGGAAAAGCCAAGTTCCTCACTAAGATAGACCTTGTTAAGGGTTATTGGCAAGTGCCCTTGTCTGAGCGAGCGCGAGAGGTGTGACACAGTCACTGTGGTGGACGGTGCCACATATCGTTGCCATGTTATGCCATACGGGCTGAAAAATGCCCCTGCAACGTTTCAGAAATTAATGAACGACATTGTAGCCGACATTCCCAACTGTACGGTGTACCTAGATGATGTCATAATATACGACGAGGATTTTAACAGTCACTGTGCTCACATCGGACAGCTTTTTAATAAACTGAATGAAGGAGGTTTGGTGGTAAACCTGGGTAAGTGCGATTTTGTCAAAGCCACAGTTTTGTACCTGGGGTTCGAGGTGGGGATGGGTCAGGTGTGCCCTCCACAGACAAAGATCAAAGCCATCGATCAGTTTCCCCAGCCTACGACTAAGAAACAAATCATGCGGTTTCTAGGTATGATAGGCTATTATCGTCGCTTCATCAAAGGCTATTCGACTGTACTTGCACCTTTAACCGACTTATTATCTAAGGACAAGAAGTTACGGTGGTCTCCTGAGCGTGCAGAGGCGTTTTCCTTGGTGAAACACCTGTTATGTACCCACCCCATACTCAGGGCCCCGGACTTCAGCAGACCTTTTCAGCTGGCGACTGATGCCAGTGGCATAGGGGCTGGGGCTGTCTTGTTACAGACAGATGATGAAGGTATCGAACATCCAGTGAGTTTTTACAGTAAAAAATTCAATAGTGCACAAAGGAATTACTCTGTAATTGAAAAAGAACTCCTGGCGATAGTGCTGGCGCTCAGGTACTTCGATGTATATGTTCCTGCTTTCGGACCAGTCATAGTGGTTTATACCGATCATCACCCTCTGAAATTCTTGAATCAGTTTCATAACCGGAATATGAGGCTGAGCAGGTGGTCACTCATGCTTCAGGAGTATAATCTGGACATACGCCATATTGCCGGTTCTGATAACGTGATAGCGGATTGTCTATCAAGGGTGGATGATGTTGGTTAGACTGCCACAGGATTGAGGGTTGAGTGTGGAGGAAAATAGGCTGTCACTGTAGTTCAGCCGAAAAAAACAAATTAAAACAAGCGAAAACCTTATAAAAACTCTTTATTTTTATAACGTGTAGAATTTTGTATAAGATGTTGTAGCAGTATCTAAGTTAATGTTTTCGCTTATTGTCGCTGAGTTGGTTGAACTTGCTCGGTGGAGCGCAACAGTCTTTATTTTGTTTATATATGGTACCTTGTGTCGCAACAGTGTGTGGTACTATGAGAAGCTGTCTGTTAGATATGAAGAACTTAGTCAAGGGTCCTATATCTTGGGGGGAGGTGTGACGCTTCTGCATAGTAGCCACGTGCGGGCATGCGCGCGCGTCGGCTGCCCAGCCGTTTAGAAACCGGCTGGCGGCAGCCGGCCGGCAGGCTTTTCCTTAGTATATATCCTACGACAACGTAACTAATGTCTGGGATATTCTTATATTGTTTCACAGCTTGTAGCTGCCCTTATTCTTAACCAACGCATCTTAGTATATTTTATTCTCGATAGTTGATTGTTTCATTATAATATATAAGATGTAAGTCTAGTGAGGGCGGGAGGAGACGAGCGGGAGAGAGAGACCGGCTTGGGACGTTGCTTCGCTTGCCAGCTTGGGACGAGCCTGAACGTTGCCATATGCATTTGATTGCAACGTTAGGCTTAGTTTCGACTCACGCACGGGGTAGAGGATTTTGACCCGGCAACTGTGTTGAGTGTTGCCAAGCATGGGATGTATTCTGCATGCCTAGGGCGGGGTCCAGACAGATTCAAGACTCAGAGCTCACCTCACTGTCGTACCCTTCGGACCCCCTTGATATCTATCCCTCTCAACCCCACTTAGAAACTTTCTCTCTTACTTTGAATACCTTCTTTCCACTACTTCACCAATCTATTTAATTATTCCATCCCCTTAATAGACCTTATATCTATTATTGTATTAACGACGAGCTCTCTGATAACTAGATAGGATGTTGGGCCTTATGCAGAGATGTAATTGTTAATGAGACCTAGGAAGCATTTTTGTTGTCTCATATTCGGTGGTTTCATGCTTGCTAGTGTGTTCTTGTGTCAGGTTAGCAGGGGCTAGACCGGAGGAGAGGCTTTTTGCGATCCTTTAAGTAAAGTCTGCTGGTGCGAGTCCTGTGGACCCGCACGACTTTACTAGGATACCCGAGGGAGTCTGGGGGCATTTTCTTGTCTGTGTCCCTGTGTGTCTAGTGTTGTGTTGTGGGAGGGCCCTTGCCTAGTCCACTCAGCACTGCGCTAGCACGTCTTGCTTTTGTTTTAGGGTCGCCAGGAGAGAGTCAGATACTTGCGATCGGAGTCTCTCAAGAGAGCACCCTTTCAATTGGAGTAATTTGACGCACAGACTTGGGAACGTCCCTAGGCTAGAGCAGGTGGGTCAGCCCGGGTATCCGAAGCCTAAATCCTTCCGGCTAGACCTCTGCCACCTGGCAGATTAACAGCTAGGGGTTTATCATCTCTGTATGCTTGTTATTGTGCCACAGTTTACCGTTTTTGTGAGCATTGTGAGTCAGGGTGTGGCTTAGAGACTCTGTCCGAGCAGGCTTGCCTGACTAAGAGTGAGAAGCACACCTGTATGTGGTTATGTTGCGAGTTGCTGCCTTTATTTAATTATACCTATGCCATTATACACTGTATGGCCTATCACTAGTATTTATTCCTGCTTATGAGTTAAGAGTTCTCTAAATCCGTAACGTACTTTCTTTGCTTAGCATCAGATCCTACAGTAGCCGCATGCAGTTTAGAAACCCGCATCTTGTCTACCGGTACGATGTTTTGAGGACTGTTTGCTTTCACCTTCTTTCACGCAGGGGTGATTAGTTGTATTAATTAACGTAACGTTAAATGTACTTTCTTCTAGTTTGTTATTAAATTGTTTCTGCAATTTAATTCCGTTATCTATCTTTTCCTTGAAGCTTTAAGTCAACTTAATTGGGTGATCTTTTATATAGCCTGCTTTACTATCAGCAGTCTATAGTGCGTGCACACTGTAACTGAGTCATAGGATACCTCGTTGTCCAGGCAGGACTCTTGACAGTTTAGGGTGGTTTGTTGCCTGGGTTTATAGATAAGGGTTGGATCTAGCGTTTTCCGTTGTTGCTTGTTGCCGCATACCTAGTCCAATAGAAAGAGCCCAGTGTTTATATATCCCAGGACGTAACACAGCCTACTGTTTTAAGACGTTTACCCCCATACAGGTGTCAATATTTTTCTGGCGAACGGTAGCGAGCCAGCATGCAGTATATATATTTTTGTTTTGACAGCATGCTAAATTTGTACATTTTTCAACAGAAAAAATTATCTGGCGAAGCCGGATTTCTCCATACAATGCTGGCTCGCTATCGCTTGCCAGGAAGAAATTGTTACGACCGGGGCTACGAATAAAACAAGGGCACGTAATGATTGGACTAGTAATAGGGCACTATGCAACACTGGTACGCTAGATCCAAACCCTCGAACTTATATGCCGGCGAACAAAAACACCTATACCCTCCAGAGTTAATCTGCGATAACGGGGTATCCTTAACTGGGCATAAATGTACTCTACTTCAGGCTAACCTACACTGGTATAGCCTGATAACAAACAAGATGCAAGTTACGTTAAAATGCATAAAAAAGAATCTATGGAAAGATAAATGAAATCACTGCAAGATTTAATACAATAAAAAGATGCTTCAATATAGTTACTCTAAACAACAATAAACTCTTCACTCCTATCTGAAAGAAAGTGAAGTATAGTCCTACAGCATAGACCTGGAAACTTCTGAAGAAAGTCTGATGCTCATAAGATGCTCGTATCTTAAATTATATAAAGGCAGGAGGCAGGACACCACACGTGTGGACTGAATACACTAAAAGATAGGACATATAATGTTAGCTGACACGGGAATACTATAAATGCGCAACGGTAGCAATGCTCGACACTAAGAGAAGTACTTCCTCATCAACGAAACAGTCTGCTATGGTTGTGCAACTCAACAACAACCTAGACTAATAAATGCTGTGAATAATAATGCGTACATATAAAAGAGCTTATATTAAATACTAATAAGTGTCTACTCGATTAATAATGTCTAGCTGGAATACTCCTGGTAAGGAACTGTGGTTGAGCAAGACAGGCTCGTAGCCTAGCGATGTCCTTAAGACTGCGTCCTTTAGGTTACGTTAATTGACTAGGGTGCTCTCTTGATAGATCCAGATCACAAGTATCTGGTTCTATCCCGGGTGACCCTCTAAAAACAAGCAAAGAGGCAGCAAAGTGTGGAACTGGAACAGGCTAAAACCCTCAGTCAACACAATGCTGCACTCGTAAAGAACGCAAGCGAAAAGACAACACAGGTTACCACAGGACCGGTCGAAGTTGTGTAGGTATAAGCAAACCATACACACATCGGGGACAACGACTACAGTTACCTTATCCCAGTCTAGCATTAAATCAGAGCAGAAACACTAAATCAATAATGGAGACACACAGAGTTCTTTAACCTATACTAACTAAGAACCCTCAAAACCTATTCTAAGTACATGTAAATATCTCGGAGGACGGCGCATACAATACAATGGGCCGGCTATGGAAACCGTATGCAGAACCCCCCAAGGGGACAAGTAATTGAATAATGGTGAAAAGCAATGGAAAAGAAGGTCAGAGAGAGAGACAGTGGTAAAGGGAGTGATCGGGAGAGAGTATGCAAAGGGATGGTAGAAGCATGCGCGCCAAGCCTGTCCTGAGGAGAACAGCTCCTGTGGACCCTCATACAGGAGGCAAGTCACACAGGAGCCCACAAAGGCGCGACGGTCGGGCAATCACGGGCCAGGAACCGCCAGCCAATCAAACGCGCGGGAAAACTCCTCCGAGCGAGGGAGGCAGCAACATACATACACACAAAGGAGTACAAAGGAGTACAAAGGAGTACAAAGGAAATCAAGCAACAACAGATCTAGTGACTCTTCTAGGTTGCTTGTCCTCCAAAACACTGAGGATCAAGTGCCCAAACAGTGGTTTAGAGTGGGTAAGGGAACATTGGAAAGGGAATTACTGCCCTGAAACTAATGTCCGTGGCAGGATTAGGAAGTTAGTAGGGGACAGATGGGTTAGTAACTGAGGGGGGGATAAAATAAAGTTATTAATTTACAAACGCAGTCAGTCGCGGGTTTGATGCGAGATATTTGTCTATGCAGAGTTTAAATGAATCAACGGTGATGCAGTCTATAACGTTTCGGGGAAGCCCATTCCACAAGTTGACAACTCGATTGAAGAAGAAATTCTTAGATTCGTGTGAGTTAAAAGATTTACCAATAATTTTGCAACCGTTTCCCCGCGTGTAATTAGATTGGTTGATAGTGAAGTACTTATTACAGTTCATATTGTCGATGCCTTTGATGATTTTGAACTCTTTAATTAAGTCACCTCTTAATCTGCGGTGGGTTAAAGGAAATAGATTTAATTCTCTAAGACGCTCTTCGTATGGTTTGTTTTTTAGGCTAGGTATCATTTTGGTAACTCTACGTTGAACTCGTTCTAGCTTGTTTATATCTTTTTGGTAATAAGGGCACCAGGATTGAACGCAGTATTCCAGAAGAGGGCAGACTAAGGAATTGTAAAGGGTTAGGATAACTTCTTTGGATTTATGCTCAAATGACCTGCCTATAAAGCCGATTATTTTGTTTGCCTTCTTAACAACTTCTGAACATTGTTGACTCGGTTTTAGGTTACTCGATATTGTTACTCCCAGATCGGTTTCTCTGTTTACATTCTTAAGCTGAGTGCCATTCATCGAATAGTTTGCTTTCTCATTTAGGTATCTGATATGTAGTACTTTACATTTATCCGCATTGAAACTCATTTGCCAAATTTGGGCCCAACATGATAATTTATCTAGATTGTGTTGCATATCGTCAACTTGTTCTTTTGAGAGTACGATATTTGCAATTTTTGTATCGTCAGCAAATTTTGAGATTGTACAGGTGAGACCCTCATCTATGTCGTTGATGTAAATTAGAAAGATAATTGGTCCTAGTACCGATCCCTGGGGTACCCCTGCTACTTACATTGGTCCATTTAGATGCCTTACCGTTTATGACTACTCTTTGCTTTCTGTCGCTGAGCCAATTTTCTATCCATTTCAACACACCGTCTTGTATTCCATGCGGTTTTAGTTTTAGCAGTAAACGTTTGTGGCGAACTTTGTCAAAGGCCTTTTGAAAATCAAGGTATATAATATGTACAGCTTTACTCTCATCGTAGAGGTTGAGGATATCGTGGAAGAAGTCTAAGAGGTTTGTTAAACAGGAACGTTTTTTACGAAAGCCGTGTTGAGTATCTTTAAGTATGTTATTTTCCTCTAAGTGATTTACGAGTCTGTCTCGTATGACCGTTTCTAGCATTTTACATACAACTGAGGTTAAGCTAATTGGACGATAGTACTGGGTAGGGATTTGCTGCCTTTTTTTAATATCGGTGTTACGTTGGCTAGCTTCCACTGATCGGGCATAGTTCCAGACTGCAAGGATTTATTGAATAGTAATGTCAGTGGTTTGGAGAGCTCATCCTTAGCTTCCTTTAGAACTCTAGGCGAGATTGTATCAGGTCCAGGCGTTTTATTTACCTTGAGTTTTTATTGGCGATGGTGTAGGGATATCACTGAGGTCTTCTGTTGTAAAAACTGATGCAAAGAAGGTATTGAGGGCATTACTCATTTGTACTTCGTCTTTGGTGTATTCTCCATTTTCATCGACTAACGGTCCAACAGTTGAAGTAACTCCTTTTTTCTTTCTGATATAACTATAGAATTCTTTCGGGTTTGTTTTACTTTGATTCGCAATATGTAACTCTAAGGTCTTTTTACTTTGCTTAATTAACTTTTGGGCTTTGCGTCGTAGCTCTACAAATTTCAGCCATTCTTCGTCATTTTGTGAGGATTTTAATCTATCATTAGCAAATTTTTTAACAAGCAGGCAGTTTGAAATATCTTTATTCTACCATTTGGGCTTATTATTATGGCCTGGACGCCGTATTTTCGATGGTATGCAGTCTTGCACTGCTTTGCAGTCTTGCACTGCAACATACTACCACCACGCTGCCTCTATCGCTCTTTCTCCTTAACTTTACACCATGCATCTTATATTCTACTAATGATATAAAATACTTCCCGTTGTCACAGACAAAAACAAAGACCACCACTGGACTGTCTGTGACAATGCGAGCACAAGGAAAGAAAGAACAACATTCTCGGATAACTGCAGCCCACTTCGATGTCCCTGGCGAGCGCTAGTGGCTAACGAGAGGCGATTCTGCCCACGCTGGTAGACTGCACAAAATCGACACCTGGATGGGAATAAACGTCTTAAAACAGTTGGCTGAATGGGGCCGAATGGATACAAGACAGAGAAAGAGTGAAAATGAGAGAAAGATAAAAAAAGCCGGTGACCCCCCTTAAGTGTATAAAAACTGACATGTGGAACTCACACGGACACACACTCAAAATCGAAAGTAAGGAGCAAAAACGCCTATTCAATATCACGCGCTCCCCTTCACACACGCACACTCTCCGCGAAACCCACCATCTATACATTTTTTTAGTTCATTAGTCATGAGGCAAGGGATACAATATTTACGTACGATAGATTCTCCTGCTTGACCTGTAACTCACCCTCAACGCCCCCCCCCCCCCCCCCCCACACCCTACACACACATTCGTACGCATGCTAGTCGAAAGCATGGATGATATATATTTCATATGTTTTCATCAACCCACTTTACTTCTAAGCTCAATTAATGAAATCAACAAATACATTGTGGCACTCCAAGGACTCGAACCTAAGATACTCACTCCGAAATTACGCGCATTTATGCTTTTCGCTATCAAGACAGTTAAAGAATTATGCACAAGCCTACGATTTATTATGCAGTTTCGAATCCTGCATATCAATCTGAGCATGTACATACATTCCAACTGTGCTATGGTAGCCTAATGTATAGACGAATGGAAGGGACAAATATAGCGAGAGATAAAAGTATAGTTATAGAGCTACATAGAATAGTTGAAACATTAGGCAGAACAGAATACATCATTGGCAAATACATGAATATTATTTACCATAAAGCAATCGATGACCATATATAGAAATATAATGAAAACCCTTCATATTCATCCATCCCAGAACAGGTGAATGATTCCCTTCCAATGACATTGCTCTTGGGGGCCAATCCTGGCCAAACATATTACAGGCTCCACTAATTTCAACACATCATTGTTTACGTGTATCATAAATATTATATGTATTCTTCCATTCTATTGCATGTATCTCTCCTTGCAGTTTTTATATATATATATATATATATATATATATATATATATATATATATATATATATATATATATATATATATATATATATACACACACTATGTGTTTTTCTCCTTTTAAACACTTACAGTATATGTGTAATTTAATTTTGCTGTATATACAATTGGTCAAGGATTATCTAAATAACTTAAGCCAATCCCCTTACAATCTCTCCATCTCTGAATATATATATTGTTACGGCCCTACGGTATTGAACCCAAGAGATTAAAATTCAAACACCGGCAACAACGTCATCTAATTACGATCAAAATGCAAGAAGGGTTATTGTCATAAATAATGAAGAAGGATGATATCAAACACCACTAATTTTCGTATTAATTATATTACTATTAACTAGGGAAAACGAACAGGTTGATAAGCACAATAATTCAGTTAATCAAGGCAAAGATCTTCGATATAAAACGTCAGAAGAAACACCTGAATAGCAATGAATAAGAATTGATTAAACACCGAGTGAAAGCTTCGAGTAAATGCACTCGTTACAAGGAATTAACACACACAAAGAGAACATTGAAGACAAACGGTTAACCAACACTAAATGCACTGAATATGAACTCTGAATCACGCTTATTACACGGAAAGTAAACTATGAATCACAACTCAATCACGGACCAACATAAAACACCATATAATATCACCACGGTGTAACACACAAACTCCACTTCACGGACATTTAATTAACAGTGTTTGACAGGCTGCCGTGTTTATATATTTATCGCCAGATAACGCTCGGACGACGTGTGTACTCAAGAACACTAATCAGTGTTCATTAAACGAACACCTGAACACACCAATATAACCACACCAAAATACATAGAGCCCCACACAACACTAGGGCTCGTTACACATACATAAAATATAATTGCTGTCTCATCTCCCCTCCAGAGGACATCAACCAGTGCACTCACCTACTCGTCCCAACTCACAAAACTGGGAGACAGCAAATCACGAACACCCAGAGGTGAGCCCAGACCGGACTGATGGAGCTCTTCTCCACCTCCGTCCTCTGGAACGCTCGGGCACACCCTAACCTCCACCTCTTACCTCCTAACATACATCTCCTTCCTAACTTTCGGTAAGAAAATGGAGTCACATGGGTCTTTCAACAGTCTCCTGCTGTCGTGGGAGCGTACATTTTCTCAGGCCTCCATGGTCCATGTGTGAGTGTAGGTGGACTTTCTCAGGGGTCATTGTTGTTGTCGTGGTCCACCCGACACCCTCTCTTGTTTGTCTGGATAGATTAAGGCCTCCTCTCTCTCAGCTTCCCTCCTTCACTGCTTCTCTGCCATCTCTCACAATATATATATATATATATATATATATATATATATATAGAGAGAGAGTCAGTCACTTAACCCCTACTGTACCATAGGGTACTACCATAAATGTACCCCCCAGTACCAAGAATATTGGCCAAAATGGCTTCAGAGGCAAGACATAACAATCTCTCACCTCAAAAGTTAATGAAACACTGACCCAGACAGCCTGTGGAAACTTGCAGCCAACCTAAGAAGTGTTGCCAATTCCTTAGAACAGTGTTTACAAGTCATGGTACCAGCCACTGCCTGATACTGGCAGTTCCAATACCATATATTACTGACGGCTGCAAGCTGTCAGTAGCCGTCGCTGGGACTCGGGAGTGATTTATCTACTGACGGCTGGCAGCCGTCGCTGGAAGTACGGGTTAATAAGTAGCCAAACCTGCACTCCCTTAAAGGGGTAGGGAGGATCAGCAATAAGCATGGGAATGGGAACAGAGATGACAGGTAGAGAATACATTATACTGGAAGCTAAACAAAAGCAAGCACTCTATCAATAGGATCACCATTCATTCCCTAGCCCCCGAAAGCAATGGCATACATTTTCCACGAAAAAGTCACTTCACATCAATTTCTGGGATGAAGATCTTCCAGGTTTGTCATTTAAAAGGGTACATAGACTTCTTCCTAGCAAACTTTTCCATCCTTCTGAACTGCTACTATCTATCTCCAAGGGAACTGGTTAGGTGGGGCCATCTGAGTGTTAATGCAACACCCAATGTGATACCACCCATTGCCAGTAATAAATGATGACCGAATGCAAAATGATGATAAGTATGGTCTTACTCATCGTGAACTCTAAATGAGTGGAGTTGCACGAGAGTATCGAATTATATTACAGTGCATTTGAGCATAGACTATATAATGCATTATCCTTAGTGATAGTATATGATTATAGATACGATTATAGTTTAAATGTAAATATATAATTATTGTTATAGTGTGCAGCACTGGTTGGGCTGCTACACCGCTCGGCCAGGTCAGCTGAGGCCCACCGAAGCAAAACGAAAACATATACATATACAATTGTTATGAGCATATAAATATATAACTCAGAACTTATACTCTGTATCCAGTGTGCAGCAATGCCAAATATTAATGTGGAAAGGTAAGGACCAGCGAGTCAGGCGATCAACTCTGAACCAGAAACGGCGGCGACAAAAGACCAGTAGAAGGATGAAAACTGTGAGAGTCAAAGTAGGGATTAATACAGATTGATAGATGACTTCAGGGTTCACTGGTATGGGGAGAGACGAACCAAAAAGATTGGAACACTCAGACGAGTTCAGTGCATTCATAATGTTTAGTCTCGGGGACTTGATGATGAGGTCCGATGAATTATCCGTAAAATAAAGGTTAATAGGGATAAACTCTCAGGAGACGTTAGTAATCCGGGTAATGTGCTGATATGAGGGAAGAGTTTGGATGAGAGAGCTCCTAACTTCGCAGTGATCAGGGACCTGATACATCCTTTTAGCTTAAAGGATATCTTTCTTACCTAGACGAACAAGGGAAACTTGGGTCTGGTTATGGAAATGGAAGAACTTTTTATCTCACAAGTGTGCATGGAACACTGGATGCTGAGGAGCGAGTGCATAAAAATAGTCTTTCAATGAACCAGAGTCATTCACAGTAGTTAGAGTAAAGATAATTTCGCATGTAGCCTTGACCGGGGATAGGAAGGAAAACACATGCAGGACACACATACAGATAAAGATGGGAGGACCAACATGAATCAAGAGCGTCTTGGTCAGTAGTAGTTAAAAGTTAAAGGTCATCGGAGACAAGCAACAAGTCTGCTGTGTCAGTCACAGTTAGTTGATCTTCGTCTATGGGAAACGGAAAAGGAATTATTCTCCATGCATTGAATATGTGTGAGGACTGGAAGGGATGTGAACTATAATGGATCAGTGCGTAATAACTGCTTTAATTAGTGGGTAATAGAACTTGCAGTTGACTATCTAAAATAGAGGAATCAGAGCAAATGTTTCTTTCGCTTTGTCAATGGAACTACGGAGATGTTCTACAAGTATGAGATCAGTGGTGATTCTACTAAGAGCAGCATCAACAAGATTCACCAAGACTCATGAACACCATCATCCGTGGCTTGAAGATCTTGGGTAAGGTACATGGCTTTGTCTGTTGCGTCAAATTATTCATGTTTGCAATCACCGAGTTTAAGGAATTCTTCATATACATCACTGCCTTGAGTCATGACTTAAGACTCTGTTCAAGGCTTTTGCGGCATTCTCCAAGACAGTGAGTATCTTTTTCTATTTTTCAACATCAGAAGCCTGGGCAGTTCCAAAGAGCGCATGGGATAGGAGGCCAGCAAATTTGAATAGCCCTCGCTTCACTCTGTGGGAGTGAGCCTGTTTAATCACATGGACATGTCATCAGGCAGGGCCAAATGAATCTAACGTAACCTATGATTTAATTTACCGACGCGGGCTAGTTTGAGAGAAACGGTGAGTCGCCAACTTCCTCAAGAGAAGGCTACTATTCCGTTAGGAGGATGTACTAACAGAATATTTCACTCAACTAGTAGGAAGTATTAGGCTGAATGGCTTGCTCTGTTAGATTTATAACATTAACAGAACGAGAATCCACTCTGCTAGCAGAACGGATCTTTTGCCTGTTATGACTGCGAAGGCAGTTTATGTATGTGCAGTGGTCAGCACCGTGGATGGAGTGGAAACAGATAATAATGTTATGGTCATTGACAGAGAGTTCTGGACTCACCTGTTTTAACCTGTCACCATGGATTACTTCTGACTTATTAGTGTCTGGGTCTAAAGCAACAACTTTATTTCTGGATGCAGGTTCGGAAATTATATAGAGCCCATTGAACTTTGGTGAGAGTTCAGACACATTAAATTAATACCAGTTTGAAGAATGACTTTTAGTGCTTTTCGGTGTTGTTTCCATATCATCTCGGTTCAGGATGTTTGTAGATGATCTTGGACTTGGTTGATTTTCCTAAAGACTTGCAGTTATATCTTCGCATAATCCTCTAGATAATAGACTGGTTTGGGACGCTGCAACAGCAGTTCATGTGGCAGGATTTTGTCCTGATCATAGACAATGTAGTTTGGGATTTTACCTGTGAATGAGTTATTTACAGAAAGCTGCAACCTGTGGGAGACAGTCTTCAATTACATGACTGTTGAGCGTGGCAAGACTTGTTCAGGATTTAAAAGTTTTATAAATTGGGTAGGTCTAGAAGATTGTAGGCACCAATCGAGCAGGGCAGTACCCAGGGGAGGCCACATAGGCATATGATAAGGAGTTGCTGGAACTCCCGTTTCATTTGCCCGGCTTCCCCCACCATTTATATTTGTGTATCACCTATACAGAGCTAAATCCAGCTTACTCACGCGAACACTTCCTCCTCCTATTGATTTCACTACACTTAACAACCACAACACATTTCTTTACAATACACCTAAATTACCTCTAATGTACCTTGATTTTGATTCTCTATCACTCTTTCAACCTTGGGGGAGGACACTTCTTAC
Organism: Paralithodes platypus; assembly: GCA_032716605.1. Classification (NCBI taxonomy): domain Eukaryota; kingdom Metazoa; phylum Arthropoda; class Malacostraca; order Decapoda; family Lithodidae; genus Paralithodes; species Paralithodes platypus. The sequence goes on from CM064578.1 coordinate 59,071,733, forward strand.
AGGCAGCTTTGCCTTTTGTCTTTATGCACATACAAAAAACGCTCCAAGATAAATAGAATGGGCCTGTAGTATGTTCAACCTACCCATTTGTGGCTGGGTGGTGCACTGCAATGAAGGCTTCTACATATTAAATTGTTGTGATGATATACATCACACACATCCCTATAAAGCATATCGACAAATACATACTTGTACACTACAGAACGCATATATTATACACATATACCTACATATGCACACACAGGCTTCTATATTGTCTAACATAAGCAAGCATGAGCGAATAAAGACCCACTCAATTGGTAGGGGTGGGGGAATGAGGAGCGTGGGTGGAGGGGGAAGTTGGAATCAAGGGGGTCACACAGGATCTTTATTGGGTAATAATTTCTTGTTAAGGATTAAATGAGAGTGGGGACATGCTAGGGTGAACATCAAACCATTCTGTTTGATAGTGTCGGTGGTCGTGATCACTACGGACTCGAGGCCCTTGCATTTGTAGTTGTCTGATTCAACAATAAATATACTGGCCCCATCCCGTTTCATGAGATGGGTACTCCTGTCCCTGTGGCTGACACAGGCGTTTCTAGTGGTGTGGTTGCGGCAATCATGTTGGTGTTCTTGCAATCGTGTTGGGAGATTGTGTGAAGTCTCACCTACATAATGCTTGATGTATCCCCTCAAGGAATGCTATAGACCCCAGCTGTGGTCCGGGTTACGTTGTTTGCATTGCGCTTGGTGAGGTCCTTGATTGTTTGGCTAGTCGTGCAGACCACTTCCATGCCACTATCCTTGAGGGAGCAAGAAAGGGCAGTGGCAGTTCTTCCCGCCAATAAGGTACAGTTAAGAGCATATGTTCCGGCTCAGGTGGTCTTCTCCTCTCTCCCCTGTTTTACCAGGAGAAAAAACGGTGTTATGTTGGTTCCCCTGAACTCACCCCTCACCTCCCCTCCCGCCTTCCCCCCTGATTCCCCACACCCATGTTCCCTTCCACCAGTATTCCCCCCTTCTCTCTCCCCCACCACCTCCAACACACACACACACACACACACACACACACACACACACACACACTTGTCTCTCCCTCCCCAAGTCTAAGTTACTGGAACTTCCTTTTAATTTCCTGAACATATATTTAATGTATGTTATGCTGTCATTCAATTTATCATGATTCTAAAGCATGAAAGTAAATATTCATCATCTATTCCTTACTACCTATTTTTGTATTTGCTTAATGTCAATATTACCCTGCATTCTTTGTATAATTATGAAGGTATTGAGAATCTATGTTGACAAAATATTCATCCTTTATGTTACGTCTATGTTTAAGAACACAGTCTATGTTAAATAATATACTCTATATACACACACACATACACACACGAGTTTAATGTAACAGTATCTACTCAATCTTTAGAATACTCTGTATATTATGTTGTATATAATATCAAATAAATCCTGCTACTCCGTAGCAGTAGATAACACATTATGCCATGTGCTTCACATTAGAGATGTGACATAGTCTGATGACCTTAGCATTATGTTAGGGATTCAAGAGAGAAATGGAAATAATTCCACCACGCTAGACCTGAAGAGACCATATAGCACTACTAGGGTAAGTTAGGGTGGGCGCTACCCCACCCGCAAGGTAACGTGTCGGCGGCGGGACTCGAACCTGTGACCCCCTGATCAAAAGTTGAGCGCGCTAGCCACCACGCTACGCCCGCCCCCGGAGGGAGAGAGAGTGTGTGTGTGTGTGTGTGTGTGTGTGTGTGTGTGTGTGTGTGTGTGTGTGTGTATATGGCCACATAATCCCTTGTCTAGTACTTGCAGATAAAAGGGTAATGTTTGGTTGTTTGTATGTTACCGCTTACATTATCCAGATTAAACAATTAATGTGTTAATTATTAATGGTGACTGGTGCGTAACTGGAGTATTTCGTTTTCCTTGTCTTTCTTGCGTTATGTATTTATGGTTGTTTATACTTCGAGTAAGATGATTATTACATTAATGTTTAGTCACCTATGATGCCCCTATCCCATACTGGAGAGCATTAGCATTCACAATTCTACAACGAAGGAAGACCATCTCGTATTCGTTATGCTCGTTTAATATTTATGTGTCATAATAATCCAAGTATGATTAACAAGTAATAACTACACACACAACTTTCCTTAGAACTAATACATGAGGATTTCTTAAACTCAGCGTATACGCGTATGTGTTTGTGTGTGTGTGGAATGGGGTGGGGAGGGGGGGGGGGGTATTCTGCCATGGCCTTCCCCTGTGTCTCTGTACTGTTTGTTTTTATCATTACCTTAGCAACCTGAACCAACGTCTATTTTTGACCTTTGGAAACAATTTACATTGACTAGTTCTCTCTCTCTCTCTCTCTCTCTCTCTCTCTCTCTCTCTCTCTCTCTCTCTCTCTCTCTCTCGTGTGCGCTTCATTGATCTTTTCATCAATTTGGTAGCCAACGACCATTATAGATTTAAGGTCGGAATGCCTATTAAGAACTGCAACGTGTGTGATGTATCAGGAAAAGGACATTTATATTTTAATTAGGCCTATAGTAGCAAGGACAAATTATGAACTACCGTAAGGTAATTCACTTGATAACACTAAAATAATACGAACCTTTAATTTGGTGCTATCTATGACTTACTGACTTGTTCCCAAAATTGTCTTGCTTCCTCGCTACTTTCGATATGCATGCAGTTATGTGGCAAAGTGCGTTCCCTGATTGTTAGGTTTTTGGTATTATCTAACAAGTTACTGATCACGATCTCGCACGATTATAAAGAAAGATAGCATTGCACTTATTCACGACACAAAAATGTGAACAGCAAGCGTCATTTGATACCCAGTTATGAAAACAATATCTTAGTTAAGGTTAAATATAATTGAATTCCAAGAATGAGAAAGAATGAATACATAACAATAAATTAGAATTAATGCACAACGGACATTTGTATTGCTGAAGTTATACTTTAAATCGGAAAATGTAATTACATTTTTTTGGTGATTGAAGTTAATTTCGAATATATAGGATTTCTCATATTATTCAGTAGATCCGGAATTACAAATTCCAAGATTTTAATGCATATGAAATACAAAATATCCACTTAGTAGCATGTGAAACCATTACAATAAATAAGTTCAAATTTAAGGTATCCGTTTCATCTTATTTCATTTCCTTTTCTTACATAAGTTAATTATATCCAAACTATTTTGGTTTTGTTTTTCAACTAAGTCAATCATGCTTTTTCCACTTGCCCACTCTTAAGTCTTCATTCTATAATAACCACTGCACATTTGTTTATTTGTTACCTCCGCCAACGAAGTTCGAGAGGTATTGTTTTGCCTTTGTTTGTCTGCCTGTAAACCAGTTCTCAAAAGTTATGACCCGATCTTCACGAAATTTAGTGGCCAGATCGGATATGCATCAAGTAAAGGCCGCGTCCCATACAGTACATCAAGACACGACAACGGCCGATGTTAGCCGATTTAACAACATTTTGCCGAATCGACACGTTTGACACGAGGCTCGCCAGAAGAGGACAGCCGCACGTCACTCACACGTCACTCACACGTCACTCACGACACAGTTACGTCTGCCACACGTTAACTCGTGCCCCTAATATGATGTCAGTATGACACACACGTCCGCGCAACACGTTCACAGTACGCTAAGTTGGATGTTGATAGGATGTTAGTCGTCTGCCAGACGAGCAGCATACGTGCTGCGCAAGTGTGTCGCACGATACATACGTGTGTCATCCGACAGGGTCGACTCCTACGACAGAAGCACGACCAAGTACCCAACCCTATATAAAGGTCGGGGGCCGTAGACCCCACACAGTCTACCACCAAGCCTTGCATCTGCACCATGGAGCCCGGCACTGCCCTACTCGAACACCTGCCGCCCTACCTGACAACCGACGACTACTACCAAGACCTACTGCACCGCAACCAGTTGCTGATTACCAACCTGAGAGTCCAGCTCTACACTGCCGTGATTTTGAGGAGGACTCTGGTTAGGAACAAGAATAAGAAACGCAAAGCCAAGGCACGTAGTTGTTTTGTGAGGGAATGGATAGCAGAAAGAGAAAAGTATGGCCACTATCACCAACTGCTCAAGACCCTACAAGCAACGGACGTCACCACCTACAAGTATTACCTGCGAATGGACGAGGAACTCTACACTGAGATTCTGGGACGGCTGACACCACACATCCAAAAGCAGGATACTAATTTTAGGAAGGCCCTGGAGCCAGGCCTACGTCTGGCCATCACACTCCACTTCCTGGCCACAGGTGAGGCCTACAAAAGCATGGCCCTCAACTTCCGAGTGGGTCCAAACACAATTTCCAAGGTTGTACGAGAGACATGCGAGGCCATCGTACAGGAATACTTGGAGGAGGTGATCGTGTGCCCGACGACACCGCAGGGGTGGAAGGACTACCCAAGGGATTCGCCGACACATGGAATTTCCACCACACCGTAGGAGCGATCGACAGTAAGCACATCGCAATGCAACCCCCTGCCAACTGTGGATCGTACTACTACAACTACAAAGGGTACCACTCCACCGTTCTCCTTGCACTGGTTGACTCCAAGGGAAAGTTCACCTACGTAGATGTGGGAGCAAACGGGTCAGCCGCGGATGCCGGCATTTTTCAGGTGACCGACCTCCGGCAGGCGCTAGAAAACAACGCAGCAGGATTGCCAGGCCGGGAGCCACTGCCTGGGGATGACGAGCCAGTGCCCTACTTCATTGTGAGCGACGACGCCTTCCTTATGAGAGAGTGGCTCCAGAAACCAAACCCCCACCGAGGACTAGAAAAGAAACAACGCGCCTTCAATTACCGTCTGTCGAGGGCCAGGAGGGTGGTCGAGAACGCCTTCGGGATGCTGGCCAACCGCTTCCGGTGCCTGCTGACGACTCTCAACCTACAGGCAAGCACTGTTGAAAAGGTGGTTCTCGGAAGCTGCATCCTCCACAACATCCTCATCGACAGACGGCCAGGCACGAACAGCCTACCTGAGCATCACGCCCGTGTGCGGCCTGGAGACTGGACAAGGGACCCCTTGGACGGACTGCAGCCACGTCAGCGGCAAGCTGGACCCGGACCTGCCAAAATAGTGAGGGACTACCTCACAGACTACTACAGCTTCCCACGGAACCTGCTGCCCTGGCAACGGTGAATGGTAAGTAGAAATGGTTCCCAATTCATACAATATATATATATATATATATATATATATATATACATAAATCAGGTATTAGAGTCGTTTTACTATAACTTAACATTATACACGCATTCTATCTATTAATGCAATTACCAATGGCATTTAATAAGTAAAGATAATAGTGTATCCTTCATGATTAATACAACCTGATTTATGTATACTTATTATTTTATAAAATATAGCACAGGTGACACATGACACATGGCCATGTAAACGTTAACATATCTTTCATATTTGTTCTATAGATTTCTATCTCTGTTATATTTATCTCTTATATTTCCTTTTCCCTCTCAACATAGGTTTCATATTGGTTCTAAATATTTCTATCTCCTTTATAGTTTTCTATAACATTTGCTTTGCCCTCAACATGTTTAATATTTGTGCCATATATTGCTATCTCTTATATTTCTCTCTTATATTATTTTTTTTCCTCTCAACATGTGTTTCATATTTGTTCTAAATATTTCTATCGCCTTTATATTTTTCTTTAACATTTGCTTTGCCCTCAACATGTTTCATATTTTTTCCATATATTCCATCTTTTATATTTTATATTTTATTTTCACTCTCAACATGGTTCATAATTCTTCTATAGATTTCTACAAATTTATATTTCTTTTCTAATTGATTTTGCAACTCAACATTTGTCCTATTTGTTCTAGGAATTTGTAACAAACTTATATTTTTGTAAATTTATTTATTTTCCCTGACATGTATTTATATTCATTATTATTATTTTATTTATCATTATTTATCATTACTTTATTTCATTCCTTCTGTCCTTGGTTTGTTCTATGTTTGTTGCACGAGATATTATGGTAGGATTGTTTGGTACTAACATTTCTATAAATATTTAGGTAATTGAAGTCATATATGTGCAGAGTTATCTTAGCGTTTACATGAATTAAACTTACATTAGGTCAAGGATATGGCAAACAACATATTACAATTTTTTTTTTATTATAAAAGTACAAAAAACAGATACGAAAATAGAGATATATAGGAAAAATAGAGATAGCGGGGAAAAGAGAAACTAATAAGTGAAGTCCCTCAGCGGCCCAGAGACGTCATTCTCCCGGTAGCGGTCTAAGTTGGCAATGTCCGACAGCCTAGGGGTCACTGATCGGGGTGGCTCGACGGGTGTGGCATCAGGACGGCCATAGGTGGGGGCCCGTGTCCTCCAGCCACTAGGGGTACCGGGTGCGCTAGGCAGCTTGTAGTGGGAAGGTCCTGGAAGTGGCCTGGGCTCGTAGGGCTGGGGAAGAGCTGGCGGGGATTGTAGCGGCGGGTGTGGCTCATTAATGACCACCCTGGGGATTGAGCATGTCCCCAGGGCATAGTTATTCATCCCAGTCACCAACTTGAGCCCCTCGAACATGTAATGCTCCACATGGCGGCGCTCCACAGCCTTGAACGAGGCTGTCAGGAGTTGGTGAAAGAGGCGGACCTCTGTCATGAGCGGTGTTTCTTCCTGGTGTGTCCCCCTCCAAGCAGCGTTGATGTTGAGCTGCCGGGATTCCGCCTCACGCAGCTGTGTGTTAAATATATTGTGTTTAAAGGTTTGCAAATAAAACTATGTAATACCATAATAAATTCAGTCAACACTGTGTGTCAGTGTATGCAACATGGTAAATGGTAATAGGGGGTTGGGGGAGAGGGGAGACCTCAGCAGCGCCATAGAAATATAGTGGTGACCTTTGAACTAGCCAAGGAATGTCACACCTGCACTCCATGGGAAAGGGTACATAGAGTTACAAATCTATTGTAAAGAATATTTCGGATATATGCTTGAATTTTACACTACTAAATTAATAGAAGTGGATGTAATGTATTGGGGTAAAAGTAAATGTATTTCTTATAAATACTACTCAAGTGAAAGGTGCTGGGCAAATATAAATGAGTGTAACAATATGTATATTTACCTTATTCAACAGGTCCCTTTCGGCTTGGGTCGTTCCTAGCGCTGGGTCCACGGTGGCTGGAGGTGGGTCGACGATGGCTGCCCTTGGTGCCGCGGCTGCTGCAGGTGGCGTGGCCAGCTCCACCAGGTCATCCACTGCCTCCTCGTCCTGTGTCGTCTGGCTGGGCTGGCTGGCCTGGCTCACCGGACCACCCTTGTAGAGCTGTATTGGGAATGGGATATATATGTATTAGAATTAATAATGTTTAATACCTTTATCAATACTTGCTTGATAATGTCAATGTTCTTCTGTTGTTTTAATAACTATGTTTAACCGTGGACTTGCTTGATAATGTCAATGTTCTTATGTGGTTTTAATAAATATGTTTGACCCTGGACTTCCTTGATAATGTCAATATGCTTATGTGGTTGTAATAAATATGTTTTTTTTACCGTGGACTTGCTTGATAATGTCAATGTTCTTATGTGGTTTTAATAAATATGCTTCACTGTGGTCGACGCTTTTCCTTATCTCTATTCTTATTGATTACATTATTGATCAAAGTGACTCTAGTATTATTAATTATAACTGACATTTTGCCATACATGGTCAGGATCGTTTGCATGAAACACTGAGAAATTATGAGAAAACTGTATAGAACTTCAACAGACGTACATTTTACATAAAGATTAAGAGAACTAATAGCGAATAGAATAAATGTATAATATAAATATATAATTTTAAGTTTTGGCACGTACCTTGCTCCTCCTCGTCGCACACCTCACAATGTGTGGCCTCAAAAAATGAAAGGTGTCCCGGATCCAATGCTCTCTCTCAGTGAGGGACTTGGTCTCCTGGCCGGACTTGAGGACGATGAGTTTGGAATACCTGGTCCTCATGCTCTCCAGCCACTTGTGTAGCTCGTCAACTGAAAATATAGGGAAAACAATATTAATTTTTGAATTATAGTAACCAGGGATATAAATACAATCACCACACACTTTTCGGCAACCCTTGGCTGTGACCTGACCAGGTACCTCACCTGGTACCCCGCTCTGTGACCTTTTAAGGTACATCAAAGGTGCCGCCTAGACACCTGACACCTGGCCACGGAGTTCAGTCAGTACAGTCACTATTCATAGGACGGTTTATATCACACACTGTATAATATATATAGTTACAGTCTATAATAAAATATATAATATATAATATATAATACAAATAAAATAAAATATAGAATTCATATATAATTATAATAATTATAATAAATATATAAATAATTAATAATAAAACACAACTATATATATATATAATATATAATATAGTATATATATAAATATATATATCAATTCATATATAATTATAATACTAATAATAAATATATAAATAATTAATAATAAAACTACTAACTATATATATATATATATATATATATATATATATATATATATATATATATATTTATATGTATATATATTATACTATATAATATATTTAATATATATATATATATATATATATATATATATATATATAATATAATATAATATAATATAATATATAACTAACATATAATAATAAGAATAGTTAAAACCTATAATAATAAAACACTTTAACTCACCTGTTATGCCCAGGTCTTCAGCTTTTTCACGGTACGCCCTGTCCTTCCTCTCTCTGTCCCGGAATGCCCTCATCTTCTTGTTGTATAGGAACTCTTGCTCCCTATACCACTCTGCAACTCCAGCCTCTTTGTCGTCCGGTATGACGTAATAGGTTCGCTTCCTCTTTTTTGTCTTCTTGGATGGTGCGTGGGCGTCAGCTTGTTGCGATGGGCGGCTGGGCTGTGATTGGGAAGAGGCATCTGTGGATCCCTCCTCGTCGCTGCCCTGTTGCGTGTCCACAACTGAATGCGCGATGCGTGTTGGCAGGATAGATGGGCTGATTGTGGCGGGGCGTGTGGTGCTGCATCGTTGTGCAGCGGATGAAGACTCCTTGACAATTTCAATGGGCTCAGGTGAGGGTGTAAATCGTTGCCCACTGATCTGCGTATCACTGTTGTCATCCGAGTCAACATCGTCATCAAGGGCATCATCATGGACTCCAACATCCACCTCATCAAGGGCCTCTGATGCAAAGCGATCTTCCGATTCCTGGGGCTTGGCAGGCTTCTTGAGTAGCTTGCGTCCCTTGGGCATGGTGGTGGTGGTGGTGGTGGGTGGGTGGGTGGATGGGTGATGTCTGGTGTGTGATCCGTGCGGGGGTGCTGGAGATACTGGTGGTGGCAGCTTGGTCGGCAGTCTTTTGTAGGCTGGGTGTGTAGCGCTGCCACGCCGTACGATTGGCCAGACTGTTGGTCGTGGTTGATGTACGCGTGACCAGCTAATCGAATGCTTACATACATACATACATAACATTTTAAGACTGAGTGTTCCACACATAAGTGCAGTTTCAGTCTCTTGTCCTAATGGCGGCGTTCCAGGCAACCCTGTTAAGGGCTGCTTCACTTGTCAAGTTCTTGGATTTGAGATCGGCGCGTATAGTCCGATCCCAGGTCTTCCTCGGTCCACCCCTTGGTGCAGCTCCCTCCACAATCACAGACCTGCATTTTGTCACCCAATTTTGTTCATCCATTCTCTCCACATGTCCATACCATCCCAGTCTACTTGTACGCATCACCTCGCTAATACTCTTTATACCTAAACGTCTCCTCAGCTCAACATTTGTTATTCTATCCTGTAGCCTGGCCCCACACATCCATCTCACCATTCTCATCTCATTACGCTCCATTCTGTTGACATCCTCTACTTTAACGGCCCATGTTTCTGAGGCATACGTCATTGCACTTCTAACACATGAGGCATACACCTTTCCCTTCAGGGGGAGAGGCATTCTTTTCATGGTCAGGATTGGCATCAATTCTCTGAACTTCCCCCAGCCACACCTAATTCTAGCAACAGTGGCAGCCTCGGCCCCACCACCGGCAGAGATGGTATCTCCTAGGTAACAAAACTTGTTCACCAGCTCCAAAGACTCATTTCCAAAATTCACAGCCACAGGATCATCACTTAACACAAGCTCGCCTTTGCACACTACGCACTCAAATTTCTCTATTTCTGACTTATCCTTCGGCAGGGGCCCCTTTATTCTACTACAGCGCTTACTCCCATGGTGTACCCAACATCGACAGATGCTACATTGAATTGAGTTAACGCCCACTCCCTTTCCACACACTGCACATGGGTATGCACCGCTCTTTTCCACATTGCCTCGTCTCAAACTACAATGCATAACCTTGGTTTTGTTAATATTGACTCTTAAACCCTTGCTCGCCATGCCCTCTCTCCACTTTCTGAATTTGGCCTCAGCATCCTGCATACTGTCAGCTATTAGGACTAAATCGTCTGCATAAAACAGTTCCAACGGGAGTCCGCCTCTAAAAACTCTAGACAGCGCCTCCAAGACCATAATAAAGAGGAGGGGGCTTAACACTGAACCCTGATGGACTCCAACACGGACTGCGAATTCATCACTCAGTACACCTTTCACCCTCACCGAACTTTGCGAATCCTCATACATCTTCATTATCACACGCACCAGCCACTCTTCCACACCAAGTTTCCTCATAGCCCACTGTACAACATCTCTAGGTACCCTATCAAAGGCCTTCTCCAGGTCCACAAACACAAAGTAAAGATCCCTGCCTTTTAGTAGGTATCTTTCCTGTATCTGCCTGACTATGAAGATAGCATCAGTTGTACCACATCCTGGCATAAAACCAAACTGCATATCATCAATAGAGATGCTTTGCCTGATCAAACCCTCAAGGACTCTCTCACAGACCTTCATGATTTGGTCAAGCATTTTCAGGCCCCTATAATTTCCTCTATCTAGCGCATCCCCTTTTCCTTTGTATATATTTACTATTACACTTTTGAGCCAATCCTCTGGGATTTTCTCATCTTTAATAATGGTGTTTATCAACTCAGTGACTAAGTTTACACCAATCTCCCCTGAGGCTTTTATCATCTCAGCGACAATGTCGGAGCAACCTGGAGCTTTACCGTCCTTCATTTTATTGATTGCGTCGCTCACTACAGCTGGTGCTATCAAAGGAGGGGGCCCAGATATTGGTTTTTCGATACTAAGCTGTTCCTTATCCCATTCAAACTCTACATTTAGCAATCGTTCATAGTGTAGCTTCCATGCTTCTCTGATTTCATTTTCTGCATACACAATCTTCCCATTATCATCTCTAACACACTGTTCACCTATAATATCCCTACTGTCATTTTTAACTCGCCTAGCTAGGTTGAAGATCCCATTGGGATTGTCAGTGTTACACACTTGTTCGAGGACCAGGTCCTTAATGCGATTTTTAGCATTGTAAATAACTCTTTTGGCAGTTCGTTTAGCTGCTTGTCGGGATAACGAACGTGTACATGACTTGTCTGACCTGTGGCTGAAGTCCTGTTAGCCTCTTGCAGCATGTCCAGACAGGATTGTACAGACGCGATACAAGTGTGAGCATGAACATTTGGTCGAATTTATCTGTTCGCTGGCGTGTGAGTCAACCTGATGTCGGCTGCTTGACGTGTTGTGGACGTGATTCCAAACATCTTGTGGACGTATGGCATACTGGGTTGTCTGTTTTTAGTCGGGCGTTTGTCATGTTATGGTCGTGTCGAGCTTACTATAGTCTGGTTCGAACATTTTGCCCGATTAATTCCCGATTATTGTACGTCAAAAACGATTGCTGCACGTCCGAAAACCGATCGACATACGTCAGCAGCACGTCCAAAATTTAACGTTTTTTTTCCCCGACCATCAAAAACGGTCGGCTGAAAAATAATGCATACACTAATTATTGGCCGAGTTCACGGACCTGTCGGCGGGCACCCCGTCCAGTTCCAGATCAACTCGAGTAGAGCCGATTTATTTACACGACTTTACTCGATCATGCACGATTTTTCAAAAATTCAAATATTTTGAAAAGATCGGCTCTTGTCGGGTCTTGACGTACTGTATGGGACGCGGCCTTAAGAAGTGATTCAGTTTAAGAGGTGGTGGTAGAGAGCATACCTCCGCCAGCATAGGCGGCTCACAAAGTTATCAACCAATGTTCTCGAAATTTGGTGAGCAGATAGGATATGCGCCAATGACGAAGTTATCACATCAAGGGGGCAGTTGGTAGAGCGCATCCCTCCACCAGCGGCGGCGGAGACATGCGATCTCCCGAGTGCCCCTCTAGTTATTTTTCTTATTTTTTGGACTTTCTTCTAGCTGTGTTACCGTTTATCGGTTTATTACATTCTATACATACCTGTAATATTTATTATTATTTATAATTTACGACTCCGTACCGCTTTTCGCGTAACATTTCCTCAGTTTTTTATGCAAATGTCTTCATATTGTTTTGACTACTCGTCCTTATTCTTGTCTGTCCATTGGTTTGCCTTACGATAGTTTCTGTAATTATGTTTTTCCTTTGTCTTGTGCGTTTCTCTTCTTCATCCAATCTCATGAGTGTGCTTCCTGTTAATAATCATAATTTACTTCACCCCAATCGTTTTACCTAGCTTGTTTTAAGTTTCTTTTTGTCCGACCTATTACCCTGGCCTTAGGTGACTTCCCAAATGTTCATATCTAATATACCCTATTATTGGGTTTGTATGTGTGGTTATGTGATTTGCATTAAGTAAGCTTTACTGCCTATTGTGCACTTTAGTATGCATGACCTGCTTAAATGCATCTATTATGTTAAGGCATAATTTTTTTGTTTAAGGTCTCCCCCCCCCCCATTAATTGAAGAAACGTATCCTGCATTGTCCTTAGTTTATTTAAGACTGCGAAGTGCAAGGTTACAAAGTATGATCGATAAGTCCTATAAGGGAGTTTATAAAGGGGACAATAAGGAATGACCGAATTATTAGTAAATATGTACTAATGGTTTCGCATGATTAACATCAGTTTTATTTTATTTGTTAATATGATCAAGTGCTGTATTTTCCTCAAAATGCATTGGAAGCTATGAATTAGATCTACAAGAGATTTGCTTTACTCGACCCAATCGTTCATTTGTATATTTCCATATTAGTATGCTTATATGTTTTATATACAATTACTTCTTACATTATCTGTCTATCAATATTTGTCCATGTCAGTCTTTGATTATTGAATTAACAGTCAACAGTGATTTAGTACCAATCAGTCAATTTCAACATTAACATTTAAATGTTATATCATATTCCTGTATTGTCAATATAACTCTCTCGCTTTATATTTCTGTGTATTTACCTTCTGTATATATGGCTGTGTATGAGGGTGTGCTTGAATTATTTGTGTCTATTGTTTGCAAAAGATGATATCACAACCGGTATGCTGTTGTATTGTATGTATTTTTATTTCAATTAACTAAAATTGTGTATCTGTATTAATCATGCACAAAACATTATTGTAATTGTGTATTGAACATTTAGTATACTACAGAATACATTTGAGCCAAAATATGTGTTTGCAATTATTCATCTTCACACTTGGATACATGCAATAAAAATAAACCTCTTCAATAGGACGATGCCTTTATGGATTTCATGTTGGCCATCACTAACCGAATTAATTCAAGTTAGGAAGCACATGTGAGAGTCAGAGGGTTACCTGATTTCGTATTTACACCTTTGATTCGTAAAGGTCCTTCCTAACCTGAGTAAAATCTTCTAATGATAGCCTGGCTGCAGTGGAAGGTTTTAAAGTGTGTACAGAGAAAGAAGGGGTATTTATGGTCACGTGTAAATAAATGTTGCAAGATTTACAATAAAACACGTAAACAACCAAAAACAACTAAGGGTAAAGAACGCTGCATGACGGGGGAGGGAGAGAGAAAGTGTTGGGGGTAAAGAGAGGGAAGACATTGGAGAGTGGGGGATTCCGGTGGTATGTGTAGGGATACCAAATAATCCCTTCCTCCCTGGCAGGGTGGATGGGGGGAGTACCCTGTGACACTTCTTATGGAGACGACTGTACTTACAAATAGTTGACTTGTAATAACGATTATTAATTATTCATATATTGATCTTCAATGTGATGATTTGATCTTATGGGATTGTTTTCGTGTTTTTAATAGTATGGGACTTGCTCTATCTTTGGATATCTATACATTGCATGTAGGGAGATTGTTGTGGGATAAAACAGAGCGATACTATATGTGTATACTGACTCAGGAGAAGCTGAACATAAAAATGTAATAGGCCTATGTAACGAAAGTAAAGACAGATTTTTAACACAAGCAAAGGTGACAATAATCGCAAATCTCATATAAAACTATTTGTTTCTGAAATCATAAAGAAAAAATTATATAATTTGCGCACACAACAACACAATTATAGGATGAAAATGTCAGCGCAAAGGACAATCACATAACTTGCACAGAATTAAATAAATACCTGTCTCAGGTGGCTTCATATCTGCTGTCGTTTCATGCAGAATTCGCTGTTTCTTTGGAAAGCCCTTGTAGTCTGTGCTGGACTTATTATAAAACAGGTACTGCCCCTGGAACCATTCGCTCAGCCGCTTCTCTGTCTCGATACTGAAAACAACATATATAAATTCGCTTGTCCCTACCTTTCACTTTCCCAAAAGACGTTCTTGATGCCTCTTCCTGTTCCAAGCTTCGACCCTCTTCTTAGCTTGGTCCAGCAGGCTCCTCCACTGGCGTTTCTGGACAAACAGAGGGGGAATCTTGGTTATTACGACCTGCTCCCCACGAACAGTTTCCTTCGTCGGCGATGGGGCCTATCCAGTAGTGAAAGTTGAAACAATAGCAAGTGTCTCTTCCTCCAGGACAAGAGGTGGTTGTGTACATTTCTTGGCTTTACCAAGGGCCTCTCGGCCGTTGGTGGTGTTCTTCTTTCCTGGCATGGAGGTAGTTGTCTTCCTTGTCATAGGTTAACTACCCATCACTGAACGTCCTAGAGTTTATATGGATCACGGCTGCCGTATGACAGTATGCTCTCGACCCAGCCATACAAACCACAGCATAGTTCGTCATCTGTTCTTCTTCCCTCCTCAAGAATCATCTCCCCATTTAAAAAAAAAAAAACATAACCACAAACAAATATCCAAACTATATGCTTCACAACAAAAGCAAACACAACAACTAAACACAACGCGACCAAAGGCAAAATAATTACCAAACATAACCTCAAATGGAACAAAAAACGCAATTACCTTTGCATCAATTGTTGTTATTCACATAATGAAGCCGATTTCAAGTTTGTTCGTCACGTCACGCATGTTCTTGCAATTATTGGTGTGTGTTTATGAATTCCTGCCATGTCATAGGTTGTTCGTAACGCATTCAAGCTGATTTTGGCAATTGTTCATTGAAGGGTGTAGCATGTCGACGTTGCCAGCATGTATTTTCTTTTTTTTTCATAAATGCGCTACGACACATTCCAAATGTTGCATGTATGTCATACGTATGTCATAACGGTGCATAGCTGTTCTTGGAATGTTGTAGCATGTCATAACAGTTTTTACCTGCAACAAACAGCTACAATGAGCAACAGCATACCTACGAGAAACTACAACATTCTAAGAACTGTTAAGAATTGCCTACGAATCACCTATGACACAGTTTCTGGTCGGCACCCACCAGAAATGTCTTCAACATTTATTAACATGCTCAAAATTGTGGCGCTCTATAGGAACCACTGTGACATTGTACAACACTTGGTCTATTCGATCACCCAAATAGACCAGGAATAGGCCACGAACACCAGATTGTGGCATGTTGGCGTCCAATTATTGAGAGTGGGAAAGCTCCTTAAATTTGCATCACATAAACTTAGGAAAGTGCTAGGTGATGCATATTGGACAAACAAAAGCCAAATCAAATTGTTCATTATTGGCAAAGACTCAAGCATTGATTGACTTATAAAAGGAGTTGGGTGTTTTGCTAAGAAGTAACCTAAGCCTTTTCAACAAGTTGAGAAGAAAACTCATAAATTATAAGGGTATATCGAGAGCCAGTTATATTATATAAATAAGGAGATAGTCCTTAAACTCTACAATGCTTCTATATTATGCTATTCAATTTCGGTCTTCAACTCTTAGCAAAGATATAGTACAACTGGAGAGAGTCCAAGCCAGGGCCACAAAGTTTTAGTTTTGGTCAGAACCATACTTTAGATTACAGTATATTGGGTGTTTTTTCCTCTTTTCACTTCAGAATAATGTATAGGTCCGTCGTCTGCTTCAACACTAATCTGGAAATAATTACTTAGAGGCGTAAATAAAGAAAACACTTGTCTGGTTTTCTAATAATTGTTTATTTACCAACAAAATAGTTATCTGAAGCACTTAAGATTCTATAGCTAATACTGTAAAGAGTATTGTGTCTATTTAGTAAAACTTGCAGAAGCACTGTAGGAATGCTGTTTCTACTTATGAGCAATACTAGCAACTTAGGCAATGAGTACTATTTCCTGTATTGTATATTATTCCTGTAAGAAGAAAAGAAAATATTAGGAAACACTCGATATCCTAAAGAATGTCAACAGACTTCATGATTTCGTTTAAATATTGTCACGGTACACGGACACTAATTATTACCCAGCATGATGGAGGTATCGACCTTTCGATGGGGCTGTCTAATCTGCTTTTGAGCCTGGGAGCCTGGATGTGGCGGTGTCGTGTGATACTGTGTATGACACTAAATAGTTGCTGCAATCCCTTGGGTGTATCGGCAATCGTCTGTGAGTCATGATGGTAAAAGCCGTGTGAACCATACTTTGTTTGCATGTTTTAGAACAAGGGAGTTCAAAGCTGAAATGGAGAGGTGGTGATCCTCTTATAGGTAGAGTCACACCAACTATATATGTACAGTCATATACTTTTATATGTGTATAACTGAATTGAGTTGCTACTTAAATGGACTTAATGTTATATATGTAATTAAGTGTACAGCCTACTATAGATGTGCTGTTACACTTTTGTCCATTGATAAGAAGACTGAGATACGAGGAGCAATTAAGAGTTCTTGGTTTCTTTGCGATGGAAATGCATACACTTCGAGGTCAATTCATTGAAGTCTTGAAAATATTTAATAGGTTTGGCAACATTGATTATTATTAAATACTTACCCTCGATAGAAATACATGTCATCACCAAGGCTGAAAACTAGAATTGGAAAGGATTAGCAGAAATATTATGTAGACACATTTTCACATACAAGATATGTGCTATCTTGAACAATCTTATCTCAGAAGTTATGCATAGTTCTTCAGTAAAGCAGTTCAAGAAGATAGTAGATAGTATTTTGCGAAAACTGCAATGAGAGCTGGGATCTACAAAATATTCCTCTATCCACTTCGAAAATCTCTTTGGAATGTACCGAAAGGTCTTTGAGGTCCTTGTAATCCCTTGAAGCGTCTTGTAACTCTCAAGACCTCCCGCTTTCCTTTTCCCGTGTCTCCCCATTTTTTCTTTCTATTTTTCTTCCCACTTATCTTCCACTCTCCAAACCTATATGCAGTCCCCTCCCCCTTAGGGGGGGGGGGGGGGCCCTAATCTGTAGACATTGCGTGTTGTGGGTAATGACAGTATCCCCTTATGGTCACCCTTCCATTGATCTCTTAATGACCACTTCATCTATCATGGTAGGGACGTAGAGAAGGTAAGGGAATATGCAAATTGACCTCCAATTATTTGTTGTTATGATTATCCTTTTATATGCATGTTAATGAATGTGTTTTCGGTTTGTCTGTGTCAGTCACTTAGTGTCTCGGTTAGCATTATAGCAGAATATGTTAGCACACGTTGACACTATATTACAGAATACACTATATTGACCGGTCACATATTTTCATTACCATTTCAGTCATGTGATATGTGTATTCTATATGCAACACACAAATGTAGACGTACAAAACACGCACGCACACGCACACATACACAAATACACACACATATATATATATATATATATATATATATATATATATATATATATATATTCTTTAATACATACGAGGTTGAAAGAAATGGCAATTTCTGCGTTGGAAATTTTATTATTCAAAGTTTCCAGGTCTCTGATCAGTTTTCGCTGGGTGGCAGGATATAGATGAAGGAGATGAGCAAAATTCATGGTGGTACAGGGTTACATTAATGTACATGATGATACAGGATATACGACGCGTTTCACTGGACAACCAGCATTATCAAGTAAGGATAGAATGATATATATATATATATATATATATATATATATATATATATATATATATATATATATATATATATATATGAATGATATATGATATACCGGTATATATATATATATATATATATATATATATATATATATATATATATATATATATAATAATACATATAAATATTAATATATATATATATTATAGATAGATAGATAGATATATAGATATATATCAGCTATTGATCGTGTTCGTGGAAAGCGGAGGCGAATAATGAAGAGAAACACCAAGGCGTGATAGAAGACCACGTTCATCTTGTTTATATTTATTGCAAGGTTTGGGAGACACACTTACTCCATCATCAGGCAAATCTAAAAATAACAGATACACACACTTGTAAGAAAACACTAGTATCATAGCGAGTTACAATAATTTCGTAAATCCTAAGAAAAATTACAGTATGAAAATAAAAAGAAAACTTATCATAAATTGGTGATATAGACACACAAAGATACATAGATGACATAATAAATACCACAAACATTATAAGTTAATCACAACACTTCTAAACACTATACATACGGAAACACGAAAAATAACTTACATTATGAAGATGTTAAAAACACAAGAGGTCGGTGGATTTTTCATTGCTAACTAATGAAGGTTTTAGTTTCACTGATATTAATTAAGGACTCCATTATCGGGAGTTCCTCTCCGTATCGTATCGACACGACTGGAGGACTGAGAAAGTATCCTGGAGGAGAGGGTGATTTAAGTCTTGGGCATGTTGACGTATGGCACTATATGGGGGATTAGCATATAGCGTGTTTGGTCTAACCGACTTACCCTTGTGTTCAAAGATACGTACACTCGGATGCCATAGTCTCTAGCCCACTCAAAACAATTCGTGGACTTCACCTATTTTTAATTTTGGATGGCTATCTCTGGAAACTAATTTCTGAATATTGTTCTCTAAATATCAATTAGAAAACTATATATAGTATTTATTGACAAGGAGGTGTGACGACCGGCACTACGAAATAAACAAGGGCACTTAATAAAGGACTAGATGATAGGCTATATCTGCAACAACGGTACGCTAATTCCAAACCCTCGAACTATTACGCCGATGTCAAACCCCGAACACGTGTGGATAAGCCCACAAGGTAGTAAACATCTCCTCAACCATTTCCGGAGGTAAAGGGGTTAATTTCTCCCGCAGGGCCAGGTACCCGTTCTCGGCCCATGTCCCAGCCGGCACAGCCTCACCTGGGAAAAGCTCCCTCTCCTCCTCCTGCTCCTCCTTCATGCTTTCTACAACCAGGACAGGACAACGAGACACGGCATACTGGTCCCTGGGACCGGCGAATTTGGGAGAGTGCAGAGGGGGGTTGAGAGGCACTGCAGGAGCCTTGCCTTGCGTTCCCACAGTGCATGAACCACTAGCCCCGGAACCCGGGTTATCCAACCACCATCCACCAGGCCCGGGCTCACCCTGCACCTCCGACTCCAACTCTCCATTCAATAACATAGGCAAGAAATTGATCGTATCTGACTCAACTTTCTCTACTGACCCGTTCTGAGCGGATACAGTAGCACAAACCGCCTCAGACAACTCCCCGTTAACACCAGCAGGTGACTTATCGGCGCCCAGACCACTCTCTCGGCCAGCCCCATGAGGTGACATAGCCTGTGTGCCCGACGCACGATAGTACCTCTTCAACATGTTAATATGGCAGAGTTGATGGGTCTTACATCTGTCTGGGGTACTTATGAGATAGTCAAGAGGCCCCACTCTCTTGCAAACTAGGTACAGACCACTGAACCTGGCAGCCAGAGGTTGCCCTTGAACAGGAAGAAACACTAATACTTCATCACCCACTGCAAACTCCCTGGGTCGTGCTTTGGAATCATACTGCAATTTCATTTTCCCCTGAGCTACCTTAAGATGTTCCTTGGCAACTTTCAGGCGGCATGTAGTCATTCTCTGGTAAGTGTTACATAGTCAAGCAAACCCTCACGAGACTGGGGTTTTTCGCTCTCCCATGCTTCTCTGACAACCGCCAGGGGGCCCCGCACCCTATGTCTGAATACTAGTTCGTTTGGCGAGAACCCAAGAGACTCCATTGGTACTTCTCGTACTGCAAACATGACAAATGGGATTGCCACATCCCATTCCCTGGCATTCTCCAAACAAAACTTGTGAAGCATAGACTTAAGGGTCTGGTGGTGCTGCTCAAGCGCACCCTATGTCTGCGGATGGTAAGCACTAGACACAATATGCCGAATGCCTAATTCTTGCAATGTTGTACCAAACAAATTTGAAGTGAAATTTACACCTCGATCGGATTGTAGTTCTTGGGGCAACCCGAATCGAGTAAAGAATTCCAAAAGTTTCCGAATTACAACCTTAGAGTGCAGACTAGATACTGGTATATCCTCTGGATAGCGAGTGGTCACGTCCATAATCGTCAGTAAGTACTTATTTCCCGCACTGGTGGGAGGCAAAGGGCCAACCATGTCTATCATAACTCTGGTGAAAGGCGGATCCACAGCGGAATAGGTATCAGAGGGGCCACAGGAATGCTCTGCTTATGCTTGCCCACTTTCTGGCAGGTGTGACAGCTCTTAATAAATGGAGTAACATCCTTGATCACACTCGGCCACCAAAACTGATATTGTACCCTCTCCGTAGTCTTGCGAATCCCCAGGTGTCCAGCCAGGGGAGCTTCATGAGCCAGCCTAGGCAATGCCTCCCTATATCTCTGGGGCACTACAAGTTGCTCTACAAACCCCTACAGACTCCATACTAGAATCTGGCACCCACCGCCTGTACAACATCTGATGAGACATATAAAAACTAGCCCTCCCGCCAGCGACAACAATTTTCTCCCCGACCTTAGAAAACAAGTGTGTAAATGAAGCATTGCTCTGCTGCGCCTCGCCAATCTCCCCCGGTGCCACAGTGGTAAGATTAGGTATAGCCTCCAAGTCGACCTGATTCGATGATGCAGGATCAACCGGTCCTCCCGTAGGGACCCGATCGCTCCCTTCAGTATCACCTCTGGCACCGGGCGATAGGAGTGAGGAGCTTTCCGCTGAGCCTTCCTCCTCATCCTGCACACCCTCGTCACCCTGCAGATCAATCTAATCTATGGGTGATGCAGATTCATTACTGTACATCCCCTCGATCAGATCTATCTCCTCCCCAAACAACTCCTCCGGCTGTGCAACCTGGGCCATAGATCTTGTGACCGCACACACCGGAAACAAATCGGGAGGCAGCTTCTTAGCCTCCTTGTTCCTCTCCTCCGGCTGTACCTGTTCCGACACCACTACCAGAGGTGGAAAGACTCTACTCCCTGCCATATCTGCTCCAAGCAGAAAATCAATCCCCTCCACAGGTAATGTGTCCATGACCGCTACCTTCGCCGTCGCCGTGACTACAGGACACCTAAGATGAACAGGAACGAGGCTATAACAAGCCTCAGTATTTACACCTCGACATAGCACAAACTCGTCAGATTTTATCGGCTTCCCCGTCAAGTTCGAACACATGGACTGCTTAGCTCCCGAATCCCTAAGAACCTAGACTGGATACACCTTCCCACACAGCTCTACTTCACCCTCATGAACGAAAGTCCGGCACCAAGCGAGCGAGGCTCTGGACCTGCATTGGTACCTAGTTGAGTCACTTTGTCGGGGGCAGGCTGTGCCACGGCCGTTGGCACCCCATGCTTCACCCTTCGGTCTGCCTCCAACCTTCGTAACAAAGATTCATCCCCTCCTCCCTGGATACCAACAACAAACGACACAGGCTTAGCAAGCGCTGCAGAAGACTTTGCCTTGGGACAGTTTGGTTTAATATGTCCGGTCTCTTTACACCCATAACACCTAACAATACTGGAATCAGGTCGGGCTGATTTTTGTGATTTCTGTTTGTCTCCACCGTTATTATTACATGTGGGACCCGAGCCACTATTACTGTACCCTCCACTTCCACCTGCTCGGTACTTCTCGTCACGTGCAGTCGTGGGGGAGGGCGGCATATCTGGCATGATCAGTAAAACCCTTGGTTGCCAACACTCTATCGTCAGCCCACACGGCAGCATCAGACAGCTTGCGGGGGCGCTTCTCACGGATCTTTTGGCAAATCTCTTTGTCGACATTGTTGGTAAAGTGTTCTAGCAGAAAAAGCTCAACTGCCTCATTTAAATTGGTTACATTTTCATTCAAAAGCCAATGAAACAAACAATCACGGAGGTACTTAGCAAACTCAACACGAGTATGATTAGGCTTCTTCCTTGCATTACGAAATTTAAGGCGATAGTCTTCTGGTCTGAGTTCATAAGCCTTAAGGATAGCCTGCTTTAAATTATCATACCCTGCTAAGGGCTCCACTGACATCCTATCATATGCCTCGAGCGCTTTTCCCTTGAGAACATTTGCCACCAATGCCGCCCAGCATTCCCGTGGCCACTCGAACTCCCGTGCTTTCTTTTCAAATCGCTGGAACCATTCTGTGACTTTTTCCTCGTCAAAGGCGGGAACGAGCTTCAGGCTACGAGACAACTTTAACTCGCTAGATTCCTCCCTGTGTACCGACCCAACTTGTCCCCTTGTGTACCTACCCCCGTCTACCTCAACTTTGGTTCTTTGCAACTCATTGTCATGCTGTGTTTCTAACCTCTCCTTCATCTCTCTCCCTTTCTCTTCTCTTTCCTCCTGCATTTCTAATTTCTTTAACTCTTGTTTTACTAGAGCATCACTCGATAGCCCTACCGGGGCAAACGTAGGAGGTGGTGTAGGAACATAAGCGGGACGGTAACGTGGCTGAATCGTAGAAAATCCGGCTGGGATAAATGGGGGGGGGGAGGTGTAACCTGGTTCTGTGCCGCCCAGCCAGTGGCAGGAGTAGAGTGTAAAGGATAAAAATGGGGTTGAGTAAGTTGGGGCACACCCGGGGGCACGTCAGGCAACAACGGGGAACAACAATAGGACATGTCAACTGGGAAGACGTTATGCTATCATTAAAAGGACTGGATGTGCGCGGCGGAGAGCGTGCAGGTGAGATATAGCCTCCTGCCGGCACAGTTGTTGGCTCAGCCTCCTCTGGAACATCATAATGATACTGCCATATATACTGCCGACATACTTCCCTCGTGGTAAGAAGAGACCCCTCTACTCCCAACACTGATGCTATCAACCTCAATTCCTCCACCCGTCTCAACTGCATCTGTTCCCATTCTGGAGAACTCTGAAGGAACACTCTCGCATCCTTCTCACTGGTGATGTGCAACGGCACGACACTTTCCCCCTCCTATCTTGCTTGTTGTTCAGACATAGTAAAATATAAAATGCTAGACACCTATGCTAAAAAACAATTCCTCTGATCAAAATAAATCTTACTAATACTGCTGGGACTAATTCTGATTATCCTAGGCAAGGTCGCCACTGTGACGAATCTGGACCTCAGTTGCTTAGAGACGGTATACGAAAATAATTACTAATGCAAATGCACCTTGTCTCTCTACCAAGCAGCACCACGACGCAACAGGTAGGAGCACTATAAATGCTTCCAGGCTCTTCTCAGGGCTTAAGGTGCACACTGCCCTGCTCCTATTCTGAATAATATGTAGAACAGAAATAATCATGTAACTTACTAGCTACGCGAACTCGAAACCAACACCGGGATTAGCAATGCTGGGTTGGATAATCAAAACAGTTAAATGCATAGGCTACCAGCAGACATCAAAGAAAGAAGAGTGCAGATGTACTTCGAGCTTAACAGGCTATGCGTGCCCTCGACAGTACTAAACCGTGCGCAAACCAGCCAACGGTATTCCACTCTCAACCCAAGAGAGTTGCACATAATAATATTGTATACATATAATAATGAACTAACAATACAAGGCAGTGTCCTAATATGACTACTAACCTCGGGGTGATATTAGTGGAAGCAAGTTGCCCTGACCACCTCTAATATCACACCAATATATCCTACTTCAACCTGGGCCCCCCAGTGAGATACCGCCCAAAACAATGAACTCTTAGAGAGTCTACCTCCAACACTCACTTAACTATGGTGGGGGGGGGGTCCAGACTGAAGCTGGATTTCTAATTAATATTGAACACTCCGTTGCCTCAGTTCGAAACACGAGATAGGGAACAAACAATCGCTGGGGCAGAACCGTCAAGGTTGTTACCGGGTCCTAAGCACAAGCACTGGGAAAATATGTAAGGGTATGGATGTGTGTGTGTGTGTGTGGACTTTCTATGGGATTAACAGTGCTTATTATTACGGACCCCGGCAAGCCTCCTAGCTCTCCCCATCACAGATCCCGAAGTAAGCTACCGGAGGTACACAATATATGAAAACAAATTGAAATATAATTAATGCTGATCAAAGGAAAATAATAATTAAAAGAATGAATGAATGTCTAGGATTCTCTGTTAATTACGTTACGTTAATCTTTGTGCAAGCAAGGACAAACAAAAGGGTCAGACTGGTTGGGCCCCAAGAGAGAGAGAGTACACAACCTTATCGTCTGCCCGTCTAGCAGAGAATGGCTAGAACTCGCCTGGCTGACGGGAACCAGCCTCAAACTAAGGGGTTGCAATATATCACCACACGATATGATAACACTAAGACACTTCACAAGAATAACTTATACTAACGTATTCCTGTGTTAACATATTGGCTAAAACAGCGTGGCAGATAAAATAAAGTATATCTTGATATTGTAACACAACTAAACTTGCAATGGTCACGTAATTAAATGAAACTTGTGGTGCTAGCAAAATGGCCCCCCCCCCCCCCCCCGCGAGAGAGGAGCAACATTCCATCCACCCCTACCCTCCTCTAGCTTGCAAGCCCCGACGTTGCCACTGTTAGCTTCATATCCGAAACTGATAACACTCTACTAGCTCATTCTACACAAAAGTTTATTGAGACAAAAATGCTTAGAGGTACAGCATAACTAGACATGTGCAATTGGAAGGGTATCGGAGTGACACTCACAATACCAGGTCTTTCTAATAGACTTGACACAGCTGCATACAGAGAACAGCTAGGCGCCACTAAAGTCTAGCTACTCCTAAAAGGCCCTAAAAGACCCTGGTCATTGTGACAATATATATATATATATTATAATTATATATACTAAATATATATATACTGTATAATATATACATATACCTGTATATATATTTTATATATATATATTATTTATATATATTTTATATATATATATATATATATATATATATATATATATATATATATATATATACATATATACATACTTATATATATATTCTGTATAAACAACATAATTTATAGGAGTTGACTTGCGATAAACATTAAGAAGAAACGCTTACCTTGGACAAGGGTATGGCCTCTTCACTGGTCCCCGCTTTGCTCCCCTACCCCGCCTGTGAGTCGAAGTGATCACTGGAGAGTTGGGCAGCTCCTCGTTCTCCAGGGGCTGCCCCATCGCATCCTGGGTCAGCTCTTCCTCGTCCACCAACACCACGTCCTCCTCCACCACCAACTCATCCTGTGGCTGTGTCATTTTCTTGATCTGAAAATCAAATACATAAATAACATGTCAAACTTCTAACATCAGTTTAAGTATCGGATATTTATACTTTGACACACATATAAAGTAAACAATATAAGAATTCCAATATACCAAATTATACACTGCAAATTGTTTTATCTATGCTTCTACATACTTTCTGGCTGCTGGATCGTAGAACCTCTTAAGAGACATTTTCCTTCAGGAAGGAAAATGTCTCCCAAATCCATTGATCCCGGCTCGTCCTGCGGCGGGCACCGGCCCCGCTGGGCTGATTCAGGAGCTTGCCGAACCGGATCCTCATGTTCATGTAGAATGTGGAGACTGTGTGGGTTGAAAAGGGAAGGATATAGTGCCTTGAATAATATAAAATAAAAAAATGATGTCAACAGATATCGATATCGATGGGAGAGAATTTAACACACAATACAAACGGCAAGCAAATAAATATACACCTAAATAAAACTTAATTCAATTTGAAAGTTATTAGATTATTGCATAAAAATATTCATAGAACCACGTTGGTCACACAAACCATAAGATTACTGCATACGAATATTCATAGCACCACATTGATCAGACCCATAAAGATGATTTCTATTTCAAATAAACTAATAGCCACTTACCTTGCAAACGCATTTCCTTTCCTTTTTTTGTCCCGGAGGTGCCCCTTGTAGTGTTTGTCATGATGCCTAGGGTCAGCCTTGCTCCATAAGGCTGGGTTGTTTAGAATCCACTCTGCCAGATCCGCCTCCATTTTGGCAGTGATGATGCCGGCAGAGTCGTCCTCGGAATCCGAAGAAGTTTTCTCCTCCGGAGGTGATTTATTCCTGCTGCTGCTGCTTTTCGGGGCATGGTGGACCTCGGCCACCACGTCCTGGGTGGTGAACAATTGTTCACTTTCGTGCTGTACATCCATCCCCGTCTCGGATACGACTTCCTGGGACTCAACATCTCGTTCCACGATTTCGTCCAAATCCACCGTGGATCACTGGCACCTCCTCCTGATCACTTGGGCTGGCCGCCCTCTTCTTCGGCCCCTTCTTCGTCAGTTGAGTTTTCTTGGGAGGCATGGTTGTAGAGTTGGAGAGTGTTGTTAAATGTTCACTAAGTCACTGGAGACTGTAGAATTACCTTTTTGACCTGTCCCGCGGTATATATACCCCTCTGACCTGACGTCACCCATGCCAGACGTACATCGGGTACCTGACAAATTTGCTGTCACACGAGCGCTGTTTCCGTCAATTTTCCATGAGCAAGTTATTCTCGATATACTTCGGGACTGTTTTGCACTGACATAGGTAAATACACTTAAAGGTAGAGTATGTGGGTGGTTAAATTCTTATAAAGTTTAATTTATGTACCTTCCAGACCATAATTGCCCGTAAAAATTGATCGAAAAAGGGTTAGTGTGAATCTAACAACAATAGGTGCACAGAAAAAAGGGTTGACAGGTCGAGTAATAAGTTTTTTTACCCACCTCGCCGAAGGTGCTCTTTGCCCTCGGCGAGGTGTTCTCTGAGCATTCGGCGATGTCGCAAAGCCCTTGCCATGCATCGTGCAGAGTATACCCCTGGCGGGTATACACTCGACGAGTATTCGGTCGCACATCTACGAGCAATCGACGAGGCAATCTCCGATAATTGTTGTGCATCGGCGATGTTCGGTGAGCGTCGGCGAGCCATCGCGCGATGTTTTGCAAAATTGCAGCGTTTTTTTTCTTGCGACACCCTCGCCGATTTCAAAGAGGAGCTCCGAGGGACTCGCCGATGCATCGGAAAATATTTTGCCGATGCTTTCAAGGGTTCGGACACCTCGTCACTCCTCGTCCCAAATTTTGAACAATCCGAAAGCTTGCGAGGCCCTTGTGAGGCAAACGATCATCATGCGAGGAGTCACAATTTTGTTGCGACAAGTTCCGAATGTGCCCATTCGTTGGTAATGGCGATGAAAATCGTTTAAATTCGCAAATATTCGCAAATTCGCAAATAAATAAGGCAAATTATAAATAAATATCAAGAAACTAGAGTTCTTCGTATTTAATGTAGGAAACATTTATGCTGTCTGATGAGTATTTGTGTGTGAATTATCGAAGATTACTTTTATTCAGTCCGGGAAGCACCCACACTCACCGGGAACCCTACCATAGACACATTCCTTTCGTCCAGTAGTCATTAACCTTTAAAGAGCGGCACCCGGCTATAGCCGGGCGCCAATTTGCAGCAAGTTAGGAGCATTATTATGGCTTTTAAAGGGTTAAAATAGAGTGCAAATGGCCGGGAGTGCAGCGGGCCACATGTCCGACTCCCAGGGCCTACCGCCACCCACTGACTCACCCTCCCTGTGTTCTCGAGAGGCCGGCAGTGTAGCCAGTATTGAGCGTAGCTGGAAAAAATATACCGCTATACGCTTAACTCCCATGTTACTGGTACCACTGTATGAGAACCACAAGTGCTACGTAGCTCGTTCTGGTCTCATTTTGAAGCTTTTAGCACCTAGTTTTTTGCTGAATACATTTCTTTTCATGCAGATACTTGATTTATCATTCAGGAGGGCCTGAATATGGCCAAATAAGCCCAAAAAACCCCGCTAGTTAAGGGTTAAGCCTTACTGTACCGGCATCGTCTCTTTATTTAGACGATTTGATGCAGCTTAAAAAATAATATGTGGTAGTTGTTGTTGTTGTTGTTGTTGTTGTTGTTGTTGTGGTAGTAACAGAGGTTTAGTTAGATGTTTCGAAGTCTTAATAGTTAGAGGCCCTTTTTAGACTGAATAGAATCTTGAAATAGTAGCCAGAATAAAGTTAAAAAGGACGTTATCGGTAAGGGGGTAACTATTCAGGTATGATTGTCAAACCTCCTTGACCCTTAAGGGAGAGGTAATTGATATTTCGTGACACCCTTCTCCCTCGTGTTTAGACCCATTAGTTTCGAAATGTTATGACGTTCGCCCCATTAGTTTGTCAATTTTAAGAATTTTCGTCCCATTTATGTATCAATTATCAAGACATTTCGTGCCAATTAGGACTCGATGTTTTCCTGACGAGCGATAGCGAGCCTGTAATCTAGTAAGTACCAGCCTTCGGCAAAGAAATTTTTCTACCAAAAAATTTACAAATTTTTCTCGGAAGGGAGTCTTGGGAGTAGTATTTAAAGTTTAATGATAATATATATATAAATAAATAACACCTACTCCCATAACTCGCCCCTTCAAACACACACATACACACAAACACTCACACACATACTGTTTATAATTACACAGTCTCTCTCACTATATCTCTCGCTCTCTCCCTCTCTCAACTGTTTTTTAAATATCATGGGTAACATACAAAGGAGATAGGACGAGCTAGATACAAAGACTGATGTAGTTTGATAGAGTACTAGGACAAATAACCTGAACACAATACATTCATTAACAGATAATTATATGGAAAGTATTTACGAATATATATACACTAATTCATTCTTATATAAATCGAGAGGGGAAGTAATATATATCCAACTATTTTCACACCGTTCAACCCCTCCTGTACCGGCGACGTGTTTTTGTCTTTGATTTCAGTTACATTTAGAAGATTTCATTCAGCTTAGGAAATATATATGGTAGTTAAAAGGATTAATTAAGTAGTCTGTAGCTTTTTAACCCCTAACTAGCGGCCCACAACATAAGTCGAGTATAATAAATTTGGACTATCTGGCGGCGCGCGACATAGGTCGTGTGGCATTTTCAGCACGTAATGTTGCTGAGAGAGAGAGAGACAAGTGGTGGCAGGAGAGTAGCGAGCGTATGACTGCTCCAGACCACCGCGGCGAACCTACTGACACGAATCCCACCTCCTCCCTCCCTCTCTCACTCGCTACATACTGAATTGTATGGGGAAAGTACCGAATTACATGCTTTTTGCACTCGTGTTGCGCGATTGTTGCAAGAAAACTAGCGGTCATACAAGGATCGTTGTGGTGTCATTGGAAAGCTCTGTTTATGCCCTTTCAGGGATAGACACTTGTTTTACGCTCTGGGTCTTATTTAGGCATGAAAATGATAACGTAAACAGCCCTATTTTGGGTAAAAACCCCCCCGCTGGTGGCTACATATTATTTACTGCCTAGCCCGCCAATAAGGTGTTAATGGGTATACGTGCTTCTTAAATTGAACAAACTCATCTAATAGTAGCCAGAACAAAGATAAAAGGACGGCACTGACACTGAAAGGGTTAAATTACCCCCTGCCCGGCTCAGTGTTCCAGGGGTCCCATACAGACAAAACATGGTACAGATTCCTACTTTCTCAATACAACTTTTGTCCGTGTGTATCATAACTCTAATATGTATTCTTCCTTTTTATCGCGTGCGTCTTTTTCTGCGTATATTTACTCCTTGTGCTGATGTTACAGTATTTAATTTGGTATGTATAATTTGCAATATGTTATTTTACTTACGAGAACAATCCAACTCCGCACATCACACACATACATTTAGAAAAGGAAGGAAGCCGAAACAGAAAGAGGGATTCTGGAAGATACTGCATTGTGAGGGTGCATATGGAAGAGGGATAAAAGGAATAATATATAAGAGAGAAAGGGGAAAGTGAGAAAGAACGTGAAGAAGCAAGAGGGAGAGAGGAACAAGTTATACAAAGTTAGTATTCTTACTGAGGAAACCAAACCTCACTACCATTTACTTAACCCTTCTTTGGCGGCGCGCAACTTATGTCGTGTGAAATATATATGGACTAAGTGGCGGTTCACAACTTATGTCGTGTGCCATTTTCACCACGTAATGTTGCTGAGAGAGATGAGTGGTGGGAGGAGCGTAGCAAGCGTATGACTGCTCCACACCACCGCGGCGGACCTACTGGCATGAATCCCACCCTCCTCCACCCTCTCTCACTCGCTACACAGGGAATGATGTAAGGAAATTACCTAATTATAGGGTTTTTGCACTTGTGTTGCAAGAGAACCAGTGGTCGTACAAGGATGGTTCTGGTGTCATTGGAAAGCTCTGTTTACGCCCTTTCAGGGATAGATACTTGTTTTACGCTATGGGTCTTATTTAGGCATGAACATGATCACGTAAACAACCCTATTTAGGGTAAAAAAAAAACGCTGGGCGCTACGGTCCCCTAGACCGCCTAGCCCGCCAATAAGGTGTTAATGCCATTACAAGATAATCAGAAACAATACTGTTTCGCCTCATTAATTTGGCAATTTGTTATTTTATTTTATTACGGGTGGGTGGGTTGACTTGGTTGGCAACCCATCTAAGGGAGAAAATCATATACAAATCTGGGTGGATGGAACTCGTCAGCCTTGGTTGGCAGCCCATCAAGGGGAGTAACCCTTATCTTCTTGTATTTATTTTTTCTACGTGGGTGAGGGAGACAAAAGGCAGAACTGCCTGTGATGAGTGCCTTCTCCAAGATTGAAAGAGTGACAGGGCCAAAATCAAGGAACGTTTGAGCCAAAATGTCTGGACACACAGAGTTTGAGTCATAGGATGAGGGAAAGATGGGTTCAGGGAGAGAGTTCAAGACCTCAGCTGTTGCATTGAAGACTGGGATTATTGGTTCACTCTTGAGTTGGAGTCATGGTGGGATTTTGTTGCAAGACGGGTGCGACATGCTCTACATGGAGGGGATGGTATACACTGAGAGAGCTCTGAGGAACACTGATTATTATAATAGTGGTAGAATAGTAAGAGAGATGCAACATTGCAGCAAAGGGAGAGAGACTGCAGAGAATCGGTGAGTGGACGTGAGTTAATGATGCAAAAGGCTTTCTTTTTTACTTTGTCGTAAAGTGCTGAATTGCTTATCTAATGGTGAAGCAGGTTACTACATGTACTATAGTCTATTCGCTGTAAGTAGGCGAGAAATCATGACCTCTAACCTCTGTAACTTGAAGATGACTAGAATAATCGAGCAATTATTTCTATAAATTGGGAAGAGTCAGTCAAGGAATCGATGAGGAAATTTACAGGCAATTTGCTCTACCCCTTTTTGAGTTACAGAGGATAGAGGTCATAATGTCTCGCCTACTTACAGCGAATAGACTATAGCCGCAAACCACTTTAAAAAAAATAGTGCTTGAAAGATGCATAGAGGGCCTCTGAGTTGGACAGACCCTAAGTTGAGTGGTCAATTCCTTAAACAAACTAGTACGGGTTGTCCTTCTCATAGGGAATAGCTTGGGGGAGTTTTGTGTATGGCCGCCCTCCTAAAGAGGAGTAAGGTGTCCGGCAATAGATAGGTAGATAAATTATCTTTACTCATAAGCTCATTTGTTTTATTTTTTATGGTAATTGAGCTTGCAAATAATGGGAAACCGGCTTTCGACCTAGATAATTTTGTAATGTAAAATTATTTGGTTTGCTTGAAGGCGGGTCTGGGATGCGTTGCTATAGCTTGTTAATAAACAATTGTCAACATAATTGTATTGTTCGAAAATGGCACACCTAATAAAATCCATATTATTTATAAGACAACGGCACATAATATGCAAGTCCTGCTTAATACCGACGTACCGACGTTTTTACTAGTTATAAATTAACTAACCACACATACATGTAAATAACATACCAGCTTTGATTTGACAATCATGGGAAGTTGTGACTGTTTAAGACTTTAAGTCATATACGTTTACTATCATCAGCAACTTTATCAGTAATTCTCAGGCATTTATCCCTCCCAATATCGCTTCTTGTATACTATCTTTCTATATTTAGCACACATTCCCACTATTTAAATGCTATAATTGTGACTTTCCAATAAGTCCACTTAAAGCTCTCATCTTGACGAAACAAACCACATATCTGTCTCTCTGCCAGGCCAGCTTTAAGACTATTCCACGCATTTTTTGTTTAGGAATATCGAGGAAAATATGTTGAAAAAGCCAAATCCCTATATCTATCCCCTCGTCAAATCCTCTTAGGGCTATCCCCTCTGTTATACCTTCGTAATTCTTCCCCTCCTGCATTCCTCGTATCCATGTTACTTCCTCTCCCTCCCTAAATTTATCACCTTTCTACACCATCTCCCTAGTTCTCTACATCCGCCCTTTCTTATTTATCGCATTGATACTGACCCTCTCCATTAAACTTAAGGAGCATACGCTGAAACAGCGCGGAGCCGCAGCTCTCATCTTCGTCTTGTAGCCCTTTGTAACCTGTGGTTATAAACCAAATGCAGGGGTTACTTCATTGTTGTGGGTTACCAAAGTTTACTTCCCTAGAGGGTATGTCACAATTGTCTACTAGCATATGGTACCTTAATGGTTGTTTAGGTGAACAGAGGCTGTGGGTGTTAGGAGATTGCTCTTCCTGTCTCACCCTACCTGGAAATCGAACCCAGAACCTCTCGATTGTGAGCACAATGTGCTAACCACTGCACCACAGGTCACCATTTACCATGCCTACATACCCTGCTATGCTTAGAAGACATATTCCCCAGTGGTTACCACACACCCCTCTTTCCCCTTTACCCTACACAGGGGAACTATTATGCCTGTCTTCCAGTCATCAGGTACACTCCCCTTCTCCCATGCTAGTTTACACATTTTCCATACCCATTCGATCACTGTCTCACCACCATAGCTCAGCATTTCCCCACACACTCCATCTATTCCTGATGACTTCCCCATCTTCACTATTTTCATGGCTTCACTCATTTCTGACCTCCTGATCCCCACCTCCTCCTCCAGTACTTCTCTTCTTCTCCCTCCCGTACCCCATCCAACTATATGTTTGCTGGTGTTTCATTCCTTATGTTTATCAATTTGTTGAAGTACTCCCTCCATCTCTCGACTCTTTTGCTTCTCGGCTATCACTCGCCCATTCTCATCTTTCACACCCTTACTATTTCCCTTGCTAACCTCCCTAACTTTCTTGACCTCTTTCCAGAACATTTTCTTATACTCCCTCCATTTTACACTTAGATTCCTTCCAAATTCCTCATCTGCTCTTATCTTACTTTACTTCTCTACTCTCTTCACCACTCTAATTTTCTCCAAGTACCTCGCTCAATCCAATAAATTTGATAAAATAGGAAAAGTTAAATAAAGGAGATGATATCATATAATAGGTAGGACGAAATTTATATTATTGGAGTGAAATTATTATAAGTAGATTATCATTAGGTTCAGGGATATTTCGGAGCGAGGTCGGTCTATATGATCTGTGCCCCATGAATATCCTTTTCTCTCACTTAACCATTAGGCTATTCATAAGCACAGTTTGGGTGTTTTACATACATTGCAAAGTTAAGCATAAAACTGATAAAGAGTCAAAACTAATTACTACAGAAATGCAAAAGGATAACATGAACTAGGACTGTTTTCTTGGTTGAGTGGGAGTATCGTAATATGTACCAGGTAGAGTGAAAGAAAGGGAGAATCCTTGTTACCGATATCTTTCCTTCTCACTGTGCTGCTCTTAGTTACTGCTGTTAAGCCGAAGTCACATGAGCCCTTTTTCGATAAATGTTTACTGGCAATTATGGTCTGGAAGCTTAAAAAATCACACTTTATCAGAATTCAGCTGCCTAACATAATCTAGCTTCAGTCTAGTTACCGATACCAGTGCGAAAATGTCCCAAAATAATACGAGAAAAAACTTGCTCATGGAAAATTGTCGGAAAAAGCCCTCGTGTGACAGCGGCGTTAGTCTTACCTTTTGTCCTCATTATATACTCTACATCCTTCATTTACCTCTTCGTCCCTTCCCCTTTTCCTCCTTTCATAAATATATGCTTTATTTTCTCCCCATTATTATGATGTTATATATTATGTTTCTCCTCCCTCTCTTTCTCATCCTACTCCTCCCTTCCTTTCCACCACTTCTTCTCCTCTTCCACCAACAACGTCCGCTCCACCACCCAGAAAAATGGATCATTAACAGACTTTTCTTGACAGAGTTGATACCGTATATGATTTGTGAGGACTTAATATGCATGGCTGGTTCTTATCAAGTCATTCGTTTTATTCATTTAACTAGTTATTCTCTCTCTCTCTCTCTCTCTCGCTCTCTCGCTCTCTCGCTCTCTCGCTCTCTCTCTCACGTATCTGCAATCCGTGTTTTTGTGTGTATGAAACTGTAACTGTTTGTGGATATATTCCGTGTACGTGTATGGGTGTGTGTGTGTGTGTGTAATATTATGCTGTTGTTGCATTCTGTAATATTTGTATTGTTGTGTCTTGGTAGCAGAAACAGTAGTTGTTGTCGTTATAGTTATTACCTTTATTGTTGTGTCTTGGTAGCAGAAACAGTAGTTGTTGTCGTTATAGTTATTACCTTTATTTTGAGTGATTGTGTGATATATATTGTCGTAAATTGTGCATTATATCAATACAATTAAAGGAATACATTATTATAGCCAAGGAAGTTCATTGTCATCTTCATTGCACTTCTGTGACATTTTCGTGATGTGTAAGTGGGAGCCAGGCATCTTAGCCATTTCAGACTCATATGACACAGAGGTTGCCAGATTAGCAATAAGAAATAGAGTTCTCTCACTCTTATAATTACCTCTCCAAAATTAGTGTTCTGCCCACAGCTAACTCAAAGACAACTTC
This sequence comes from Paralithodes platypus, assembly GCA_032716605.1. Classification (NCBI taxonomy): domain Eukaryota; kingdom Metazoa; phylum Arthropoda; class Malacostraca; order Decapoda; family Lithodidae; genus Paralithodes; species Paralithodes platypus. The sequence goes on from CM064578.1 coordinate 59,107,240, forward strand.
AGAGGTTGAAGTAACTAAACTAAAGGTTTCTAAAGTCCTGTGATGGTAACAAAGGCTTTAAAGTATCCCTAATCGGCTCAAAATCGCGTCATATGTCGGAGAGGGTTAGCACACAACGCACACACGCACAAGAAAGTCAAGGAGGTGCTAAATCCTCTCGTGTATTGGAGACTGAGACAGAGAGAAACGAAATTGCTTCCAGTAGTAGAGTAATGGTTGTGTGTGTGTGTTTGTGTGTGTGATAGTTTGAAACAATCACTTAAACAATATAATAGTATAGATGCATATGTGTTCTTATATTGTATTATATTCATAGCATGCAGACATACGTCACACACCCTCAGTTTACACTTTTCTGATTTCAACATAATAATGTGCTAAAACTAAAAAGTCGTAAGGGGGTCGTTTTGATATCGTAATGTACATATCATTGTGGAAATAATTAAAGTTAAACGAGTCCAATTCTACTAGTACAATATTTGTTACTAAAAATTACACTTGTTATCAATACTAACAATATCACCTCTGTCATTAGTACATATATATATACTACAAGTCATCAATAGCAATTATTACGAAAAGCACTGCCATCAAAGCCAACAATATCATCAACAGCTGTTTTGTTTTTGTTTTTCTTAAAAAGAATGCAAGAAGGAACAACACATTTCATGATATCAATATCATCAACAGCTGTTTTGTGTTTGTTTTTTCCCTAAAACAAATGCAAGAAGGAACAAAAAATTTCAGATAACACGGTCTATTTGTCTAAGAGCATTCTCCTTTCAAAGAGAGGCTGAACAATTGGATTTAAACCGTTGTGGGTTGAATATTGGTGGAAAACTACTACTAGGAAGTGAGTTTCAAAGAGAGGTTGTTCGGGTAATAATTAAGCTTTGAAATTCAGAAGTTCTGCATTGTGGAGGAGATATTGTTAAATCATGAGCATTACCAGCTGCCCGAGTACCTCGGATAAATGTGCAAAGATATGGCCAAATTGAGGCGACTTCTTATGAACAGTTACAGTAAAAGTGTCTATAAAATAACGCAATGGATGCAACATATCTGCATATGTATAAGGAAGGATATGTATTTGTGATTTAAAGGTTATTGATCATTGTATTACTCTATTTTTAAATATGTCCAATAACCTTATTGCCACCTCTCCACAACCACTCCATAGAGGTGAACAATATTCCATCTGAGAGCGCACATAATATTTGCGCGCAGTCTTATAAGCAGCGGCAGTCATTATTTGTTTATTATATTATTTGGGGGCTGGTTATGTTTTGCGCTGATTTGTTGTGATTTCTGAAGATTGGCGTTTTAAGAAGAGAAAAGAAGGTGTGTGTGATTATTATTTGTATGGATGTGCATGTTGTGTAATTGGGATTTACCTGATACCCCAAATGTGGGAGGCAGAAAGATGTGTAACCAGTAACCGAGGCCAGGTAATTCTTAGAATCTCCCGATATTATGTCGGTAGTACTTCCCTGTGATGGGGCTGCCGAATCCTATTAAATTCAACCGTCTCCAATCCAATCCAAACCTGATTAACCACTCAAAGCTACCAAATCAAACCAAACTACACTTAACCAAGCCATAACCGACTTAAGATAAACAAAATTTAATTTTTGTTTAGAGGCATTTCCTAATATATATAACTTTCAGTCCAGTGTGAGTGAAAAATGACGCTGCCTGTTCTCTCTTTTTCTCTCACTCACTCTCTCTGGAAACGGGGTGAACTAGGGGGTTCTAATAAAAACCTGAATCTCCTCAAAGTAGTAGTATTTAACGTCAGGTCAATTACGAATATATTGTCCGAACTTCAGGCATTTTTGTCTACAGAATGCTTCGATGAAGTGGCTATCAATGAATCCTGGATTCACAGTGATACCAGAGATTATGTTGGGAATTTGAAATACCCGGATATATAATGTTCCACAAAGACCGAACCATGCAGGAAAGGAATGGAATTTTCTTGTACATTAGAGATTTTCTGAATCCAATTGACTGCAAGATCAGATCAGAACATGAACTGCTTGGAGTAGCCCACTCTCTAGGTAGTTTTATCTATACTATAAGATTGTTCTGGTGTACAGACTTCCACATCAAAATGTTGAAAAGGATGAACTTCTGTACACAAGACTGAGTGCTGCTATTGAGGGTAAAACCAGCGTGATCTTAGGGGACTTCAACTGCCTAGTAAACTGGGAAGCAAGAATTGCCGATGCTGAAGGTAGGCGTCTTGTGGAATTTGCTAATGATAACTTTATAACTCAGTGGGTGAACGAGCCAACTGTAGGCAATAATATACTAGATATTTTGTTCACCACTGAAGAAGAAAGTGTGACCAGCAACTCGGAGGTAGGGACCACAATCTAGTTAGGTTCTCTCTTCACATCTATAGCAGCAGATCCACCAGTCCTCAGAATACAAAACTAGATTTCCATTGTGCAAATTTTGAAGGCCTTAGGGGAAGCTTATCCCAGATCAGACTTGAGGGTGAGGCTGCGAATGCAATTTGGTGCTCATTCAAAGAGCAATTTATGGATCGACAAGCTGCATTCGTTCCTACTAAACTTACCAAATCTTGCTCAACCCAACCAAAATGGTTCACAAGGGACATAGCTTCAGTAATAAGAAAGAGAGAGGTAGCATACAGAAAGGCCAAAAGAAGTCAAGACCAAAGATATTTAGAGTCCTTCAAACAAATGTGTAGGATAGTGAAATTTCTTATAAAGCAAGCAAATCGTAATGAAGAACTCAGGGTTGTAGCTCTTTGCAAAGAGGGTCCTAAAGATGTTTTCAGTTATGTGAACAGCAGGAAACCATTCAAAAGTAACATTGGATCTCTAAACAATCCAGCAGGCCATCTGCAAACCTCTGACATTGATATAGCTAAATTCCTAAATGACTATTTTGCCTCGGTATTTACAAGGGATAATGCCAGTAACATGCCAAGTCCAGGATTAGTGCATGAGGGTAAAGTTCTTATCAGAATTAGATGTACTACAGAGGAGGTAGCAAAAATAATAGACAAGATAAATAGGATCAAGTCGTCTAACCCAGATAGCTTTCTTCCCCGAGTTATATGAGAAGTGCAAGATGAAATCGCACCTTTCTTGGTAGATATCTTCAATACACCACTAGCAAATGGAGAGGTCCCTCAAGACTGGAAACTGGTCAATGTGACCCCAATCATTAAGAAAGGGGATCATGAGAGTCTCAAGAATTATCGGCCAATTAGCTTGGCTCCTATCATGGACTCAGGTGACACCGAACATATCTTACCAATTTGCTGGAATTTGTCCATGAAATGCTGAGTGAGTATATCAAATGTAGAGATAGACATCCTTTACTTAGATTTTCAAAAAAATTGTGACAAAGTACCTCATTGCAAGCTAATGTAAAAAGTGAGTGCACTAGGTATCAATTCAAAGGTCATAAATTGGATAGAAAGTTGGTTAACAGGTAGACAACAATGAGTGGTAATCAATGGCGTTTCCTCTGAGTGGTCTCCAGTCATTTCGGGAGTTCCACAGGGATCTGTCCTTAGCCCAATTCTGTTTATCATATAATTATGTCGATGACATCGATATTGGTCAGTTGAGTGTGATCTCCAAGTTTGCAGACGAAATAAAGCTTGGAATGAATGTGAAAGACCCCAAAGGGGTTGAACAGCTCAGGATGGACCTCAACAGACTGGGTGAATGGTCGGAGACATGGCAGATGCCTTTAAACTTGGAAAAGTGGGAGGTGATGCATATCGGCCAAGCAAAGCCCAAGTCAGGCTATTCGCTATTGAGAATGCCTCTGGAAGTGACTGACTTGGAAAAAGGATTTGGGTGTTCTGATTAGCAGTGACCTAAAGTTTTCCAAGCAGTGCATTGAAGTAGAGAATAAAGCTCCGAACAAATTTGGCTATATTAAGAGGACATTTAAGTATAGAAATAAGGAAAGAGTCCTCACACATTACAACACTCTGATATGGCCTCTCTTAGAGTTTGTTGTTCAATTCTGGTCTCCAGCACTCAAGAAAGATATAGAGCGACTGGAAAGAGTACAAGCTAGGGCTACAAAGCTTATTCCAGCGATTAGAAGACTGAGCTATGAGGACCGGTTGAGAGCTCTTGATCTCTTTCCGTTGGAGACACGAAGACTATGAGATCAGCTCATTGAAGTTTAAAAAAAAAATGCTTAATGGGTTTGACAATGTAGATTGCAGCAAAATGTTTAACCTCAATATGAATACAACACACAACCATGGCTGGAAATTAGAATTGAAAAGGTTCAGCACTAGTACGTGTGGACACTTTTTCACGTATAAGATCTGTTCTACCTGGAACAAACTGCCTTCAGAAGTTATAAACAGTTCATCTGTAGAGCAGTTTAAGAAGAGATTAGATAGCATTTTGCACACTCTGTAATGAGTGTAGTGAACTAAACAGTCTCCGCCCTTTCCCTTCGAGTATCTCTCCGGAATAGACCACAAGGTCTCTGAGATACTTACTATTCCTTGTAACTCTCTCTCTCTCTGAGGTAGCACAGAGCGGCATCATTCATCAGGTGTTGATAGTATCGCTGTGAAGTGTGAACGTGTCCATCATGAAAATTACGTTCGTATCACATCTTCAGGTCACACCATCTGGGTTTTTTTTTTTTTTTCCTGGTCTCCGGAACTACCAACAAATGCATTTTATAAGCTTGCTATGCAGTTTTTATGAACTTTTACTGTCCATCAATATTTGTGTAACATGCCCTCTTACCATAATATTTAAGTTAAATACATTTGCTTACCCTTTATCTTGATTTGTATGCTTGTATTAGTTCTTAGGTTATTATATATTTCAGCTAATAGAGTATGAGTGGTAAAGATTGTTTTACTACTGAAATAGCGTCATAAAAAAAAGCCTTGTTGCATTCCAATTTAATAGCATTGCATGAATATTTTCATGTACAAAATATATTATTGGGCCAATACCTAGTAGGTGACAGCTCAATAGACGTCTTGGGAGAGATTTAGTCGTCTGACATGAGACGACATCTCAGTCAAAGCTAGGTATCGTAGATTTGTGAAGGTAAAAATATCAACAAGCAGATTGCAAAACCCTGCCTTCCCTTTTTCCGGAGAAAAGTAATGCACTCCTGAAGTAAGTTTGGAGGTGCTTGAAAAAGGGAGAGTACCTTTGTAGTACAACAAACGGAGGTATTTATCCCCATACTTACATCTGGTCATTCTCGGACATTACCTCCTTATTAAGAACTAAGGCTCGCTCTTAAATTGTTCTCCAACATCCTGCTATGTCATTCACACTCTGTATTCCATTGAGGCCAAAAGAAAGATGTGAGACAATTCTGTTTTTCGAAAGCATCTCCCATGGTATGCCACATATCATTAGTAAATTACCGATCTGGACCACTCAATATGCTATCCGGAATTCAATAGACATACATAACCCTCTCCAGGATGGCAGGTGCCCAACCCCGAAAAGGGTTGAAATAGGGGAGCTATCCCCCTGCCAAAGGCGGCTTTCTAGGGCCTTTCCTAGCTGATGCTGAGAGGATTGGGTTCTAGTCATGTGGTGATGGGCTGGTCTATCAGAGTGAGAACTGAGCAATCTCTGCCATACCCATAGCTTACTCTGACTGTTCCTTTTACTTATATATTTTCTAGATCTCAAGTGACGGCGTCTCTAACGTGGATTGACCTCCCAATCTACCAAGATTGGAAGCCAAAGCGTCACATTTTTCCCTTGCCCCTCAACTTTCTCTTCATAATTGCTGAGGGGCACAGGGCCCTGGGTGGGGCTTTGGTTTCCCGGGCGTTTCCGCACCCTCCTCAAGCTCCCCGCCATGGAGTGGCTTCGGTCACCCCTTTATTGTGGTCGGCGGGGAGGGTTCTGTGGGGGCGCTCGGTTATGGCCTTGGCCTTGCTCGGGGCCTTGGGGCTGTTCGGCCAGGCAGCTTGGGGAACAACAACAACAACAACAACCCTCTCCAGGACGCATTTTGCTACAGTTTCAACTTTCTTATCAGGAAATGGGCAAGCCAGAAAATACTTTGAAAATAGGTCCACACATGATATTATACATATTTTTCCCTGTTTACAATGTAGAGGTCCAACTACATCTACGGATGGCATTTCCCGTGGTGGTCCAGCAGTTACATGGCCCGTTATTTGACTAGGACTGCGGCCGTCTCTTAATTACCCTCGGACAGCCCAGACAGCTATGAATGATTGCTTTAAATATCCTTTCAAAACGGGGAGTCCAGTATCTCTCGTTCACTGTTTCCAAGTCCTGGAATGTCTCAAATGAGCGCTTCTCCCCTGACCATGCATTAGAGTAATCATGTGTCTGGCCTCCTCAGTGGTCAACACCACCCTATTTCAAGAATCTCTAAGTCTTGCCATCACAAAAAATCTTAACCTGTTGTTGTTAGTGAGCCTCGGAAATATTTGCCTAACAGAAGTTCCTTCAATCTGTATGCTAGCTACCAGCAACCTGGACAGACCGTCTGCATGTGTATATAGTTTACTGGGTCGATGCTTTACTTCTTCTAGAATTTCCTTCCATCTCACAAACAAGATATCTTTCGTCTTCATCTTCCTCAGCCACTGAAGACTATAATGATAGGTGTTGACTTCAAATTGTATCCGAGCCAGGTATTGTCTAAAATAGTGAACTGCCCAAATTAACACCAGACAATCCTTTATTGTGACGCTGTAATTTCTTTCTCTCTTATGCAGTGAACGGCTGGCACAAGCCACAATACCTTCTTTTCCCTCCTCCTTCTTGGCCATGACAGCATCCAACTCGTCATCTTAGGTTTCTGTGTACAGTTGGAAAAGCTTAGTATAGTCTGGATGACATACTGTACGTTCTGAAGTCAAATTGCTCTTTAAAGTCTGGAAAGCAGCCTGTCAACTTAGATTCCACCCGAATTTCCTTCCTTTTTCCAGGCCAGCATTAATGGGTCTGGCGATTTTGGAACAATTTTGGATAAATTTCACAAAGTACAAGGCCATTATCAGATAAACTCTGACTGCCTTCACGTTCGTCGGTATGGGGGGGGGGGGATTTTGAGATGGCATTGACATTTTGTGGACTTGGTTGGATACACTGTCTGGAGACCACATTACCTATATAAGCCACCTCTCGAGCTCCCAACTGACATTTTGAGGGTTTCAATTTCAAACGGATTTTCTAACTCTTTTATACCTGCTCCATCCAGGTATTTGAAAAAATATTAAAGTTATTCTAAGCTAGACAGATTCGCCACACGTATCCCCTTAATACTTCATCTCTTATGAAGCTAGCGGGTCAATTACAAACCCCAAAAGATAGAACCATGAAACGGTATAGTTTCCTGTCACTCATGGCGAATGCGGTCTTCTCCTGATTTTATTTCTTATGAGGAATTTGCCATTATCCACTTTATAAATCTAAAGTAGAGTATAAGGTCGACCCATGTAAGGATTCTAGAGTTGCTAGTACAAGGAAATGATTGGGCATCATTAATCATAACATTATTCAACATGCGGTATTCTATACTGACTCTTTTGGACCCATTTCTATTTTTGTACTAGTATCACTGGAGATGACCAGGAACTATAGGATTCTACAACGATCCCTTGTCTCAGCATTTTCTCTTACTGTTTCCTTTCTTCTTACCTCATTATAGGATTTTATCTACAATAAGATTGTCTGATCGGTGGTCGAAGGAGAGTAAACTTCCAGCAAGAAGGGAAGATGTTAGAGGAGGGACAGACATGGCATAATTTGCCTAGGCAGGGAGTCAGCATGGAAGAACAGTTCTGGAGTACAACAGGAGGAACACCATCTGGTTCATACACTATCTTAGTATTAACCCCAGTGGGTAAAAAGTATATCTTTAGAGAATATATACATTTTATCTATAAGTAAGTGCAAGAGGGGTGAAAAGAGAGGAATGGCATGGGAAGCATCCAAAGGTGGAGTTTTTAGCAACAGTTTGAGTGAAGAGTTCAGTTTTGTCAAATGAAGAAGTGACTGTATTGCCATCGAACTGGAAAAGCAGAGGGAAAAATGAGAAAGTAAAATTGTTGGAAAGGTTTTTGGCTAGATGCCAGAAAGCTTGGGATAAGCTAGAATTCTAAAGTGCATTACATCTGTTATTGATGAAAGTGATTTGGCAAATCGTAGAACAGATTTAGCAGAAACATAAAGATTAAGAGATTCTTGAATTTGAAGGCATCAGTACTCTTTGTATGTTGCCTCCTTATTGCGGAGAGCAGTAGAAAAAGCATTAGTAAACCAAGATATTTTTGCATTAGATTGAGAGAAAGAAAATGGAATGTATGCTTCCATGCCCGAGATGATCACCTTGGTAATGCGTTCAGCACACCCCTAGGATCCCCTGCCACGGAAGCAAAGATAATTTCAAGAAAATCAAAGAAATACTGCCAAAGAGCCTCCCAGTTGGCGACTCCGATGCCACAATCCCACACGTGCCACCGGCTGGGAAGATCAGATGGTCTCACTAGTGAGCTTGGACAGGTAAGAGAGATAAAGTTATGATCGGAGAAACCCAATGGAGAGAAAAGACTTACATTGTAAGCAGAAGGATTGGAAGTTAGAAATACCGCAAGTCAAGAATGTTTCGCCGAACTCTAAGGTGGTCATGGATACGAGTAGGGTACTACACTAACTACTCCAGGTCATTTAGGATAGAAAAGATGTAGGCTTTTTCACCAGCATGGTCAGTGAAATGAGAGGAGAGCCATTGACGGTGGTGAACATTGAATTATACCAAGATCGAGATTTCAGAGAAGCGTGAGATGGAAATTGAATGTGTTCCTCTTTAGAGTAAGATAGGCAAAGAATCTTGGATAGTCAGAAGAATTAGGGGAAAGATAAACAGTACAGAGAGTGTCAGCCAGTGGGCCAAGACATTTTGAGTCGTCTTTGGATACAGTGTCGTAGAGCAGCGAGGGCTTCCATAATAATGAATATAATAAAACATATAGCTGGTGAAGAGTGCGTCCCGAACTCTAACAGCCCGCACATTAAATTGGTCCTGTAGTTCTTGAAATATCACTTGGTCATTATAGATGGTTCAAAATATTATATGGCGGTACAAAACTCCAATCTATGAGCCTGTAATATAATTACAACAACTATTCAAACCACCCGCATACCAGTACTGTCGCAACACCTGCCACTATCATAACAAATAGCATAATTATTACCTCCACCAGCAACCAAAACAATCAATACAGCTTAACCCTTCCAGCCCGGGTGTCATTTTAAAATGACACCAAAACAAAAGGGCCGGAACCCGGGTGTCATTTTAAAATCCTTGTGCTTGAAAGCGTGCTTCAAAATTTGCGCGGCCAATTTTGGCATGGTAGGAGCGACCGCAGCGCCACCAAGCCTCAACTACTAGTGTTATCAGTTCGTACGTGGCCGCCATAGCGAGTAATACTGAAAAAATGTTTTCCGACGTGTCCGATTCGTTGCAACCTCCCGCGGGCCCCAGTGCTACCCCACTCGCAACTTCAACGCCTGTTGCAACCGAGAAGAGAGTTCAACAAAAGAAAGTTAAGCGTTTGTTGAGTGATAGCGCTATACAGCGACAACTTTTTAAAAGTGATGAAGAGAGCAGTGGCGAAAGCTTGGTGGACAAGGTACAATTTATAAGTGAAAGTGAAGACGATTTCGTGGGCTTTGGAGACGACGAAAATGTCGATTTATTTGAGGGGGGAGACAGTAGTGATGATCCTGATGTGGAAGTGTTTCAGGAAGGTGCCACTGAGCTTCCCAGTGTGCTAGAACCTAGGCCTACCCCCTCACCATCTTTGCTAGGTCAGCCTAGGGCTAGCCCTAGCCCTACCCCAGGACCTTCCCCTTTGCCTGCCCGTACGCCCTTGAAAGTGGGCAAATATTTTTACAAACAATCATTGATCAAAAGTGCAGCTAAAAAAGCACGCAGGGCAGCCGCAGAAAAGCATAGGGAAGCTGAAGATAGCGATAATGACGCCAACCCTGGCCTAGCAACCACCCGCATTCCATTGTCCCGACGCCTTGACACGGGACGCCGCGTGGGTCACCCACAGCCCTCGCCTTCATCTCTCGTTCAGGATGACCAAAGGGCCTCTTCAAGTGGTATTGGTGATGTGCCACAGGCCTCAACACACCGCAGAGCATTATTTGCTGCTGAAAAGCCCTCGGCTCGCCACAAAAGGAGCCCAACTCCCGAGGCCTCGGCTCCCATTCTTGAAGCTCCCGCAGCCTCACGCGCCCCACACCGCCGTCGCCCGCTCACTTCTTCACCAGAATTGTCTCCTGAAGAGGATGCTGACGACCCCAACATTGCCCCAGATGACCTGACGTCGCCTGAGGAGGAAGAGGAACAGGAACAGGAAGAGGAAGAGGATGTGCCGAAAAATCGAGGGAGAGGGCGAGGTCGTGGACGTGGTCAGCCTGCCGACGCCGCTGCCCCTGGGCCTGGGCCTGGGCGTGGGCGTGCAGGGCGTCCGCCTGGGCGTCCGCGTGGCCAAGGGTGTGTGCCAGGGCATCCAGAGCGTGTGCCTGCTGCAGCACGACCTCGAGCATCAGCATCCGACCTGTTTGTGTGGACAGATGGAGCTGATTTTGAGCCAGATTGTCCTGCCTTTGACGAGGTACAGATGGGTTCTGGGGTGTCACCAACATTTCCCTGCGGCCCAGATGCTACCCCCAGTGAACATTTCTGTGGCTTCTATGACAATGAAGTCCTGGAATACCTCGTCAAAGAGACAAATCACCACCATGCTATCTGTGCCAACTTTCTTGGGAGGAAGACCAGTGCCAAGATGGTGGCATGGAGAGCTCTCACTGTGGCAGAACTATATGTGTTCTTGGCACTCACAATGCTGATGACTCATATAAGGAAGCACGTTCTGGCTGACTACTGGATCACTGGCGACATCATAACGACTCCATCATTTGGCAAATACATGTCCAGGGACAGGTACTTCGACATCCTCTCCTATCTCCACCTGACAAACAACATGGCAGTCCACCTTCCCGACTCATTATGGAAGATCAGGAAGCTGTATTACATGATACGTCATCGGTTCACCACATACCTGATTCCTTTCCAGAAGATGTGCCTCGACGAGTCTCTGGTCCTGTTCCGTGGTAGGCTGCACTTCCGACAGTATATCCCGTCCAAGAGACACCGCTTCGGCATCAAGCTCTTCGTCCTCTGCGACTGCTTGACGGGGTATGTGCTGGACTTTATAGTCTACAGCGGCAAGGCTGGAGAAGTTGTGACTGACCCTCTCCTTGGTTTTGGTGGCGCTGTAGTGAAGAAGATGATGCAGAGGCACTTCAATAATAACCACATCCTCTACACAGATAATTATTACACGTCGCCTCTCCTGACCAAGTACCTCCATGACCGCAAGACCGGAACTGTCGGCACAGTCAAGGGCAAAAGGAAGGGCATGCCAGGCTACCCAACCAAGACGAAGAAGGCGGACATCTTCCACAAGAAGAGTGGCCCCATCCTCTCCATCCACTGGCATGACCAGCGCAAGGTCAACCTCCTCACCACATGCCACAAGGCCCAGATGGTCGCCACAGGGAAGGTGTACCGAACAACCAAGAACCCCGTCCAAAAACCAGCTGCTGTCCTGGATTATAACATCAACATGCGCCTCGTTGACAAGTCCGAAATGCAGATGGGCTTCATCTACTGCCTGCGAACATCTTGCAGGTGGTACAAGAAGTTTATCCTGCATACGGTAGATATGTCGATCCTCAATGCCTACAACATCTACCGTCTGAGGACTCCAGGAGCCAAGAAGTACAAGTCCCTGCGGAAGTTCCACAAGCAGGTGCTACTTGAGCTCCTGGCTAAACATGCGGGTACACCAGGCAGGCCAATACAAGGACCAGGCCAGCTTGACGTAACAGGGTGTGCTGAATTCTTCAGGAAGCACCAGCTCAGCGCACTTCCTTTCAAAGCATCAGGTAGTAACGCTAGGAGTCAGAAGAGGTGCCATGTGTGCAGCCACACAACTCGCAGACCCCGCAAACCCACAAAAACCACTTGGGAATGCCTCGAGTGTCAAGTTGGACTGTGTGCTGGCACCTGCTTCAACGACTTCCACACTCTAACAAACTTTTGAAGTGGAAGTGACAACAGTGAAAGTGACACTCAAATGTAGGCTAAGAATAATAATATAACTAAGTATAAGTGAAAAGGACACATAAGTAATAATAAGTGCCTTCAATAACAATATGAACAAGTGAAAGTGACACTAAAATATATATTTCTAACAATAAATAAGTGAAAATGATACTCAATAAGCCTAGGTCAGTCAAAGTGACAGTATAATAATAATAAAACTAAGTATAAGTGAAAGAGACACACACAAGTAATAATAAGTGCCTTCATAACAATATGAATAAGTGACAGTGACACTTTATATTATTAGCTTACCTAACAATACATAAAAGGGGAAATGACACTACCAATTATCAAAGTCCAGTGAAAGTGACACTAATAATCATAATAATAATAATAAAACGAAGTAATAAGTGACAGAGACACAAATAAGTTCATATAAATAACTTTATTGAGTGAAAATAACATAATAACTATAATAAATGACAGAATAACCAATAAAACACTATCAAATCGCTTCCCGGCATAATTGCGGGTGGAGCGACGAGTGCAACTGGGCGTCGTAGCCGGGGCCGCGGTTGAGTGTTCGGACGCGCCGAGGAAAATACGCGGCAAAAGTTACCTCCATTTCCATCACCATCACTCCGGAACTAGTTGAGCTAGAGAGCTCTACTCAACGCGATTCTACGCAGGAAGGTAAGGCGCTCATTTCTATATATGTTTGATTAATGTAGGTTATATATTAAGCGAGATTAGCCTTAGTTTACTTCTCTTGATATTCGACCAGATCGCCCGGATACGAGCTCCGTCATTAGGAGAGCCTGCCCGGGCCAGGAGGGTTAAACAACCAAATCACCAACACAGTAATCAAAGTAATACAATATAACACATTAAATTAACTGACATTGCAACACCATGATTACCACAATAAAACTAATCCATTGTTACACCACCCACAATTATATTATATACTGTATAATGTATACATTAATACAGCATACATATATATATATATTTTGTGTATATATACTGTATATATTATATATATATATATATATATATATATATATATATATATATATATATATATGCCTTTCATAAATACCAAAATGAATAGACCTAGCTTTAATATACAGTATATACTGTAATATGTGACGTTTTTTTAAATATCTCATATATATCGGGATATTACACATTTTAGTTTAAATAGAAAACTCTAGGGGATGAAAATGACTAGTGATTACCATCACCTCAATTACTTTATTTTGTCATAACATTTTAAACATCAATGTATTTTACAGCATTTACAATAGGTGCTCGATCAAGTTGCTTCATGGGTTCGAATACTGTATGAATGAAGCTTCACAAATTGAAGGTAATGTGAGAAGGTGAGAGAAAGAAGGATGTACTGGCAGTCTTAAGTATGTACCAGACATGGAGCCATACACTTCTGCTGAGTACACAGGCATGTTACTTACTTAACCCGTACATTACAGGTGACGTTTTTTTTTATATAATGTGGCAACTATTACAAGAGTTTATTCAGATTAGGAAGGACCTCTAGTAATAATAGGGTTTCAAACTATCAACCAACCCTTTTAACTATCACAGATCCTTCCTAAGCTGATTAAAATATCGTCTAAATATAGCTTAAATATAAGATAACACACGTTGCTGGTACTCAAAGGGTTAAGGTGCAGTGGGAGGAAATGCAGCTGAAGCACTAAGGATGTATGATGAACAATATCCCAACCGCAGGCAACCATCTCAGCCTACTTTCCTTCGCGTAGAAAGACGACTCCAGGAATATGGCACACTGAATGCACATGCAGGAGGAAGGCTTTATTGTGGTAGGCAGGGAAGGATTTGTGGGGGTGCTCGGTTATGGCTTTGGCCTTGCTTGGGGCCTTGGGGCTGTTCGGCCAGGCAGCCTGGGGAACGGCAATAACAACATCAAACTCAAGCTCTTCCCCAAGCTTTCTGGCATCTAACCAAAAACCTCTCTAACAATTTTTCTTCCTCGTCTTTCCCTCCCCTTTTCCACTCTGATGACACCACCACCACTTCTTCCTGTGACAGAGCTGAACTCTTCGCCCAAACTTTCGATAGAAACTCCATATTGGATGATTCCTGTGCTATTCCTCCCTCTCCACTCCCTCTCACTAACTCATGCCTAATATCCTAATCTCTTCGGAAGATGTACTTTCTACCCTCTCTGGGCTTAATGCTAAGAAGACGTATAGTACGGATGGTGTTCCTCCAGATGTACTAAAGAAATGTGCTTCCGTGCTGCCCAGGCAAACTCTTCCGTCTCTGTCTCTCCTCTAACGCCTTCCCTTCTTGCTGGAAGTTTTCTCTCATTCAACCTGTTCCAAAGAAGGGTGACCGCTCTCAACCCTCCAAGTATTGTCCAATTGCTCTCATATCTTGCATCTCAAAAGTTTTTAAAACTATTCTTACTTCAACATGTCTTCCGCATCTCTCTTCTCATTATCTACTCTCAGATTGCAAGTATGGATTCCTCAAGGGTTGCTCTACTGGGGATCTCCTTTCATATCTTACAAATTCTTGGTCATCCTCCTTCCGGGACTTCGATGAGACATTTTATATTGCGCTAGACATATCGAAGGCCTTTGATAGAGTCTGTCGCAAATCTCTAATTTCTAAAAAATCCTCCTTCGGTTTCTATCCCTCTATCTGTGCCTTTATCTCGAATTTCCTTTCTGGCCGTTCCATAACTGCGGTTGTGGACGGCCATCGTTCACTTCCTATCAGCTCCCGTGTTCCTCAGGGTTTTGTCCTATCTCCAATTTTGTTTCCAATATTCATTAATGATCTTCTCAACTGTACCTCCAGTCCTATCCATTCATATGCTGATGACTCTACCTTACACTATTCAACTAGTTTTCCAGAACCCCCAAACAAGCAAGCACTCAAAAAATCACACTAAGATGTCATAAAACATTTAAATTCTGACCTATCAACCATTTCCATTTGTGGCAGAGAAAATCTTGTTACTTTCAAAGCTTCCAAAACCCAATTTCTCCATTTATCTACCCATAAAGAACTCCCACAGGACAATCCCTCATACTTCAATACACAAATCAATCCTTCATCTTCTCTCAGTATTCTAGGAATCTCTTTCTCTCCTGATCTCACTTGGAAATACCATATTACCACCCTTGCTAAAACACCTTCCCAGAAGCTGGGAGTGCTCAACCGCCTCCAGGGGTTCTTTACCCCTGCACAGCTTCTTGCTCTATACAGGGGCACAGTGTGTCCATGTATTGAGTATTGTTCGCATGTGTGAGGAGGATCCTCTCACATGCACTTCTTGACAAAGTAGAAAAGAAAGCCTTTTGTCTCATTAACTCAAGTCCACTCACTGACTCTTTGCAATCTTTCTCTCGCTATTCTACTGCTATTACAATAATCAATGTTCCTCAGAGCTTTCTCAGTGTACAGTATACCACCTCCTCTATGTAGGGTACGTAGCATCCGTCTTGCAACACAATCCCATCCCTACTCTGTGCAACTCTCCAATCCAAGAATGAAACGATATTCTCAAACCTTCTTTTATTCAACAGCTGAGTTCTAGAACTCTCTCTCTGAATCCATTTTCCCCTCATCCTATGGCTTAAATTGCTTCAAACTCCGTGTGTCCAGGCATTTTGAATCGAACGTTCCCTAATTTTGTCCCTGTCACTCTTTCAACTGGGGGAGGCACTCATTACAGGCAGCTCTGACTTTTGTCTCCCTCATCCACATGAAAAAAACAAAAAAACATGGAAAGTGGTGTGGGGGAAGAAGGATGAGACAGTGATGGAACGAAAGGCACTGATTGATTATATATGTGTGGACGAACGAATGAAGAAATCTTTGCTGGATGCTAGGGTATATAGGGGTATTGGTGGGGGTGGGGTGGGGGAGGAGTCTGTCTGACCATTATGTAGTAGTAGCTAATATTAGGATACAAAAGAAGTGGGTGAGGAGGGAGGGAGGCGGTAGGACGGTGGATATGGCGAGGAGGGTGGAGAGGTTGAAGTGAAGTCCTTGCATGACAGTGTGGTAATCCCAACATTGACTTATGGAAGCGAAGCATGGACGTTGGTGGAGAGGCTCAGACCAAGAGTGAGAGGGGTGGAAATGAGTTAGATGGATGGATAGACAGACGAATGAGAAAGTGAGAGGGAGGTGTGGTGTGGAGGCAGATGTGCTGGAAAGTGTGAAAAGGAACACCTTGAGATGATTCGGCCATATGGAACGTATGGGAAGCGAGAGAATGACCAAGAGGGTGTACAAGAGCGAGGTGGAAGGACAGAGAGCGAGGTGGAAGGATGGAGTGAAGAAGTATATGAATGAAGGCGGTGCTGGTTGGGAGGAGGGGCGTTGACTGACTAGGGAAGAGGTGCAGGGGGCGTTTCGTTCGTGTCCACCCCTTCGGGAATCACGGCGTCAGGCGATAGATAGTAGGTAAAATGCTAGAAACACTCATAAGAGACAAACTCGTAAATTACTTCGAGGAAAACAACATATTTAAAGATACTCAACACAGTTTTCGTAATAAACGCTCCTGCTTAACAAGCCTCATAGACTTCTTCCACGATATCCTCAACCAATACGATGAGAGTAAAGATGTAGATATTATATACCTTGATCCGGGTGGATGGGACTCGTTAGCCTTTGTCGGCAATCCCTCTAGGGGAGACAACCCTATAAAAATTTGAGTGGATGAGACTCGTCAGCCTTGGTCGGCAACCTGTCTAGGGGAGTAAACCTGATACAAATCCGTACTGCTTATCTTAAGTGTAAGGCAGGTTAGTGGATGGACTAGCCGAACACCACTGTAGAAAAATAGTGCTAACAAGATACATAGAGGGCCTCGGAGTTGGACGGATCCTAAATTGAGTGGTCAATCCTGTATGCCATTCAGTAAACTGGCTCGGGTTGTCCCTCTTACAGGGAATA
Source organism: Paralithodes platypus (assembly GCA_032716605.1). Lineage (NCBI taxonomy): Eukaryota > Metazoa > Arthropoda > Malacostraca > Decapoda > Lithodidae > Paralithodes > Paralithodes platypus. The sequence goes on from CM064578.1 coordinate 59,124,364, forward strand.
GGTCTGCTTGGGGCCTTCTCTATATGGCCCCCCTCATTAAGGGGATACAGGTGTCCGGTAATAGATAGATAGATTTTCAAAAGGCCTTTGACAAAGTTTCCCACAAAAGTTTATTGATAAAACTAAAAGCGCATTGAATACAAGACGGTGTGTTGAAATCGATAGAAAATTGGAACAGTGAAAGAAAGCAAAGAGTAGTCATAAACGGTAAAGCATCCAAATGGTTCAATGTAAGAAGTTGGGTACCCCAGGGATCGGTACTTGGGCCAGTTCTCTTCCTAGTTTACATTAACGACACAGATGAGGGTCTCACTTTTACAATCTCAAAATTTACTGACGATACAAAAATTGCTAATACTGTACTCTCAAGTGAACATGTTGAAGATATGCAACATACTCTAGATAAGTTGTCACATTGGGCTCAGATTTGGCTAATGTGTTACAATGCGGATAAATTGACAGTATATTCAATAATTATAATGTATAATTGATAACTGATGTATAATTGATGTATAACTGAATAATGTATAATTGATAACTGTGTAATTGACAGTATATAAATTGACAGTATAGTATATATAATTATATATGACAGGATAGTTGACAGTAGCAAGAAAAATAAAATCCCAGAAAAAAAAGCACTTGCTAAATTGTTAAGTAATAATAGTAGATATATTGATATTCTCGTTTGCAATTTCTTAAATTTTAATCAAGTTGTTAAACTTATTTACCCTAATTCTATTCCCCTCACACAATGTAACGTAAATTATAAAGTTGAAAATGTTCTTGAAATAAATATAGAGATTGTTAATGAACAGTGCATACTTAAAGTATATCACAAAGTTGATGATTTTAATTTTAACGTAATAAACTTTCCTTTCCCTAGTAGTAATATCGATAGTAAAATAACTTATAATTGTTTTTATTCTCAGTTAATAAGATTTTGTAAAATTTGCACTAAAGTAGATGACTTTTGAGCTAGAGCTAGGTTACTATACAGACTCTTAGTACACAGAGGTTTTGAGGCAAGTAAATTGTTCCATAAATTTAATCTTTTTAGGGTCAATTATTGTGACTGTATTCTAAAATTTGACATCAATAATTTTAATCAAGCATTTTTAACTTGAAGTTTCTTGTTTCTCTGCTTACTTTTTGTCTGTATTTATTATATTATGTCTGTATTTATTGTTTATCTTTTTCTTTTTCTATTATTAATATTAATATTGATGATTTTTTAAATTGATTGTTCTTGTTAAAAGAGTACTCTTTGTTAAATCTGTTGTTACTTCATATTTTGCAATTATTTGTCTTTATATTATATGTATTCATTGTCGATAGTATCAATTGCTTGCTTTTGCGATTTCCTTAGTTTATTTGTGCGATAAATGTAGGTTATTTGTAGGGTAGTTATTGATAGGGGTCACTTGAGGCATGCTATGCTTACAGGTACCTACCCGATAGCAATATCGTTAGCGAGTGCTGTACTGTATTTTATATATTATTTTGTAATAATATAGATATCTTAACAATATTTGTATTTTGTACTATTGTTAATGTCTTGTCTTGTAGCAAATTTGATTTTAAATTAATATTTTGACATTTAACATGTAGTTTCTTTATTCATGCAGAGTTTAGTAAAATTTACCAGAACGTCCCGGACTTCCCAATTTTGACTAATTCCTTGAACGTGACGATAGTGCGTTGTTATGTGTGCGATTAGTTTGCTTGGGAAACAGATTACCTTGCTCATGTAGTAGTGTACACCCTATGTGGTGGAGTGTGTTCTTTTATTTCATAGATTTAATTTTAGTAAGCGTTGTTTCCATATAGCGATTTTGATTATTTAATTTGACTTTATATTGTCCTTGTCCCAATTTTGGTTTGTTTAGTTTGCAAGTTTTACATTTTAAAATGTAAAGTACTCCATATCGGAAAGCAAACTATTCAATTAATGGCACCCAGCTTAAGAATGTAGACAGAGAAACTTATTTGGGAGTAACAATATCGAGTAACCTAAAACCGAGTCAACAATGTTCAGAAGTTGTTAAGAAGGCAAACAAAATAATTGGCTTTATAGGTAGGTCATTTGAGCATAAATCCAAAGATGTAATCCTAACTCTTTACAGTTCTTAGTTGCCCTCTCCTGGAATATTGTGTTCAATCCTGGTGCCCTTACTACCATAAAGATATGACTAACTAGAATAAGTTCAACTTAGAGTTACCAAAATAATACCTTGCCTAAAGAACAAACCATACGAGGAGCATCATAAAGAATAAAATCTATTGCCTTTAACCCAGTGCAGATTAAGAGGTGACTTAATTCAAGTATTTAAAATCATCAAAGGCATCGACAATATGAACTGTAATAAATATTTCACTATCGACCAATCAAATTACATGCGGGGAACGGTTGCAAAGTTATTGGTAAATCTTTTAACTCACACGAGTTTAAGAATTTCTTCTTCAATCAAAGATTGAAGACGTATTATGAAACATATTATGAAAAACATGTATCCTCCTTCATTCACTGTCCCCCCCTTCACTCACTCAACCCCACAATTTGCCGGAGGATAACAGGTTTTTCACAATACGTAGACGGAGGTCTTTTAAAAAAAAAAAAATCGAGTTGTCAACTTGTGGAATGGGCTTCCCCGAGATGTCATAGACTGCAGCACCGTTGATTCCTTTAAACTTCGCCTGGACAAACACCTTGCCTTAAATCCACAACTGACTGCATCAGGAGAGTTGTGAAGACGTTTATGCCAGCAATTGGCAAGTGTTGAGACTTTCATGTCGTGCCAGGATGGTGCGAGGTTGAAGAGAGTTGACGTGATATAATAGTTTTTATGCTGGCCAGGTTACGAGCTCCGCGTGTGTCCTCTATCTGGTCACTCTCGTCCTCTAACACGACGAATACCTCGTCCAGGTAACGCCTGTTGTACCGCCCTTACATTGCACTGATGATGCCCTGGTCCATGGGTTGAACTAAGGAGGCTGTATTATAATTAGGGGGAAGGTACAGCACTCGAATCCGGCCATATTCACTAATGTATACCACGTCACTGGGATGGGCTGGGGCATTATCTAGGAATCAAACCGCCATGATTTCCTCGGCAGGAATTTTGAGAACTTCCTCGTGAAATTTTCGGACGGCAGGGATGAAGTGATGAAAAAACCAGTGTGTAAAAATAGCCGAAGTGAACCACGCATTTTAAAAATTGTAGTAGATCACTGGTAAGTCACGTTCAATGTTCATGTCCTTGAGCCCTCGTGGTTTCTTGGCCATGCCCACAACGGCTAACTTCAGCCTGTAGGTACCAGTGGCATTACCCCCACAAAGTGCCGATAGACGCTCCTTGGATATTTTCTTCCCCTAGGCTGTACCCTCATCTTTCCAGACCTGGGTATTTTTGGGAAGAGAGCGCCAATAAAACCCAGTCTCGTCGGCAACGTAAACCTGAGACAAGGCTAGCCCCTCACTCTCTATCAAGGAATTCAGTTTAGCTTTGAAAGGTATCACACTGGCACTATCCACACTTCCGGCCTCTCTGTGAGCCTGCACATTAAAAAGGCCATGGCGATTGCAAAAACGCCACAGCCAACCATCACTGCCTTTAAATTCTTTGATGCCCAAATTTTGGCAAACTTGGTGGCCGACGACAATATTTCGACACCACGGACCATCACCCCACTTAATTTTTGTTGAACATACCATTTCATGACAGCGGCATCTAATTGAGAGTCCTTCCCCATTTTCATGTGTTTCTCTGGGGCCTCTTTACCACCCGTACCACCCAACGTTAAGGTTCACTTGAGTGCGTTTCATACCTTTAGGAGGCATTATTACTGAGTAATCACTGCAAAATATGGAAGGAAGCACTGGGCGGACCGAGCGGACAAGACTTAGTGAGCGATAAGGAACTGACGCTCACAGCAGGGGTTTGGCGGGAACTTCTCACGCTGCGCCCGCTACCTGCCAGACATATGTTACACTACCAGACTTTTGTTCGGAGTCCAGACGGATTGTTCGCCTACGGACGGAGTCCATTACAGGCTAAATCCGTTAAATCAACGGATCGAGGGCCGACTATATATTTATTATTGCTAGGTCTAATCATTCTGAAATTTATGCAAGGTGTTTTTGAAACATCCTGTACATATATATATATATCTTTATGTATATATATATATATATATATATATATATCATCATCTATGTGAGTGGTGGAGACAAAAGGCAGAACTACCTGTAGCGAGTGCCTCCCCCAGAGTTGAAAAAATTAGGGGGCCAAAATCAAGGGACGTTCGAGCCAAAATGCCTGGACACAAGGAGCTTGAAGCAATCTAAGTCATAGGAAGAGGGAAAGACTGATTCTGGGAGAGAGTTCCTGAGCACGGCTGTTTAATAAAAGAAAGATTGGGAGGAACGTTTCACTCTTGAGTTGGAAAGTTGCACAGAGTAGGGATGGGATTGTGTTGCAAGACAGGTACTATAATTATACCCTACGTAGAGGAGGTGGTATACATTGGGAGAGCTCAGAGGAACACTGATTATTGTATTAACGATAGAATAGCGAGAGAGATGCAACATTGCAGCGAAGAGTGAGAGATTGCAGAAAATTGGTAAGTGGATGGGAGTTAATGATACGAAAGACTTTCCTTTCTACTTTGTCTAGGAGTGTGGCGTGAGAGGATCCTCCCCACACATGTGAACAATACTCAATACAAGGATGCACTGTGCCCCTGTACAGGGCAAGGTGCTGTGCAGGGGTAAAGAACCCCTTGAGTCTGTTGAGCACACCCAGCTACTGAAAGGTTGCCTGAGCAAGACTGGTAATTTTGTCCTTCCAAGGGAGAGCAGAAAAAAAAGAGACACCGAGAATATTGAGAGAAGATGAAGGATTGATTTTTGTATTGTTGATGTATAAGGGATAGTCCTCTGGGAGGTCCCGACGGGTAGTAAGATGGAGACATTGGGTTTTTGGAAGCTTTAAAAGAAACAAGGATTCTCTGCCCTAATTGGAAATTGTAGTTAGATCGGAAGATAAAACTTAGTGTTGTATGGCTGTATTACGTTTGTTTTTGAGGGATTGCTGGCTGGGGCATTCTGAAAAACTAATTAAGTTGTGTAAGATAGTCGCCTGCATATGAATGGATGGGATTGAAGGGACAGTTGAGAAGATCATTTATGAAAATTAGAAAGATAATGGGATATAGAACAGAGCTCTGAGGACCACCGGAGTTGATAAGATGAGGAAGTGAGCGATGTCCGTCCACAACCACAGCTATGGAACGGCCAGAAAGGAAATTAGAGACAAAGGCACAGATGGAAGGATAGAAACCGAAAGAGGGTAGTTTAGAAATTAATTATTTGTGCCAGATTCCACCGAAGGCCTTCGATATGTCTAGTGCAATAGAAAAGGTCTCACCGGAGTCCTGAAAGGAGGATGACCAACAGTGAGTAAGATATGAAAGAAGATCATCAGTAGAGCGACCAATAAGGAAACCATACTGGCGATCTGAGAGTAGATTATGAGAAGAGAAATGCTTAAGAAATTTGGAAGCATGAAAAGTTTCACAAAATTTAGAGATACAAGAGATGAGAGCAATTGGAGGATAGTTGGAGGGTTTAGAGCGGTCACCCTTCTTTGGGACAGGTTGAATGAGAGCAAACTTCCAGCAAGAAGGGAAGACATTAAAGAAGAGACAGAGAGGAAAGAGTTTGCCTAGGCAGGGAGTCGTGCCGGCACGGAAGCACAGTTTTTGAGAACAAGAGGAAGAATACCATCCGGACTGTACGCCTTCTTAGTATTAATCCCAGAGAGGGTAGAAAGTACATCTTTAGAAGAGATTAGGATATTAGGCATAAGGAGGAGAGAGGGGGTGGAGATGGAGGAATAGCACCGGAATCATCCAAGGTGGAGTTTCTAGCAAAAATTGAGTGAAGAGTTCAGCTTTGTCAGAGGAAGAAGTGATGGTTGTGCCATCAGAGTGGAAAAGGGGTGGGATAGACAAGGAAGATAAACTGTTTGAGAGGTTTTTGGCTGGATGCAAGAAAGTTTGGGAAGAGATAGAGTTGGATAGTTCAGTGCTTTTATTATTGATGAAAGACTGTTTGGCAAGTTGAAGTACGTATTTGGCTTGGTTCAGGGCAGAAACATAGGAAGAATGAGATTCTTGAGTCTTAAGGCATTGGTACCGTTTTAATGCTTCCTCCTTGTTGCGGACAGCAGTAGAACAAGCGTAAGTAAACCAAGATTTGTTTGCATTAGACTGCGAGTAAGAAAATGGAATGTAGGCTTCCATGCCCGAAAAGATTACCTCAGTAATGCGTTCAGCACTCTCCGAGGGACCTCGGCCACAAAACAAAAGTCATTCCATGGGAAATCAAAGAAGTATTGCCGAAGAGACTCCCAGTCGGCAGCACCAAAGTTACACAAGCACCGCCGGTTGAGAGGATCGGGTGGTCGTACCGAAGAGATGAGACAGGTGACAGATACTAGTTTATGGTCGGAGGAGCCCAAGGGAGAGACATAATTTACAGTATAAGCAGAAGGGTTAGAGGCTAGAAATAAATCAAGAATGTTGGCCCGATCTCGTAAGCGATCCGGGATGCGGGTTGGTTGCTGGACTAACTGCTCTAGGTCGTTTAACACCTTACGAGCGGCCTATGCGGTTTATTTATGTGTACCGCACAGCGGGGTGTTTTTAGCCAAAATAGGGCTGTTTACGTGATCATTTTCATGCCTAAATAAGACCCAGAACGTAAAACAAGTACCTATCCCTGAAAGGGCATAAACAGAGCTTTCGAATGACACCATAACGATCCTTGTATGATGGATAGTTTTCTTGCAATAACCGTGCAACGCGAGTGCAAAAAGCAGGTAATTCGGTACTTTCAGTACATAATTGAGTATGTAGCGAGTGAGAGAGGGAGGAGGGAGCTGAGATTTGTGTCAGTAGGTTCGCCGCGGTGGTCTGGAGCAGTCATACGCTCGCTAGTCTCCTGCCACCACTTGTCTCTCTCTCTCAGCCACATTACGTGCTGAAATTGCCACTCGAGTTATGTCGAGCGCCGCCACATAGTCCAGCTTTATTTAACTCGACTTATGTTGCTCGCCGCTAAATAAGGGTTAAGATAGAAAAGATGTAGGATTGTTCACCAGGTTGGTCAGTGGAAACAGAGGAGCGCCATTGGCGGTGCTGAACGTTGAAATCTCCTAGGATGGAGATTTCTGCGAAATGAGAGATGGATAGAAAGTGTTCCACTTTATAAGTTAGATAGTCGAAGAATTTGGGATAGTCAGTAGAATTAGGGGAGAGATAGGCAGCACAGAGATATTTAGTTTGAGAGTGACAAGAAAGCGTTAGCCAGAGAGTTGATAATTCAGAAGAATCTAACACGAGAGAAAGCAAGATTGTTGCGTACAAAGACGCAACATCCGACTTTGGCTTGCAACTGATGATAGAGATAGTAGGAGGCTACAGAGAAGGGTTTTCTGTCAGTAGTGTTTGTGTTTCGGTGAGAAAGATAAAATCAGGGTTGGCAGAGGAGAGGTGGTGTTCCACAGAGTGGAAGTTAGAGGAATATTACATAAATTAATAGTAAGTAGAAGGTGGTGGCCTAGAATATTTTGGTGAGTCGTTTCCAGTGGACAGACTGATGGGGGAATTTATGGTACTCCCCCCCACCCCCCCACCCCTCTGGGGACTCCAAGGCGGTCGAGATTTCGTCATTGGTTTATGTTTTGGAAACAAAACTAGTGTAGTATGTAAGGTGTTTTTGGTATAATGTATTGATAGGAGTCCAGTCCCTGCTGTAGAGCCCCGTATTCATCTCCTTAGGAAGAGACTTTGACTGGTGATTTGAGTAATGGATACCACCAGCTTCAAAACAGTACTAGTTGGAATTACTAGAATCATAGCATAAGTGAGAAAATGGGGGTTTTCAAAATGGCCGCCACCGGGGTCTTTCGAGACTATAAAGGCTTACAATTTGTAACGAAAATGTATTATCTGAAGGACTTTTATGGGGCTTTGAGGTATGGCCAACACGATGGTACTTGCAGGAATTAAGTATGACCTTGCCTAGTACCCCAAATCCAAGATGGCCGCCCTTTTGAACCTCCACATACAAGAAAGTTGTGTATTCTTTTAAAGAAACATAGAATGCATAACTATTGTGATGATTATGAGATGTCCAGGCACTGCTAACACTATAGTATACTTTTATTGGATTAATATCTTCACATTTAATAACCAAAATTCCAAATGGGCACAAATAAAGAGTCAAAACATAAGCACAGAAAAGTAGTTATCCAAGAACATTTCCCCAGTCATACCAAATTCAAATCACGTGAAGTTAATTTCATTTATATCACTTAATCAAGACTGAAAGATGGCATTTTCACTTATTTTGACAAGCTGACTCTTGTTTATGACAAAATATTACACATTTGACACCTGCCTTGCTGCACAAACATCGCAAAGATCCACATTTGCCCGTGCACTTACAAACTACTAGCATTGTTTGTGGTAATGGATTCAGGCATTTTTCAGGTAGTAGTGTGCCATTGTCATTAACCGATCTGTATTTCTTTAGGTCTGTGGCAGGGTGGGTAGCATCAAGAAGGCACAGGGCCCGGATTCACTAACGGTCGTAGCGTGCGATGTCGTTCAACAACCTACGATCGTTCCTAAGGGTGTGTGGAAGGTGTATTCACGAACGCATCGTTGATCTCCCTTACGGCTCCCCTTCGGTTATTTTCACCGAGGCTTCTCTTGACCAATCAGGCGCTTGGCCTTTGTAAATAAACAATATCTCACCCACATGACCCAAGCGCCAAGAAGAACCTAATATAATTTAATTTATGAGCTTTTCATTGTTTAGCATGGCTAATTCGATCCACCACAGCCAACAGGAAGAAGAATAGAGTATCTTGTGAATTGATGATAAGAAATTAGCCTAGCTAGGCTACAGGGAAGCCTGTTAGTGGCCCAAGTTAAGGGATTTCTGACGGATTGATCATTGATAATCATCTGTTAGGCTAGTTGGGGAAAAAAAAAAAATGTTTATTATTTATACCTTAACCGCAGTATATTGTTCTACTTTACCATGTCTACACCTAGACAGGGCTAGCCAAACCAAAATGCCAGACTTTACTATGTCTATGCCTACACAGGCAGTTCTAGCCAAGCCAAAATGCCAGACTTAGCCTAGGCCTAATTTTTCAAAATAGGCCTAGGGTAATATTTTTGTATTCACAACACCTCAAGGCCTATTATATCTACCTTTTCAAAATAGGCCTAGCTTAGGCCTATATATATATATATATATATATATATATATATATATATATTATTATTTTGTTTTATAATATTTTTTTTTTTGCTATAGCCTAGGCTAGTTTAGGGTAATATGTTTTTTGTATTCACAACACCTCCATTTTTGTTGAGGGGGCAAAGCCCCCCTCAACCCATTACTGTATCCCACAGTTAGTAGCATAACAATATACCCAACATCTGGCCATGACATACAATAATGGGGTGAGGGGGGTTTAGACCCCCCTACCCCTCATGACATTGGCATCATCATACATTTACCAGCAGGGGCAAATAAGAGCAGTCAAAATAGATGCGAATATAACAGAGTGTGCGACTATGTAAACAAAGCGTACGGTACACCCGCTAACACAACTCTTACCTTGGTAAGGGTGGTGTTAGCGGGTGTACTGTCCTTGTTTAGATGAAGTTGTAGGCTCGGTTATGTTCGCGTCTAATTTGACTGCATTTAATTACAAAATTATCCCACGGCCAGCTATTATTTACCCCCCTGCTGAAAATATATATGGTGATGACAATAAGTCATGGGGGGTAAAGCCCCCCTCAATTTATTGCCCAACAGTTGGCCATGGGATATAATGATAGGTTGAGGGGGCCTTTGTCCCCCTCACCTCCCATGACTTATTGCCATCATCAAATATATTACCAGCATGGGACTAATAACAGCTAGTTAACAAGGAGGACGGTACGCCTGCAAACACCATCTTTACCTTCTAGGTTTCTACTTTACTATGCTTAGGCTACACCAAGCTAGGCATTGCTAGCCTAACCAAAATACCATACGCAGGCCTAACTTTTCTAGCCTAAATAGACCTAACTTTTTCAAAATAAACTTAGGTTATAGCCTAGGCCTAGGCTAGGCTAAACAAAATTATTCACACCATTTATTATTTATTTTTTTATGCTAGGCCTAATTCTTTTCATCATTTTGTTCCTGTGATACTTTCAAATTTGTTGAGGAATAGGCTACCCTAATCTAACCCAGAGGTGGTGGGGAGTTGGAATAAAACATTTCCGCAATAAATATTCGTTAAAATCTACTAATGGTAGGCTACGTGTTGTCGCAGCACATGAATTTGTGCATCAGTTAACCTTGACTAGGTCTAGGCTGGCATATGTTGGCTATTCATAGCTTAATTCGGCCTGCCATAAGACATTAAGGATACAAATATTATCATACTTTGTATTAAATGCCTTAATGGTGTTGTAAACACAAGTTAACAATCATATTGCGCTATTATTGCCTCAATAATGACTTAGTGTGTCATAAAGAGCTATACTGCAGACGAATTTGTTATGGTCGCGGGTTGTGTTATCGATATTTGTGTACCTATATCCGGGTCATATTCATGTAAGGGTGGTCCGGACCACCCTTTGCGAAATGGGCTGCCTACGATCAAAGATGGCCGCTACGACGCTTTGTGAATACCAGAGTTGAGTCGTAGGGGAACGGTAAGGGAGTTTTCGGATCGTACACCGTTAGTGAATCCACTCCCAAAACTTTACGGACATAATGAAATGCCCTCCCGATGTGGCCATGAATTGCACTTGATGTTGGCGACAGGGCTTCCAACGCTTTTGGTGTCAGAGCTCGCAGTTGGACTTCCATCCGAAGATGGTCAGATGTTCGTGATTCAGGTTTGTTCTTGGTGCCAGCCCACACATGAACAATATACTTCTCAGCTTTCATCAAGGTCTCGTCAGAGAGTGTCAGACTCTGCAAATTCAGCCAAATAATGTTCTGGGATCACATAACAGATATGCATGTTTGGTACCTATCTTTCTCATAGCATCATCTCCAGTCAATACATGTGCCTTCACAATTACTTTAGACAGTCCTTCTCCCAGATTATCTGCAAGTAAGTGTAGTGGTACATGATGCCGTCTTTCACTGGTACCAAACTTTACCCACAATTCTTGGAGGCCTCGCTTTCGAATATATTGAACATAATGAAGTAGACGTGCTACTGTGTCTGTGTCATTGGAGACTACTAGCAGCCGGCTACTTCCCCGATTCACCTCCCATGCACAGTGCATCACTATGCGATCATCAGCTTTTTCTACATGACATATCAATGCCGCAATAGGTTCCGTAGTCTCAGAAAGCGGTTGAGTGGACAGCCTTCCAGAGTGAAGGAATTCGGCTGGCACAACACCATCATCTGTAATGCATCCACCAAGTACAACATCCAACTTCACCAGCTCATGAATTAAGACGAGATCGCAAGTGAGACGCTGTAGCATAGTTTTGTTGACTCAGGAGGTCCAAAACTCGTTCATTTGTTGGGGTATTGGGTCACCTGCATTGAGCACAATGAGATAAACGGATTCTACTCCAATGGCACGGCACGGCCTTTCTCCTCTCTTAACAGAAGACTCTAAGTAGCTGTCAAACACGATATGGAAGCTGGACCTGCAACAGATAGAGCAACTCGCTAATAGCACACAATGGATTGCTTTTTCAAATGTTTCAAATGAGGCCAAATTTGGAAATTATCGAATTTTCGACATGAAGTAAAATATAACGGATGCATCTCTGGCAGGAAAGCAGAACTCATCATATGTTACGCTCTTCTCCAGGTCTGCGATGAGCGCACTTTTGTCGGGCTTGGTAGGAAGATCACCATCAAATAGAGATGAAACATGTAGGATATCATAGGCATAAAGCGATGCAAGTTCCATGCCTCACTCTTCCGCAATTTCGATGCCACACTGAGCTGCTGCTATAATTTTCGATGTCACAGCAAAAGTTGCACTCTCATCAGTGGATGGTTTACTGTCAAGTTGGGCAATCTCTTCTTTGATATAGAGGTGGTGAGTTTTTTTGTCTTTTCAATAAACCTCTCTCTCCGGAAATCTATTACCAGTTGATCGCCATTCACCTGCACTTCGAGCATCCGTGCTGCCACCTCATTCAACGCCAGTTGCTTTGTGATTAGAATGTTGAATTTGATGTCAGGAGCCTTAATGATGTAAGGGTTATCCCTGTCTCGCACAAAGTCCAGGAGCTTTGAAACATTCTCATTCGGCTGATGAGCTTTGCATCCAGTAAGTTCATGATTGACCCTCGCTGATTCACTATATTTCATCGACATATCATTCAGAATAGCCCTGAAGTTATTTGAGATGAGGTGAATTTTGTGGAATATTAGTTCTATCTATCTATCTATTGCCTGACGCCGTGATCCTCGAAGGGGTGGCCACGAACGAACCAGCCCCATGCATCTCTGTCCCCAGTCAGTCGACACCCCTCCCCCCAACCAGCACCGCCTTCGTTCATGTACTTCCTCACTCCATCCTTCCACCTCGCTCTCGTACACCCTCTTAGTCATTCTCTCGCTTTCCATACGTTCCATATGGCCGAACCATCTCAAGTTGTTCCTTTTCACACTTTCCAGCACATCTACCTCCACACCACACCTCCCTCTCACTTCCTCATTCGTCTGTCTATCCATCCATGTAACTCCGCATGCACTGCTTAAGTAATTCATTTCCACTGCTCTCACTCATGGTCTGAGTCTCTCAACCAACGTCCATGCTTCGCTTCCGTAAGTCAGTGTCGGGATTACCACACTGTCATGCAAGGACTTCTTCACTTCCATTCTGACCACGTCCCTATTTCTTGTTACTGCTTTCAGCGTTCCTACAACCCTCTTCCCCTGTTGTACCCTCTCCCGCACTTCTTCATCCATAGTCCCATCTTTACTCAACACACTGCCCAGATACTTAACCCTTGTCTATCGGGGCCCGACTTAAGTCCGGATCTAAAAATCTGGACTATGTGGCGGGGCCCGACTTTAGTCCGTGGTCAATTTTGGCGCAATATTGGCTCTGAGAGAGAGCCGAGCGGTGGGAGGAGCGTAGGTTGCCTCATGACCACTCGCCACGACCGTCGTGGGCCCACTGACATGTACTCCACACTACTCCACCCTCATTCACTCTTATTTTAACGATTTTGCCCTTCGGTTGCACGATCGTTGCAAGACAACCAGTGATTGTAGAAGGATGATTCTGGTGTCATTGGAAAGCTCAATTAATGCCCTTTCAGGGATACATACTTGTATTACGCTCTGGCTCTTTTTTATGCATGAAAAAGACCACGGAAACAACGCCATTTATGGTTAAAAAAAACGCTGGGCGGTACATAGAAATTACCGCCTAGGCCGCTCGTTGAGTGTTAAAAGAGTTGACGATCTCCATAGCCTGACCGTTCAACTTCACCTCACACTCTGTGACTTCACCCCTTTCGAAGACCATAACCTTGCTCTTCTTATTAATTGCCACTCGAAAATGGCCCTCAGATATTTTTTTGACCGATAATTCCACCAGCACTTTTTGATGCCCTCTGGATGGATTGATCTAGCTTCATATCTGGTGAAACTACATTGAATTAACCATTAGCTCGATCCTTCACAACAAACTGACCACGCATGACTTGCTGAAAAACATCCGGATAAGTTGCTTCTAAAGCTTTTGTGGATTCAAGGTAAACCATGCCATACCGAAAGTAATTGATGCAGTCACTCTCTCGGAAGATTGGCAAAGAAGCTTTCACAGCATCCATGTGTAGAGGGAAATTCCCTTCTCGATCTGATGCAACCAAATGCTTGATGGTAGCAGCAATCCAATGAAACGCATGCACATACTGACACATCTCAGACTTTAAGCAGCATTCCTCCAGAAAACACTCAAATTCTTCATGGAGATTCGATGACTGGTCAAATAGTTCTGCAAACTTCTCAACAGGTCTTTCTTTTGCACATAGAGCTCTCTGTACTTCGTGTGTATGTTCCATGAATTCATCATTGATACTGCGGCCATTCTCCACCGACAAATCCTAAAATAATTCCCATGCCAAGGAGATGAGAAGATCTGAGACCATCATGATTCAATAGAAAGAATGTACATAATGATTTCCTTCCAAAGCTGAGTTCAGGGTCAGTTTAAAAAAACACTTGTCTCAATGAGAGCATCATTAATGCTTGATCCTCTCAAATAACGTCCACACACTTCAGCAGAATTTTCACCCAGTGGAACATCCCCATCATGCCATGAATATCGGAGAACTCATTCGGCTCAGCCATCATAATATCAGCCACAGTATGAAAGATGTCTTCATCACAAAATACAGGTATGAGTGACTGAGAGGGGTTGAGTTGCCGTCAGACACTCTGAACATTTTTGAGGCCCTTACGTACAGTTGCATAGTCAGTGACTGGTGAAGGAATGACAGGCATAAAGCCCACTCGCATCAGCAGCACTATGGCATTGGATAGAAGAGCATGGGAGCCGCCCCGTGTGGGCATAGTATCACCAGTAGAACCACTCTTCAGACCACACCTCAGGAAGGATATGAATAATTCTTGCTTATCTGCAACACAGAGAGTGGTTGTGCAGTCTAATCTGGAGTTGATCCCCGTTTCCTCCACAACTCTGAAAGTGGATGGGAGTGTAGGTTTAATTGATGGTTATGGGTGATGAGGGAACCTCTTGACATGGTAGTTTTTCAAGTAAATGCACACTGCTCTTCTCCAGGTTCATGTCAGATACTCTAGGTTTTTAATCTGGTGGAGAGACGGCTTCCTGATACAGCATTTGCATGGATACATGGCTAGACACATTGCCCGAAATGGACGATCGATCACAAGTCACCATTATCCATAGCCCCAAAGATGTATGTATTGTTTGTGAAGGTGCTTGGAAGTGGTACTTCACCTCCGTTAGACTTTGCAACAGCATAGGCAGCGAGCAGGCGTCTGGACCTCTTGACATCATTAAAGCTAGAGCTGACGTCCATATGATTTGTTGTTGTCAGAACTTCTTGGCTACGGCACTTCCCATACTGATATTGACTGAATGCTACAGTTAGTGGAGTTCTCTTCGAACCATGGTAAAGTTGATTGTACATGATTTGAAAAAGGCAGTTTAGTTGGTTGTGTTGGTTCTTTACAGCCCATTCAATGTCTGAGTTACTATCATCTTGACTAGCATGGTCGTCGCCGTCGCTGTCGACATCTATCTCGCTGTCCCAGTCATTATCACTATTCATAATGTTCATCATGTCAATCTTAAGCATGCGTGATCGTTTAATACCGAATAGTGCTGAAAAGAAGATCAGTAATTGGTCTGGAATCGGGGTAGTCTCCCATGACTCTTTCAATTAATTTCCATCACAAAAGCGGTCACTCAGTTTGAAATCAACTTTTTTTCAGAGCTTCTTTGAGAATCTCACCAGCTGACCTGACTACATACATATTTCGAAGGTTTTTGGCAAGATCTTCTACGGTTATATCAGCTGAGAAGCACATCTCGGATTCGTTAACCTTGTGACTTGGACAAAATTGTATTTTATCTCTATAATACTCTGTTTGAAGTTTCTTCACATCTCTGTTATACAACTCTAGATAATCATCTTTGTTCACCATCATCTCCCTAATTTCGGTCAATGTGAATCCATACCCATCCTCAATGAGCGAACATAGTTCAGAGATAACATCCTTGAAAACATCATATTAGGGTGAAGCTCTGGATTCGCATAGGGATTCTTTAGTGTGTGATATAGAAACATATTGCTTGAAGCAGATGTTATGACAATACAAGTCAGCAGCCCATACGTCTTCAGGACTGTTCAAGTCTGCACATCTGACATATACATCATCTTTGTGGCATTGCATTGCTTCGAGCAACGGTTTTGTACTTTAAGTCGTACAGAAACGGAATTTACCCCGCACTTGTGTCCCTTTCCTTTTTAGCTACACTCGGTCACTTCCACATGTGACACAGTTTATATAGTCGGGTTCAACACTTATACTCGGTCCTGGATGAGGTGTCATGGAGCTTCGTGTTGATGGCTTGTGAACAGTCTGATTGGATTCTTCGGTCATCTCTTCATCAACGGGTTCTTCGGGATGGTCGGTAAGTTTCTGATATCAGTGTAACTCTTATAGCAGGAATATGTA
Source organism: Paralithodes platypus (assembly GCA_032716605.1). Lineage (NCBI taxonomy): Eukaryota > Metazoa > Arthropoda > Malacostraca > Decapoda > Lithodidae > Paralithodes > Paralithodes platypus. Next base: position 59,140,665 of record CM064578.1, read on the forward strand.
TTATGGTATTTGAACTCTACATCGGGCCCAAGCAGTTGTAACCTTTTGTGAACTGCATCATTTTTCAAAGCTGCTACTTCACGGACACGCTTCCTGCCTATTGTACTCCCATACATTTTCTTGGAGGTCTTGCCTTTTTGTTGGCAGGTGATGGACCGGTCAGGATAAAGGACTGTAGTTGACTGGGAAACACATATATATGTTAATTCATCTATTGTCGTCCATACTGCAGGCTTGTTGCAAAAGTAGAACACAGAATTCCCATCAATTAGGATTCCAATACTTGAAAGGAAACAGAAATAAACATTAGCGACTACAATAGAGAAAACAATGATGTGATGAATCAAGAGTGCATCTGAGAATCTATATTATTATATCAGTTTGTGTGTCTGTTTCTCTGTGTGTTCTTAATAGGCTGCCGCAGTTTTGGACCTGGGGAGCTGAAACTTTGCATGTGGGTGTCAATTGACCTGCGTCAGGTCATAGAGGGGCCGAGGCCACTATCGGAGGTCGTTTCGAGGCAGAGATTTAAATTTAAATAAAACAAAATGCCGTTTGGGGCAGAAGGAGGCCTCCGATCGAAAAGGTGTATGGAACGAAAGTTGTTCGCAGCCCCCCAAAATGGGGGTACGGATGAGTTCAGATCCAAAATTGGAGGTCATTTAGCGGCCGAAATCGAGGTCGCCGTTTAATGAGGCACAGGGAGGTCGAGGCCGGTGATTATGGTAGTAGTAGTATTGTGATGATTGTGGTAGTAGTGATTGATGATGGTGATTATGGTAGTAGAATTTAAACCCTGGCAACGCCGGGTACCCCTGCTAGTAATGTATGGAACCAATAGTAGGCTTTCAAGGACTGCTTAACATTACACTGCCGAACAGACAATTTAAAAAATAAAAAAAAAAGTAATATCTAGGGCGCGCTGCTCTATTCCAGTTATATCGAACAGTGGACAGCATTCTTATTGGCTACAGATTTTAGAAGACCATCATCTTTAATTTCGGTTATCAAGTGTTGTGATATTGAATAAGTAAAGGTACAGTCGTGTTAGCAGTATCTGAAAACCTCATAACTATCACAAAGGTTATGCATTTCTATGTTTCCTTAAAAGAATACACAACTTTTTTGATTGGGGAAGGTCCGATTGGCGGCCATCTTTGATTTCGGGTACTAGGCAAGGTCATACTTAATTCCTACAGGTACCATCGTGTCGACCGTACCTTAAAACCCCATACAAGTCCTTCAGGTAATACTTTTTCATTACAATTTGTAAGGCTTTTGTAGTCCCGAAATACCCCGGTGGCGGCCATTTTGAAAACTGCTATTTTCTCACTTATGCTATGATTCTAGTAATTCCACCTAGTACCGTTTTGAAGCTGGTAGTATCCATTTCTCAAATCACCAGTCAAAGTATTTTCCTAAAAAGATGAATACGGGGCTCTACAGCAGGGACTGGACTAGAAGGTGTTGTGGAGGGCAGGCTGGGGTTGCCCTCAATATTAATGAGGCACTGAAAGGATCAACTAGGGAGGCCAGGTGGTGAAACAGGAGCTGCAGCTGTCCTTATCAGCCACCTAGCACTTGCCGGGAGTACTGCCCAGTTCGGCTGGTGCCTACAGCCTCCTCCTAACCATATATATATATATATATATATATATATATATATTCATGACTAGGAGATTACTCCCTCATGATTTGAATAATTCCGTGTTCCAATTTGAAACAGGAGATTACAGTAGGCATGGAGAGGGGAGAAAGGAGGGAGCGGGTCGGGACGCAGATGGGTAAAGATGAAGGAGGATGGCTAAGATGAAGATGAAATGAAGGAGATAGGAAAGGAAAACATATAATAAAGGAAGATAAAATTATTGGGGAAAGAAGGAAAGAAGAATACACAGATAAATGTAGAAATTGTGTTATAACACGAAAACAAATCATTACAGGCAAATATGATATTCCCTGATTTTAAGAAACTGCAAACATTAGTTTCGCCACAGCTAGAGCAGTCAAACTAGTCACAAACACCAGAAACTATGAACAATTCTGAAGAGTGATATGTCAGCTATATAATCTTCCTCATCACATCGCTGTTCAAATGTTTCCTCATTGTCGGCGTTGTTTCGCATTTTTTATTTATTTTTTTCGTAATATTTTTTCAAGTACTTTGATGTTCTTTGAATTTCTCTCTCTTTATCCTTTCCCTATGTCTTGTATGCTTATCCTATAAATATACATTATTTTCTTTCCATTTAAATCGACTTCACTGTTTTTCTAAATATCGTATAATGTTTTATCTGAGTATCTTATTATTATATATTCTTATCCCTTCACACCCCCTAGCCTATACATCGTGCTTGCCCCCTCATTTTCATTTATGTTCTTACATTCACAACTTTTGACTTTGACTTCTTATTTCAGCCCTCACTTCCTCTTCACAATTCCCTGGTAACATTTTGTCTGAGTGTGTTCGTTTCTTCCAAACACTTCCTGTTCCCTCGGTTCGTTCCGTGTCTCCTCTGCTAACTCATGCGTTATTCTTTCTTCTGTCGCAACGGTTGCGACTTGTGTTACACTTTCTTTCTTGTCACTGGATTTTCTCAAATTGGTCTGAAAATAGTCTATTCCATTTACCAATCTTTCAATAATTCCCTTAACCTCTTTAATCACTAATACATCTGGATAGATGAGTGAACATTTTATTCTCATTCTGTCTTTATTCAACAGCTGATCTCTGGAACTTTCTCACAGAATCAGTCTTTCCTTCTTGCTATGACTTAAATTGCTTCAAACTCCGTGTGTCCAGGCATTTTGGATCGAACGTCCCTTGATTTTGGCCCTGTCACTCCTTCAACTCTGGGGGGAGGCACTCGCTACAGACAGTTTTGTCTCCCACACTCACAGAGGAAAACAAATACAATTTATATAGGTGGCATCTGATGTGCATTACAATTACACTTTCATCCTGAACAAACGTTCTGAATAGTCATGGTTACTTTAGGTTGCGTTTGTTGAATAAGCAATTTGTCTATAGTGTAATGAATTCATTATTTGACAAAGATAGTGAGTGTGATAGCAAAAGAACTCGAACAAATGGTTTCAAATTAGATACATTTCATATAAGAAAAGATATAGGCAAATCTTGGTTTGGTAACAGAGTTGTAGATAGGTGGAATAGGCTACCAAGTGCCATAGTGGGATCAAGAACGAGAGAGAGCTTTAAGATAAAATTAGATAGGTATGTGGACGAGATGGGTTGGGTGTGAGGGGGATCTGCCGAGTGTTGGCCAATCGGCGCTCTGTAGACCCCCGTAATCTTGTGCTGACCGCTGACCATTTTGGTGAGGTCGGTCCTCATGGTGTTAGTGAGCTGTGCCTATAATTAGGCCTTATAATTGGGGTAGGGTGTGAGAGGGATCTGCCTTGTGTGGGCCAATCGACTTTCTGCAGACTCTCATTTTCTTATGTTCTTAAATGGGATATAGTTAGTACACGACGATTTTGGTCCTAATAGAATGTTTTCATGTATTCATAATGCTATTAAAATTACTAATCCGGACATTGTTACGTGAGATAAAGGTCATACACATATGTGTGGAATAGACCATATAACACAAGTCTGGTACAACACACATACAATACCAATTTAGCACAACTTTCATCTCATATATTCCTATTTTTCACTTACTATATCTTACTAATCTTTAATTTGATATTTACATACTTCAGCATTTTACGTTGCTTAACTAGCCTCTCTCTCTCTCTCTCTCTCTCTCTCTCTCTCTCTCTCTCTCTCTCTCTCTCTCTCTCTCTCTTATATAGTGTGTTCGTATCTTCACTAACTTTCCTTTCTTCTTCTCTTGGTTATGAGGGATTTACATTTTATGGAATGTTTCCGGGATTCCCTCAAATAGCATGCGATTCCTAAATAATTTAAGCTATTGTTAACTTTCCAAAGTGAAGTCTTTATCATAAATGGTTACATTTGAATAGTAGGCCTAGCTGCTGCATTAAGATGTGCGTGGTAGGCCTACACAGGTCAATCCTTCATAAAATATGAGAATCAAAGTACCGTACTTGAAAAAATCTAATCTAATTCGTAAATGTCGAAGTGTAGCCATCTATTCCATGCACTTGAAATAATGTTTTTTTTATCACCAATATTATTACTACCTATAAAACAATGGTGATTACAATTTTGTTTCTGAGATATCAAATATATGTCAACTCAATTTAATTAGGACGTAGTTACTAATATTATGATCTTACGGAGAGACAAATCGATGCGAGTACAGTCATTTACTAGCTAATAATTAACTGTTATTTGGAAAATAACAAATAATTCTTATAGTCGTAATCTGTAAGTCTATAAGAATCGATATAAATAAGTTACTACCCATTATAAAAGTGCAATTGTAAAGCAAAGTCAAGAGTTATATTATCACATTTTAAAGGGGGAAGCTGTAGGTTTGATTGTGTTATCACCCATTGGCCGCTAGAGGTGCGTCTGCCACGGTTGGATTAGAATTATATCATTGGGTAGGCCCTCCTCTTATATACGTGACAGTCGCTTATGGTGAGGAGGAGAAGAGGAGAAGAGAAGCAGTGGAGGAGAAGGAGAAGCGGATCAGGAGGCCAGAAGTGGGAGAGGCTCTGAAGAGGGTGAAAATGGGTAAACATTAGGGATAGATAGATTGTGTAGCGAAATGCTGAAGTGTGGAGGTTAGGTAGTGATTAATCGATCTGGAAAATGTGTAGATTTGCATGGAAGGAGTACAAAGTATCAGAAGACTGAAAAACAAGTACAGTATAATAGTTGCCCTTATAAGAGGAGAGAGGAGTCTATGGTAATCACAAAGTGATACCGGTATATATACAAAGGAAAACAAACTGCAACAGGCCTATTGGTCCTTACGGGGCAGTTTGGATATCTAAAACATCTTAAGCATTGTAGGGAAGATATACTGTAACATAGTGATAAGGGTGAGAGAGGTAACTGAGAAATGGGTTGGTGAGGAGCAAGGTAGGTTTAGAAGAGTAGGGAATTTGTAGATCAAATCTTCTTGAGGTATATAGTGAAGAGAAGGAAGTTAGATTTTGCCTAAATTAACATAGAGAAAACATATAACAAATTTGGTTGGAAGGGCGTAGGGAAAATAATGGGAAAATTTGGAGTAGATGGCAAACTGCAGCAAACAGTGAAGAGCATGAATGTATGAAATAGCAAGATTAGCAGTGCTGATAGTGTATGAAGAGAACAAGTTCATTTATCTAAATGTTGAATAAAAACAAGTGTAAGATGCTCCCATGGGTGTTTTATATATACAGGGTGTCCATAAAGTCTCTTTACAATTTAAAATATTTATTACAAAAGCAAATGAACTGACAAATATGTGGAAATTATTACAAAATGTGGAGTAGATATTGAAGTTTGTTTTGCCTCATTTAGTACATCTCTACATGGGCACCATTAGTTGCACGAAGCACATCAAGACGGTACTCGATTTCTTGCCATGTTCGCTGTAGCACCACAACTAGATGACCTTCAACCAACCATCATTTATCAGCAAGATGGTGCACCACCACATTGGGGACTGCGTGTTCGTCAGTTCCTACATCAAACATTCACAGACCGGTGGATTGGAAGGGATGGCCCGATTCCCTGGCCACCTCGTTCACCAGATATCACTCCCCTGGACTTCTTTCTATGGGGTTATGTTAAAGATATCGTGTATCGAACAGAGATACGGGACATCACTGACCTAAAGCAAAAGATCACTGATGCCATTGCGACCATTGATGAGGCTATGCTACAGCGAACATGGCAAGAAATCGAGTTCCGTCTTGATTTGCTTCGTGCAACTAATGGTGCCCATGTAGAGGTGTACTAAATGAGGCAAAACAAAATTCAATATCTACTCCTCATTTTGTAATAATTTCCACATATTTGTCTGTTCATTTGCTTTTGTAATAAATATTTTAAATTGTAAAGAGACTTGTACAGTATATATATATATATATATATATATATACCTACGTATTCCTACGCAGATGACTCAACACTCCACAGTTCCTTCACATTTACCAATTCTTTCACCCAACCCGATCTTATAAATTAAAAAATAAACACTGCAATTTCTCTGAACCAGGACCTTTCTAGAATTGATGGATGGGGACAAAATAATCTAGTTTCCTTTAACCCTTGTCTAGCGGGGGTTTTTGGGCTTATTTGGGCATATTCAGGCCCTCCTGAATGATAAATCAAGTATCTGCATGAAAAGAAATGTATTCAGCTAAAAACTAGGCGCTAAAAGCTTCAAAATGAGACCAGAACGAGCTACGTAGCACTCGTGGTTCTCATACAGTGGTACCAGTAACATGGGAGTTTAGCGTATAGCGGCATATTTTTTCCAGCTACGCTCACTACTGGCTACACTGCCGGCCTCTCGAGAACACAGGGAGGGTGAGTCAGTGGGCGGCGGTAGGCCCTGGGAGTCGGACGTGTGGCCCGCTGCACTCCCGGCCATTTGCACTCGATTTTTTACCCTTTAAAAGCCTTAATAATGCTCCTAACTTGCTGCAAATTGGCGCCCGGCTATAGCCGGGCGCCGCCAGTTAAGGGTTAATGCACAGAAAACCAAATACATTAAATTTTCTAACCGACAGAATCTCACTGACTCCCATATATTTTTTAATGATGTAAATATTCCCACTTCCCCTAGTATTGACATTCTCGGTGTAACATTAACTATTAACTTGAGCTGGACACATTATGTTAGAAGCATTGCTAAGAATGCCTCTAAAAAACTGGGACCCCTGTACAGAGTTCGAGAATTCTTCACTGACGAGCAGTTGGCCATGATATATAAAAGTCATGTGCGTTCTCAGATGGATTACTGATCACCTCTGTGGGGTGGAAGTGGAGTGGTTGCATTGAGGCAGTTGGACAAAATTCAAAATAAAGCTATTAGATTAATCAATAACCCTGCAATCACACAGGACCTTCCTACATTATCCATACGAAGAAACGTTGCATCCCTTGCATTATTCTACAGATATTTTCACAGCAATTGTTCCGAGGAACTTGCTTCAATTGTGCCGCCTCTCCACATCTTTCCGCGTAGAACTAGGGCAGCTGAGAGCGCCCATGAATTTACACTTTCTCCTCCACAATGCAGAACTTCTGCTTATCAGAATTAATTTATCCCCAGAGCTACTACTCTTTGGAATTCACTTCCCTCGAATTGCTTTCCACAAACTTACAATCTGCAAATGTTTAAATCCAGTTGTTACAAACATTTTATGAATGGAGGATGCCTTTAGGCACATGGACCTTTTTGTTTTATCTGTGTTTTTCCTTCCTCCGTTCATTGTCTCGTTAAAAAAAAAAAAAAAAAAAAAATATATATATATATTGGTGTAGCCAGGCAATACATTTTCTTTAAGGCAGGCGAGGTTGAAGGAAATACATGTATCAGCATTAATTATTTTATTATTAAGACTTTCAATAGAACGAACAGCAATTCTCAGGTGTTCTGGGAGATTGTGCAAAAGGTGAGCAAAGTTCATGATGATCCGACGCGTTTCGATAGACAACTATCATCTTCAGGGAATGGAAGGTAAGTGAATAGGATATAACATAACAGTTTATTTATTATATATATATATATATATATATACAGTATATATATATATATATATATAAATTATATACTGTATATATATATTCCTTTTTCTTTCTGTCGGTCTAATGCAAACTAATCTTGGTTTACTCACGCTTGTTCTACTGCTGTCCGCAAAAAGGAGGAAGCATTTATACAGTACCGTCACCTTCAAACTCAATAATCTAATTTTTCCTATGTTTCTGCCCGGAATGAAGCCAAATCTGCTCTTCGACTTGCCAAACACTCCTTCACCAACAATAAATGCACTGAACTATCCAACTCTGTCCAACTAGCCCAAACCTTTGCTAAAAACTCAACCTTTAATGATTCCGATGTTATTCCTCCCTCTCCACCCCCCTCTACTAATTATGCCTAATATCCTAATATCTTCTAAAGATGCACTTTCTACCCTCTCTGGGATAAATATTAATACGGCGTACTGACCGGATGGTGTTCCTCCTATTGTACTCAAAAACTGTGCTTCCGTGCTGACTCCATGCTTAAGCACGGTTTCCATACCTCCGTTTTGACCTCCGTTTGGGTCGGACTTACGTCATCGATGACGTAGGCCTGTTTGGCCGTGTGTGAGTTAAAACTTCACATGTGTGAAATCCAATGTTGCCACACTACCTCTTAGCTCGCCCAGTTGGGCTTACTTTAGGAATAAATGGCAAATTATTCGTCTTTGTGTTACTGCTTAACACAATTTATCGTGATACGCACTATGTAAACAGTCAAAATATGGGAGAGTATTTAAAAAGCCTTAAATCTAAGTTAAATTAACGAGCACTAGCATAAAAAAGGCAATGTACTTCAACCCTAAATCTGTTGATTTCGGAATAAATATTTACACAATATCCATAATTAGTCGTCGTGACAACATGCACAACTATCAAATTACACTTTCTATACAACTATGGCTTCACAAAATGGAAAGTATGAGAATATTTAAAAATGCGGACTACCTTTTCGCCTTGCTCCTGGGCTATAAACATTGGCAGTACTTCAGAAATCGCCCAACATTGTGTTCGTGGCGGAGAGGGCTACTGTTTATCTTGATTACATTAAAAATACGCACTATACGTACAACCTGTGTGTGTATGCATAGGTTATAGGGTGTATACTATTCATTGGTGACCACTACAACCTGTGTGTGTATGCATAGGTTATAGGGTGTATACTATTCATTGGTGACCACTACATGCCAATATAATATATCATGGGCACCATAAATATACGTAATAGTTTTCCGTCGTCCGTCCAAAGTTAAATCCCAGTCAACTTTTTCGGAACACGATCCGGGATCGGAAGTGCGTGAAACGGAGAACCATTGACCTCAGTTCCCGCTCGCCGGAGCCCACGAGTGATCGGATCTCTGTCATCGATGACGTAGGTCCGTCCCAAACGGAGGTCAAAACGGAGGTATGGGAACCGCGCTTTAAGCAAACTCTTCCGGCTCTGTCTCTCCTTTAACGTCTTCCTTTCTTGCTGAAAATGTGCTCTCATTCAACCTGTTTTAAAGAAGGGCAACTGCTGTCAGCCCTCCAACTATCGTCCAATTGCTCTCATTTCTTGCGTTTCCAAACTTTTTGAAACTCTTCTTACTTCAAAATGTATTAGGTATTTATTTTCTCATAATCTACTCTCAGATCGCCAGCATGGCTTCCTTAGGGGTCGCTCTACTGGTGATCTTCTTTCTTATCCTATTAACTCTTGGTCATTCTCCTTTTGGGACTTCGGTGAGATTTTGTTTATAGCGCTAGATATATCGAAGGTCTTCGATAGAGACTGGCACAAATCTCTAATTTCTAAAATATCCATTTTCGGGTTCTATTCCTCCATGTGTGCCTTTATCTCTAATTTTCTTTCTGGCTTTCCCATAGCTGCGGATGTGGATGGCCATCGCTCTCTTCCTGAACCTATCAACTCCGGTGTTCCTCAGAGGGCTGTCCTTTCTCCAGTTTTCTTTTTAACATTCAATAATGATCTCAACTGTACCTCTAGTCCCATCCGCTCATATGCTGATGACACTACCTTCCACTATTCAATTACTTTGTCACAGCAACCCAACATGCAGTCACTCCAAAACTCACATAACGAGGCCTTTTTTTTTTTTTCCTATGTGATTGAGGGAGGCAAAAGGCAGAACTGCCTATAGCGAGTGCCTCCCCCATAGTTGAAAGAGTGACAGGGCCAAAATCAAGGGACGTTCGAGCCAAAATGCCTGGACACACGGAGTTTGAAGCAATTTAAGTCATAGGAAGAGGGAAAGCCTTGGCAAACCTATCTTCTGATTTCTCTACTATCTCTGATTGGGGCATAGAAAGCCTTGTTACTTTCAATGCTTCCAAAACGCAACTTCTCCATCTGTCTACCTTCCAGAAGACTATCACTTACTCTTCAACAACATACAAATTAATCCTTCATATGCTATAGATATTATTGGTGTCTCTTTTTCTTGTGATCTCTCTTGGAAATACCATATTACCACTCACGCTAAAACTCTTCCCAGAAGCTGGGTGTGGTCAACCGTGTCACTGGGTTGTTTACCCCTGCACAGCTTCTTGCTCTTTACAGGGCACAGTGCATCCATGTATTGACTATTGTTCACATGTGTGAGGAGGATCCTCTCACACAGCATTTCTAAACAAAGTAAAAAAGAAAATATATTGTCTCATGAACTCACTGATTCTTTACAATATTTATCTCTTTGCCGCAATGTTGCATCTCTCTCGGTATTCTACAGCTATTACAATAATCATTGTTCTTTAGAGCGCTCTCCACCTCCTCTACGTAGAGCACATAGCACCCGACTTGCAACACAATCCCACCTCAACTCTATTAAACTCTCCAACCTTATACTGAAACGATATACCCAATATTTCTGCTATTCAACAGATGAGCTCTAGAACTCTCCCCCTGGATCTATCTTTCTCTCATGCTATGACTTAAATTGCTTCATATTCCGCGTGTCAAGGCATTTGTGCTCGTACATCCCTTGAATTTGGCCCTGTCACTATTGCAACTCTGGGGGAGGCACTCGGTACAGGCAGTTTTGCCTTTTCTCTCCCTTATCCACATAGAAAAAAACTAACTAACGAGTATGACAAATTTTAGCTACTCTCATTACAACTCTACTTTTAGGTATTTGGTTGATGGTGCTGTGTTGTATATTTTGTGGGTTAATAAAACAGAGTGATGGTATTCAGACACATTCACATCAGGCAATTATCTCTAAGCAGGGTTTTCTATCTCAAACCAAGAAATTTCAAACACCCCAGGTTAAAAGGAATAGTATATCAATATTTGTTGGTTTCTTTTTATATTGTAATTACAAAGATAATCCGCTTTTCCTTTCTTGCCACTCTGACTTCCGCAATTGCCTCCAGACTTGACAACACTCTCCCTTGCTTGCCTTGCTTTACGTTTCTCCGTCTCCTACCTCTGCTCCTCGTGTTCCAACTCCCAGAGAACGGAGAAATGGATAAGTGACGAGCAGGGAGTTTTTAGGAAGGGAAGAGGATGTGTAGATCAGATTTTTATCCTGAATTGTGTTGTGGAGAAATATCTGGAGAAGCAAAAAAAGGTGTATGTTGCCTTTTTGGACTTGGAGAATGCCTATGACAGAGTGGATAGAGAAGGTATGTGGAAAGTACTTAGAATATACGGAGTAGATGGCAAGTTGCTGAAAGCAGTGAAGAGCATGTATGAGGGTGCAAAGGCGGCAGTACTTGTGGAGAATGAGCAGAGCGAGTTCTTTGACCTGAATGTTGGGTCGAAACAGGGGTGTGTGATGTCCCCGTGGTTGTTTACTGTATATGTGGATGGAGTCATGAAAGTATTACAAGGAAGAGCAGTGTATATTGGTGTATCGCTGATAAGGGAGGGAAATTAATGGAAGCTGCCTGTACTGCTGTGTTGCTAATGATACAGTTCTGATGAGCGATAATGAATGGGAGTTGCAGGGTCTGGTAAATATGTTTGGAGCAGTGTGCAAAAAATGGAATCCGAAGGTAAGTGCAGGGAAGAGCAATGTTATGGTCTTCGAAAGGGGTGAAGCCACAGAGTGTGAGGTGAAGTTGAACGGTCAGGCTATGGAGATTGTCAGCTCATTTAAGTATCTGGGAAGTGTGTTGAGTAAAGATGGGACTATGGATGAAGAAGTGCAGGAGAGGGTGCAACAGGGAAAGAGGGTTGTAGGAATGCTGAAAGCAGTAACAAGAAATAGGGTGGTCAGTATGGAAATGAAGTCCTTGCATGACAGTGTGGTAATCCCGACACTGACTTACGGAAGCGAAGCATGGACGTTTGAGAAGAGACTCAGACCAAGAGTTAGAGGGGTGGATATTAGTTATTTGAGAACTACATGGAGGGATAGACAGACAAATGAAGAAAGTAAGAAGGAGGTGTGGTGTGGAGGTAGATGTGCTGGAAGGTGTGAAAAGGAACACCTTGAGATGGTTCGGCCATATGGAACGTATGGGAAGCGAGAGAATGACTAATAAGGTGTACGAGAGTACACAGACTGAGGAAGGATCTGATGATAACGTGCTTCTATAGCTGATAATGATTAAATATAGATTCTCCTACTTAATAGCCAGACATGTGAAAAATATAAACATTCGCTTCTTATTAATGTGATACGTGAGAACAAATTTAATTTGATATGAACATGTAATAGTTTCTCAGGCGTATTCCTGATGATTGAAATTTTAATTTGCTGTCAATATTTCAGACGAATTTATTCAACTCATTCAGGTCCAGTCATAATTAAAGGGTTACTCGAGTTGTAATGGTTCTAAACATAATAGACGATCGTACCCCAGAAATGAACACGTGATACGAAACTTCACCATCAGTGTTAGCGAAGTACTAAGAAAATTGAGTAATTTAAATATATAAAAGACCCCGGGACACGACATGCTCCACCCCAAAATAATTAATAAGATTTAGGACGAGATAGCCAAACCCCTGACACAGCTATTTAACTTATCAATACAACAGGGGATCGTACCGAGTGATTGGGAAAATGCGAACATCACGCCAATATACAAGAAGGGTAGCAAGGCCAAAGCAAGTAATTACAGACCAATTAGTCTAACATAAATTATATGAAAAATCATGAACAAAATCCTAGGAGATAAGATAGTAGATTACCTCTAATCAAACAAACCTAATCAAACATAGTCAAAATGGTTTTAGATGGTTTATGTCATGCCTAGCAAATTTGATTGAATTCTATAATAAATTATTCACAGCCAGCGATATGAAATCACTAGACATAATCATCTTGGACTTTCAAAAAGCTTTCGATAAGGTGCCACATCGGAAACTAATGACTAAACTGGAGAGGATATTTATCAAAGGTAACATTCAGTCTTAGATAAAAAGTGGGCTTACAGATAGAAGACAGAGAATGGTGATAAATGGAGTGGAATCTGAGTGGGAGCCTGTCACTGGTGAAGTTCTACAGAGTTTGGTCCTTGGACCAGTCCTGTTTTTCATTTACATTAACGATATCGATGTAGGGATAAACAATACCATCTCCAAGTTCCCCGATGATACAAGGATAGGGAGTACAGTTCTGACCGAAGAAGATGGACATGCATTAAAGTATGATTTAAACAAGATAGCAGAGTGGTTTGGAAAGTGGCAGATGCCCTTCAATGTCGATAAATGTCAGGTGCTGCAGGTTGGTAGTAGAAATAAGAAATACAAATATGAAATTGATAGCCAACGAATAAAAACCACAACGCCAGTAAAAGACCTACGGATACTAATTTTCGAAAACCTAAAATCTTCCGACCAATGTATAGCAGCTGCAAACAAGGCAAACAGAGCATTGGGCTTCATTAATCGAAATTTTACTTATAAACATGAGAACGTAATAGTGCCATTGTTCAATAGTATGGTGAGACCCCACCTTGAATATGGTGTTTAGTTCTGGCCACCTTATCTGAACAAGGACATTGTGAGACTCGACTCAGTTCAGCACAGAGAGACAAAGATTATACCATCATTTAGAAATATACCATATGATGAAAGACTTAAAAGATTGAATCTGTTCTCATTAAAAAAGAGAAAGCTGAGGGGTCAACTTATTGAGTGCTGCAAGATACTAAAAGGCTTCAACAAAGTCAATAGAAATGCGCTATTCACATTTTACAATAATACTCAAATTCAAACCAGTCAAAAACACATCAATTGGCTTCAGTATTTGGTACATCGTTACCACAAGCACCACAAGCATTGTATATATTATTAGATACAATTGGTCATCATAATATACGGTACCATAATGGTGTGTATCGTATATAAAATTATTATTAATTTCAATTGTTGTTTAGGATATATTTTGAATATATACTTGTAATTTGAGTTGCTGATGAATATATATATCACCGAGAATCAACTCAACTTCGGACTACTTAAAACAAAGGCTATAGATTAATCTTCTTGGTTTGTGAGTTGAGCTACGAACGCTGAGAAAAACATGAACACTAAAAACCCAAGATGTGAGAGAGACTGGGTGAAGGTAAGGAAACAGGAGAGTGACAAACGGACAATGGTGGATGGTGTTTGTGTGAGAGAACACGGAAATGACAGGGTCATGGTTTTGGAGAAAAGGAATAAATAGTGTGATGGTGTGTGTTTGTGAGGGGCAAACAAATAATGGAATACTGAAATTATTGTAAATTGGTGATGTTCATAGGTGTAATGGTCCTGAACTCTGAGAAGCTTCCCCTCCCCCTTGTTTGTATTCACTTGCATTATAATGTCTTTGAAAGTGCGTTCACCATTGGATGAAAAACAATTTTCAGTCACTCATAAATTGATTGGTCTTCATTGGTTTTCTTAATATTCACGTGTCTGGCATAAATCTTTAATTTCTAAACTACCCTCCTTCGGTTTCTATCTCTCCATCTGTGCCTTTGTCTCTAATTTCCTTTCTGGCCGTTCCATAGCCGCGGTTGTGGACGGCCATTGTTCACTTCCTCACCCTATAAACTCCGGTGTTCCTCAGGGCTCTGTCCTATCTCCTATTCTCTTTCTAATTTTTATAAATGATCTCCTTAACTGTACCTTAATTCCCATCCATTCATACGCAGACGACTCAACCTTACACTACTCCATTAGTTTTTCAGAACGCCCCAGCCAGCAATCCCTCAACGACAAACGTAATGAAGCCATAGAACTCTTAAATTCTGATCTAAATACTATTTCCAATTGGGGCAGAGAAAACCTTGTTAACTTTAATGCTTCCAAAACCCAATTTCTCCATCTATCTACCCGTCAGGATCTCCCAGCGGACTATCCCTTATTCTTCAGCAATACAAAAATCAACCATTCATCTTCTCTCAATATTCTTGGTGTCTCTTTTTCTTCTGCTCTCATTTGGAAGGACCATATTACCAGTCTTGCTAAGGCAGCCTCCCAGAAGCTGGGTGTGCTCAACCGCCTTAGGGGGTTCTTTTCCCCTGCACAGCTTCTTGCTCTGTACAGGGGCATAGTGCGCCCTTGTATTGAGTATTGTTCACATGTGTGGGAGGTTCCTCTCACACCGCTCTCCTAGACAAAGTTGAAAGGAAGGCCTTTCGTATCATTAACTCCCGTCCACTCACCAACTCTCTGCAATCTCTCTCTCTCCGCCGCAATGTTGCATCTCTCGCTATTCTATCGCTACTATAATAATCAGTGTTCCTCAGAGCTATCCCAGTGCATACCACCTCCTTTACGTAGGGCACGTGGTACCCAACCCAAGAGTGAAACGTTACTCTCAAACTTTCTTCTACTCAACAGCTGAGCTCTGGAACTCTCTCCCAGAATCAGTCTTTCCCTCTTCCTATGACTTAAATTGCTTCAAACTCCGTGTGTCCAGGCATTTTGGCTCGAACGTCCCTTGATTTTGGCCCTGTCACTCTTTCAACTATGGGGGAGGCACTCGCTATAGGCAGTTATGCCTTTTGCCTCCCTCAATCACATTGAAAAAAAAAAAAAAAAAATGTATTTTCCCACTCTATCTATTTGTAGTGTTTTGTTAAATTTAAGTTAAGCCATGCATGATATATATATATTTATATATATAGAGAGAGATATATATACTGTATATAGATATATATAAAAAGTGGCATTAAACTCTAATCAATAGTTTTGAAAGTTCACTAGCATGTGTTAACCCCACCAGTCTTTGTTTTGCTAGTACTGCAGTCATATGATTTTAAGCATACGTAGGAAGGTTATTATATTTAGACCATTTATTAATCAAGTTATCCTTTAATTATGACTGGACCTGAATGAGTTGAATAAGAATGTCTAGAATATTGAAAGCAAAATAAAATGTCCATCATCAGGAATATGCCTGAGAGACTATTACATGTTCATATCATATTTGTTCTCACGGATCACAAGAATACGAAATTAATGTTCCCATTTGTTTACATTTCTGGCTATTCAGTAGTAGAGTCTATATTTTCTCATTATCTATAGTAGAACTTTATCGTCAGATCCTTCCTCAGTCTGTGTGGCGCCAATGTGCGGGGAGAGGTTGGGGAAGGGGATTATAACTTGTGGGTTTGAAAAAGAGAGTGACACTAGGCCAATGAAACAACATGAGGATCAGTGGTAGGAGACGGAGAAACATAAAACAAGGCAAGCAAGGGAGAGTGTTGTCAAGTCTGGAGGCAATGCGGAAGTCAGAGTATCAAGAAAGGAAAAGCGGATTATCTTTGTAATTGCAATACAAAAAGAAACCAACAAATATCTATATACTATTCCTTTTAACCTGGGGTGTTTGAAATTGCTCGGTTTTAGCTAGAAAACCCTGCTTAGAGATAATTGCCTGATGTGAATGTGTCTGAATACCATCACTCTGTTTTATTAACCCACAAAATATACAACACAGCACCATCAACCAAAATTAATACCTAAAAGTAGAGTTGTAATGAGAGTATTTTAATAAAACTTGTCATACTTGTTAGTTTTTTTTTTTTCCATGTGGATAAGGGAGACAAAAGGCAAAACTGCCTGTACCGAGTGCCTCCCCCAGAGCTGAAAGAGTGACTGGGCCAAAATCAAGGGATGTACAGTTGTCCAACTTAGTCCTGCAACAAAATGTTGTGGTGTGCGGAGGTGTGTGGCATTTCATCCGTAGTAAACAACGTAGTTTTATGAATGAATCCCTCAAATCGAAAGGCGTTTGAAAGGAGGGACATGATTGGTCGAGGAGAGGAATATCGAGAAGTTCAATTTTCTTTCATATTTGCATTATTGCAGGTTTAGTATGATTTCCAGAAAGACGTTGAATATTTAGGAAAATTAAATACAGATGTTTCCTTTTATTTAACATCAATAAATAACTATTCATAAGTATATAAATAGACATCGCATGAAAGTGAGTGTGTTGGTAGCAGTAGGGTGGGAATTTGAATCAGTTCAATTGAAACGGTGCGGCGGGACTACATAACTAACAAGTGAATGGTTGTTTTCAAGATGCCTGTATACTGATTACAATTTAGCTTAACTTTTCTGTAGAAAGCAAAATGCTTAGTAATGTTCTAATGAACGGACTTAGAACCAATAGTATTGAGATCTGATATTTTGAATTTATACTGTCTGAAATATCTAAATTACAGTCTTAAGCTTTACTTTTATAAATATTGTAAATAAACTCCAACAAAAGCTCCCAGTTAAAGTATGGATTTTTTCCTTTGTAGATGAGAGGTCCTTCTTAACCTATGCAATAGGATGACGCCAATAGCAATTGAGCAATCCTAGTAATTACCAGAAGATTGTAAGAAATATCTAATGGATTGTCACGCTAACTAGTTCGCTATACCGTACTGTACTTGTTAAGAGTCTTTTGTAAAGGACCAATAATTCCAATATCTTTACCAAACCCAAAATGAGCCTCTCTCGTCCTTCCACGCACCCATGGTTGTGGAGGTAGTGGTGGTGGTGGTGCAGGCGAGTGAGGGGGTAAACTAGCACATTGTTGAGTGACTGGTCGTTATTTGTAGATAATTGGCACCATTGCAATACACAATATAATAACATTAATATATTATATAGAATTGAAGGGATATACAGTTTATATATTATTCTTACCAACCAGGAAGTTTATTGCACTCCGGTACTCATTTTGTGATAACAAGACAAGTTTCAATCAAACCCATAAACAACATCATTCATTGAATCAGACTACAAGACAACAATGTGATCGGCTTATAATGAAGACAAAAGGATGGGATCAACATAGTATGGAGCAGCATAACTTCAGATAAGAAGGAACAGAATGCACTATGTCACTTTGAGGTCAATAGAATACTTTTACTACGTAACATTTCCTAACACACGGTAAAAATACATTCGATTCATACTTTGTTATTTTTATAGTGTTGATAGATAAAAAAGAATCCTTAACATTTTCCGTTAACTTCTGACTATTAGAAGCCCTTCCTAAGCTTAATACAATACAATAAAGCAACTGGAACAATAAATAAGTCATCGTCTTGAAGAGGGTTATTGAGTATTATAATACTCTTGTTAAGAGAGATCCTTTTGAAACTAAATGTCATATGCTGGCGATAACTGGGAACACATAAATATAGATATAGTTTGCAAAAGCTTAACATCTTAATAACCAGTGACCGATAATTAGGAAATACGTATTACTGGAGGGGTTATCCTATTATGCATTACGTAACTTTGACCACACAAATCATGTGATTATATCGATACACGTTTTAAGATTCCCGTGTTAATGCTCTCTCTCTGTCTCTGTCTCTCTCTCCAATGGTATGGAAAGCTCCTTGTCGTTGATGATAGGGCGCTCAACAGACTAATATCAACAGGTCAGCGTCACTCCAACCACTAACATGACTTAGATCACCGTATTAAGAGTTATGCATTTCATTACCTCTACCTGCTACATTTGCGTGTTTAAACAATAGCAGCATGTATTATTATTCAATAAGAAACCCTTTGCATGCTTACATCATTCACAATACCTATTCATAATTATTCACATTACTAGCACCCCAAACATACAATAGCTTTCGCCAAATTTAGAATACCTTTTTCCTACCTTAGCTCATCCATGCTCCACCTTTACACCCCCAGGATTCCAGAGAATGGAACGGGAACACATATCCTTGCTAAACAACATCCAGTGTAGGGATGCAACTAGCGCGGTGTTATTATGGTGATGATACTGTCGGTGTTTTATGCTTGTATTATTTGAGTTTCATTTAAAAGACATCTTCTAAGTGTTTATACATGTTCTGTAGTATGTTACACATAATATATGAAACATAAACATCCAACACATTTAATATTAAATTATGTCTCGGTTGCATCCCTACAAATATAACTTATTTAGTCGAACGTATACAAAATTAGTTCAACCCTTATACGGCTAATCAGACAATGATTTTATATTGTTAATGCAACTGCAACATTTTCATACTCGACTTCCGAAGGACCTCTAGGAATAAAAGAAATCATAACAATATAGTTTACTATTTAACTGGCTGGCTAGTCCTAATATTCACTGCAAGACTGTATCAACTTTCAATATTCGTGTGGAAAAATTCACGCAATCATACCCCAATCAACTTCGCTCCATTGCTCAATATTTGAAGTAAACTTCTACCTCTTCGTGTTCTTAAACATGAGCAGCCTTTCTGTTGTTCTTCACATTCCTTTGTGGATATATACTGTATTTATATAAAAATGTATATATACCTAATTACGCTCTTACAACCTGTCTATATATAGTATATATATATATACTGTATATATATATATATATATATATATATATATATTATTAAGTATACAGTATATCACAAATACACGTGAGCCACTAAATGTTTCTAATCTCTCAGTGGGGTTCGAACCGCCGACCGTCAGGACGATAGCCGACGCTTTAATGAACTACACCACGGCAGTCTAAAAGGCACTCAACCCTCTATCCTATTTATGTTAAGGAGAAGGGAAACCCACTAGGCGAATATATTTCAATTCATATCAAGTCGTAGGATCCATATTCCAGAATACCATACACGGATTTCTGAGTGTCCCGACGCAACTCGGGCCGAAATTGATTTCATTTAATCATAACCCACCAAGCATGGAGTTACAAATATTGAGTATATATCACAAATACACGTGAGCCACTAAATGTTTCTAATCTCTCAGTGGGGTTCGAACCGCCGACCGTCAGGACGATAGCCGACGCTTTAATTAACTACACCACGGCACTACGCTACGACTAGGTATGAATTGAAATATATTCGCCTAGTAAGTTTCCCTTCTCCCTAACATAAATAGGATAGAGGGTTGAGTGTACTTTAGACTGCCGTGGTGTTGTTGATTAACACCTTACGAGCGGCCTATGCGGTTTATTTATATGTACCGCCCAGCGGGGTGTTTTTAGCCAAAATAGGGCTGTTTACGTGATCATTTTCATGCCTAAATAAGACCCAGAACGTAAAACAAGTACCTATCCCTGAAAGGGCATAAACAGAGCTTTCGAATGACACCATAACGATCCTTTTATGATGGCTAGTTTTCTTGCAATAACCGTGCAACGCGAGTGCAAAAAGCATGTAATTCGGTACTTTCCCCATATAATTCAGTATGTAGCGAGTGAGAGAGGGAGGAGGGAGCTGAGATTCGTGTCAGTAGGTTCGCCGCGGTGGTCTGGAGCAGTCATACGCTCGCTAGTCTCCTGCCACCACTTGTCTCTCTCTCTCAGCAACATTACGTGCTGAAATTGCCACTCGACCTATGTCGAGCGCCGCCACATAGTCCAGCTTTATTTAACTCGACTTATGTGGTGAGCCGCTAATTAAGGGTTAAAGCGTCGGCTATCGTCTTGACGGTCGGCAGTTCGAACCCCACTGAGAGATTAGAAACATATATATACTGTATATATATACTGTATATATGCCCAGTTAACGCCAACATATTACTTTAAGTTTCAGAAACACCTCTGGTAAAAGGAGAAATAAAACAAATTCAATAAACCTCTTCAATATGATTACTACTTATTTATTGTTTGTTACTTGTATAGTACTGCATTCGGTTAGACGTCTATTATTCAGAGATTAAAGGAATATAGTCAAATTCCCAATTTACCTGTTAACAATATAACTAATTCAAAATGTGTACTAACAGTAAATTTCTACTGGTTCCAAGGAACAACAATGCGGTGTTGGCAATGTAGGACATATTATATACAGTATATAATTCATGTAGTGACTGTAGGGTATGCTAAGTATTCGAATTTTTCGGTATATCGGTAATTTAATATATTAACTTCATTTTTCTAACTCTGTTACATACAGAATAGATATTTAGAATTTTCCAATATGTAGATATTTAGAATTTTCCAATATGTAGATATTTAGAATTTTCCAATATGTAGATATTTAGAATTTTCCAATATGTAGATATTTAGAATTTTCCAATATGTAGATATTTAGAATTTTCCAATATTTCAAAAAGAAAACTAAATGTCTTATCTCTAATTCCCAAAACTAGAATTTTTATTTAAACCACTTCGAAGTTCCCTAGTGTGTGTTTTAGGTGTGTGTGTAGGCCTATGTTTTTTTGTTCTTGTTTCCTTTTCGTGTTTTTATCTGGGGGGGGGGGGGATACCTGAAGTTGTTGTGCTACAATATATATACAAATCATATCCTCATCTGTTCCACAAAAGCCATGCACATCACGTTACCCGATAAATGTTCGCCAATGCCCGAACTAATTGTGTTGTTCATATGATTAGTAGAAGCCTCTGTTGTTCTCTATGAGCAAATGTGATCCCGTATGCACTAAATAATGTATTGATAATCAAGCCCTGCTATTCTATAATTATAGCACAATCCTATAAACATATTGTGTAATGAAATGGCTCCAGTTATTTAAATGTGGTAACCCTTTACTGGACTATTTGCTCGTTTACTCTCCCCACACTACCACCACCAGCTCCACCACAACCATGGCTGTGTAGAAGGATGGGCATGGTTCTTGTTGTGCTTGGTGAAGTCGATTTAATTGCCGCTGCAAAAGACTGAAATGTCTGAAGTGAGTTAAGCAATAAAGAGAAAAGTTATTTCGAGTTAGGAAACGTGACAATTGAATGTATTATTATCATGATATATTTACTATACACCATCGTATGCACTTAACTACTATGCAAACATGTTTCAATAGCAACTAGAGGTGATATTAGTCTGCAAAATGCACATGAACTAAACAAAACACAAATATGTCTGGCCTTTAACCGTTATTATTCTAATAATGTTTTCTTTATTAATTTGTTCTTAATTATTAGTATATTGACATACTGTATATAACTATTTTAGTATGGCAAACAGTAAGCGACTATATTCAGATTTGGACACGTCTGCCATAATAAGAATGTTAAACACAATAAGTCAACCCTTTTGACACTGATGAACACCTTATAATTTCAGCTACAATCAATATATTTTGACCACCTTTAACTCCTCAATTAGACAATAAATGTTTTGTTTTGTTATTAATGCTACTGCTAAGTGTTCTTGCTAACATTAGCAAGGACCTATTAGGATCAAAGGGTTTGTTGGAATTTCAGTTAATCATTTAATTGACTGATTGAATATAATCGTCTGAAGATTGCTAGGATATACACAAATATTTACATACTCTATTTGAAAAGATTAAGAAGGATCTCTCACATTCTGAGGAGAAAGCCATTCATTACCAGGGAGCTTTTTAGGTCTTGGTTTCCAAGAAAATAAAAGCTCGGTAATAAATAGCCATCACATAACTCTTAAAGAGTAATTAAAGTACCGTACTGGTATAATAAAAAGCAAGTTCACCCATGCTAGGTGGATGGGACTCGTTAGCCTTGGTCGGCAACTCATCTAGGGGAGACAACCTTATACAAATCCGGGTGGATGGGATTCGTCAGCCTTGGTTGGCAACCTGTCTAGGGGAGTAAACCTGATACAAATTCGTACTGCTTACCTAAGGGTAAGGCAGGTTAGTGGATGGATTAGCCGAACACCACTGTAGAAAAATAGTGCTAACAAGATACACAGAGGGCCTCAGAGTCGGACGGATCCTAAATTGAATGGTGAATCCTGTAAGTCCTTCACTAAACTGGCTCGGGTTGTCCCTCTCACAGGGTATAGGTCCGCTTGGGGGCATTCTGTGTATGGCCACCCTCGTAAGGGGAGTAAGGCGTCCGGCAATAGATAGATAGATAGATAGTTCGGCTAAAACAACTGTGGTAGTATAGATACAGAATATTGCATTGAGGTAAACGGGATACAACTCGCATATATCAGAGCTAAACAAATACATAAAACAAGTATAAACAAAGCCAGCCCTTGTTCCCTCAAAGGGTAGGGAGAATCGGCATGAGACACAACAAAAGACAAAGAGGTGACAGGGGAAGAACATACTGTAAAAGTTTGCCTGCAAAAAGCAAGCGCACCAACAATCCTTCGAATGGATCAGCAAGCCTTCACTTAGTTTAACTTCCTCAACATCTCTCAACACATTTGTTAAGGGTTGAATATAGGATATTGCACGATTTATTATATATATATATAATAATATATATAATTATACTGTATATATATACAGTAGCTAGATACATAAGCAACAAATAAGGTAATACAACAGCTGGGTAGCTCTCTCTGCCATAGAGGCGTTTGTTTATTTTGATCAGCTGAGATTAATATCCCGTGATTGGTTGATCCACCCAAACAATGGGATATAAGGAGCCCCGTGATTGGCTGAACAACATAGGGCACCCTAGAAGATTTAGGACAATTTAGGAGCTTCTAACCATTTAGGAACAGGATAGGACATCCTACATTTTTGTTTGTGTATACAAATTAAGACACGAGATAAGTTGTCCTAGCCTGTTCATATCTTAGGGCGCCCTAAATCAGTTAGGAAGTCCTAAATGCCCCAAGTTAGGACAGATTTGAGTATCCGGCCCTCGGCCCGTATAGCTGCAGGGCACGGCTGTCTCTCTCTCTCTCTCTCTCTCTCTCGCTCACTCTCCTTGGCTCGACACCACGCACTTTGTCACAATCCACGTTGAGTCTGGCGAAAGATAAAGAATCCCCTACACTTGGAATACTGAGGGTATTAACAGGCATAGGCGGATAAGACAAAAGCAAACTATCTGGAATCATGAATGAGTACATTGATGCAAACTAAGTCTGGATCGTTATCTAAGCCTGCATCGAAGGTACTAGTCACCTAATATGCTCTGTTCAGAGGGTGTCCCAACCAATAAATCACTCTCATTCCCGGAATATAATACCGAGTCCTGAGAAAGACTTGAGTGGCTGATCCTCGCAAAGTCTGGGGTTTCAACTGCAAGCTCGCATACAAACGGGGCTTGCAGTTGACCTGTTTACTGTGCTCCGTATTAATGAATGCGGATCAGTAAACAAGGAATGAGGTTCCTCACCAAGACTTTTACATTTGGTATTTCATAATTCCGAACCCGAAGTGGCAGTTGATGCTAGGGGCTGCAGGCTTACTTTCCCTATGCTCAACGCGCATAGTGACTATGATTTGGTCGGCACCAGTGGGGGGGGGGGGGGGGGGGCAAAAGGGGCATGGGGGAGCTCCTGATTGTCTTTGTTTTCTGAGAGCTGGTCGCATTAAACCTGTCTTTCATTTTGATATTGCAGGTGGAGGAGGTTGGAAGCATTTGAGTGTGATTTTGGGGTTGATAGTGACTTGGGAGGGAAGTTATGCCTGATGGGTGATGATAGTCGATTTTGGTTTTACTCGATTCATGTTAATTTTTGCTAGGGTTACTGGGGTGGTTTATTTGGGAGGAATGATTATTATGCTGCTTTCCTATCTCACTGTTTGAATAACTATATTGCACAGGGGCACACTGAAGAGGTTGGTACAGAATATCCATAGATTCGTTGTGATCCACGTGTGAATTAGGGCGGCTAGGACAGTTCCTCTTTAAGCTGGTGTTTTCTATGATCACTGGGGTTTCAGCATAGTCACCCGTCTTTATTGAATCTGATTTCCTTGATGGTGAGGGTATGATGGGGGGCGCCGTTCCACATTGCATTTCTGTTGAATGGTAGCAATGCGTAGTGGTGTTGCTGAGGTGGTGGTGGGGTATGCTCTCCAACCACCGAGTCAGGACGAGTGTCCATGCCTTAATCCACTACACATAAGTATCCTTTATCATGCTGTCGAGTAGTAGATTAAAGTATGGACACTTGTCTTGATTGTCGGTGGTTCGAGTCCGGCTGGGAGTGTATAAACAGTACCTCACGTGTATACAGTATATATATAAACCGTTGTTACCAAATAGACTTAGCACCAATTTAAGAATTCTAGGTCGCAGAGTTGGGTATGCAGTTATATTTGTATTTATTTATTTATTTATGTATTTATTTTTAAATGCGAAAACTGCACATCTACTTGAATGATTGTTGAGGTGGACAATTATAGAGTTCTTCTCATTTCACATTTCACATATAATATAATATACAATTTGTCTTCTTTGTTTCATAACCTTCTTTCCCCATCTATTATATACTGCCCTGCTCTTCTGCCTTTCTCTTCTATCCCATCGTTAATCATCTCAACCTTCCAAGGCTCCACCACTCCAAATTAGTTTCGCCAAGTTAATTAGTTTGTTTTACACCAGGGAGAGCAAGACTGTCTTACCTTCTTCATATATAGCATTTTATCTCCTTAATCACTTCAGTCCAATGCTGTTGGGGTCATTCACATGTATTATATATATAACGAGAATGGCCACCTCGCTATTTCGATATTGAAAGACCATGTTAATATATATTAATTCAATGATTTAGAAGTATTGTATGTACGGCAGAAGCATTTTTAGAAAGTTCCTTAATCTTTAATATGTTTAGTGTCTATAATAGTTAATATGTGTGATAATATCTATGTTTAAATGTGATGGTCCTTAACACTCGTTTTTGTAAATTACTTAGAGATTGCATTTTCGATGTCGCAACAATTCCCAACACTGAATAACAATAAACCAGACGAGAATATATTAACGAGTAGTAGATATTCATAAGTGCTGATCGAAGATAAGTCTTGTTATGTACAGTATACTGTAGAGTACCGCGTTACTTCTTCACTTTGCTTACCACATGTTGAATATGTGGAATCCATGTACATTTTTCATCAACAATCACACCAAGGAATTTTACTTTTTCTACATTACAAAAGTCAGAGCCGACAATAAATATTGGTTGCACCCCATTTACTGCTTTTATATTTGTGTTTAAGTACATATAGTTTGTTTTATTGATATTCATTGTAAGCATATTTTCTACTATCCAATCTCTTATCTGTGGTGTCTGGTGTATAAAGTACTGTCGTCTGCATATAGCAAGAATTTAATCTCCCTACTACAATTAACCAAATCATTTATGTATAACAAGATAATAAGAGGCCCAAGTATGGATCCTTGAGGTACTCCGCATTGAATCTGTTGGATACTTGAGTTTATGATGTAATATTTTACAAATTGTTTTCAATTATTGAGGTATGTTTGGAACCATTCATAATTTATAATTTCATGTATTGTAATTTATGTAAAACGTATCTTATGATCTACCGCATCGAATGTTTTGGTTAGATCTAAAATTGTAGGTGTTGTATAGTTTCTGTTATAAAAAGCCTTCAATACATGACTTGTATATGATAGAAGTGCATATTCTGTAGACCTTCCCTTCCTGAATCCATAGTGAATACCCGCAAAATATAATTCTAATCACAAAACGATAAAACGCGAGAGAACATTAACTTTTCTATTATTTTGCTTATACACAGCAGCACTGATACTGGTAGATGATTTTGAATTAATCTTACATCACCTCATTTACGAAGAGGAGTAACCTGCGCAATTTTCAGTATATCAGGGAATTTACCACATAAGAAAGATATATTGCATATGAGTATTAAGATGGGTGATATAATTTAATAGTTTGACATAACAATATTTACTAGGAATTGTGTTGTAACCTGGAAAAAGAGTAATTTAACTGGTTAACTTTTTTCTATTAGTTCGTTTTCTGTAATGGGAGTCAAAACCAAATTTTCGAATTGTCTATTCACTAAGTATTTTTCGAAGTCTGAATGATTCGTGCCTTTTGAGCACTTTCATGCTTTCTAATATACATGTACCAATATAGGCGATGCATCTGAATATTACACAGATACAAATATGCTGCACATTGATAATAAACGCGATAAATAGGCAAAATTTATGGAGAGAATGAGGGAAGAGAGAGAGAGAGAGCAAGATATGAGAGATGGGACAGGGTTAGAATTTCAAGGGATTCTCGCCATTATAGCCAGCAGAGCTAAAGGAAGGAGGAAGGAGGGAGGTAAAGAGGGACCTCGATATAACATATTGTGCGTATTGATCACTTTCATGCTTCTCATGCTTCTATTAAAGCATGCAGACGTAGCAGGAGACCTATGTGAAGATTGAACACCAATAACTAGGCCATAGCCAATAAATTAGACAGAAATAATAGGGTAGATAGGAGGGATAGGGGGAGAGATGTTGTGATGTGAAGACAGAACATTTGGGAGTAAAAAGTGGAAGTAAGAAGGCTTTCTGGTATCCACACTCGGTCTCCCAGGGCCGCTGTCATGCCATTGTGATGCGCGGGAGAGGGACGTGAGGGCCCCATGACAACTGCTTGATAACTGACTGTGTGGGAGTGACCGGAGTGTGTATTGTGGTGGTATTAAGAGCTGTCATATAGGCCTAGTCATACACCAATTTGTAGCCGCCTGAGTCAATGCGCATGGTTTTTGTAAGCATTTGAAATCCCAGCTTCCGGAAGGACGGTCGCCGCCTACCAGTAAAACCTTCCCTAAGGACTGGTACCAACGCCGGGTTAAACTTACAATAGTTTTGAAAACATTGTGTTATGGATTTATGAATCTACAGTACTTCATGAAAGTGTTTCCAACTATAAAAAAAAACAAAAAAAACAAACGTATATAATAAAAAATGTATGTGGTGGTTGTGAACAAATATTTACTCAGCAAAATATCTTTTTAAACAAAATTTGTTTCTAGTTTGTGCCAGGTAAGCCTGTGGCGACTTCAAAGCTCTTATTGGCTAATGATGAACGATTCCTTTGACTGACTCACGGACGATATTAATTTATTTGTTTATAATCTATTCATGTTCACTGTATAATATCCATGTTAATATAATACTTAGTGTAACATGTCGTATGTCTCAGAGTTTGGATATCATTTTTGATCAACACTTAATCTATAAATTTGATTGTTCTTTTACATTGCAAAAGAAACATAAGAAATACAAAAGATATGTGTTCTATATCGATAGCCTTGTATCCTAACGAATGCTTGTCAGGGGGGCAGCCAATCAATCGTTTGCATTGTATGGATAATTTACGAGGATAGGAATGAGGGAGAAGCTTCTCTATCAGGTTAGCTTGGCTCGAGTAGAGGTGACCAGAGGCATCCTGTGCGAGAAGACTAGGCATTTATTTGTTTTTATCTGGACTCCCTTCTCCATCGATTTTTAGTCCCATTCGTTTAGAAATGTTAAGGCATTTACCATATTTATTTGGCGAATCTTAAGACCTTTCGTGCCATTTAGGTTTAGATTTTGTCCTGACCAGTGATAGCTTGCCTGCAATTTAAGAGGAATTGGCCTTTGGTTGGGGCATTTTTCTACCGAAAAAAAAAATCTCTAATATATATCGAAGGAGGTCTTGAGGTTATCTCTTTAAGCTTGATGGAGGTCTAGGTAGCAAAATAAACAGAAAATTAATATATAAATAATATAATTAATAAATCAATATCACCCCTTAACTCGTCTTCCACCGGGGCTGATTGTGAGTTGAGCTCACAAACCAGCGTATCTCAGGACATTCCTGTTGCCCATACATTGAGTTAATTAAAGAAGTTGAATGATACAGAACGAGAGCACTTTTTGAAGATCAGTTGCTATTAGTATAAGCACTATGGAAATGGAAAACAAAACATAAGTGAATGGAAGACTAAATTCAACAACTCATAGTTCGGCTCTCTATGGGTGGATGGGACTCGTTAGCCTTGGTCGGCAACTCATCTAGGGGAGACCTTATACAAATCCGGGTGGATGAGACTCGTCAGCCTTGGTTGGCAACCTGTCTAGGGGAGTAAACCTGATACAAATCCGTACTGCTTACCTAAGGGTAAGGCAGGTTAGTGGATGGATTAGCCGAACACCACTGTAGAAAAATAGTGCTAACAAGATACACAGAGGGCCTCGGAGACGGACAAATCCTAAATTGAGTGGTCAATCCTGTAAGTCCTTCACTAAACTGGCTCGGGTTGTCCCTCTCACAGGGAATAGGTCCGCTTGGGGGCATTCTGTGTATGGCCACCCTCGTAAGGGGAGTAAGGCGTCCGGCAATAGATAGATAGATAGATAGTTCGGCTAAAACAACTGTGGTAGTATAGATACAGAATATTGCATTGAGGTAAACGGGATACAACTCGCATATATCAGAGCTAAACAAATACATAAAACAAGTATAAACAAAATAATAAATGACAAAAGCATAATTTAAAGCAAACACATGAAAAAGAAAAAAGTAATAAGTGAAAGATCGATAGGTGAAAACAAAACTGGACACACAAAGACAAGAGGACACAAGAAAATGAAAACGAAGAGAGCCATAATTATCGTTCTTCTTCAGTTTCCCTGAAAAAGAGAGGATCCCGTATTCTTTAGCTGCCAATATTTAATTCTGCTTGTAGCCTCGCTCACAGCCCGAATATAGTGTTTTATTTCTGTTGATTGGATGATGAACAGGGCAGGAGGAGGGTCAACATAATGGTATAATAATACATGCGTGAAAGTGGAAAATCAGAAAAAAATATATAATAATAAGATAATTTCGTTTATATCCATAATCATGGGTAAATATTCTCCTGAATATACGAATATCCATACATTAACTAATAACATACATATGATTACATAATAAATATGTGATAGGAAACCCAAACTGCATAACATATTAGGTAGAACAAAGACAATGCCGTTGATACAAATTCTAGAAACTATCCGAAGCAAAAAGAAAGACAATAAATAATATATTATTATGTTCCCTCCACCAACCGACTTTACTCCTAAACTCAATTAATGAAATCAACAAATTCATGTGGCAGTCAAGGGTTTCGAACCTAGGATGCTCACACCGAAATTCAGTGCATTTATCCATTGCACTACGAAGACAGTTAATTAATCGTAGACAAACATTAAGCTACGAACATTATGATAAATTAATACACAGCGTAATAGAACAAAAGTAAAAACAAACGAAAGAGAAAACAAGGACAAAAAAAATGGCTTAAGAAAGTTACAAAGATTACACTGGAAAAGTGAGAGAGAAGTGAGATGGATGGAGGAAGGAGGAGTGATGACGTGGCCTTTATATTTGGCTGAGAGAGAGAGAGAGAGAGAGAGAGAGAGAGAGAGATCTGAGAGAGAATGTTACAAAACGTATGGAGAAATGGTTATGTGAATAGAGAGTAATAATTTAAGCAAATTATATGTCGTATCACAATAACTGATGCATGGTTGTAGGGTAATCCATTGGTGATAAACTATAACCCTTTCAGGCTTCTAAGATACTGATTAGTATCTATATATAAAATTCTCCTAATCTCATAATTAACTCTCCAAAATTAATTATCTGCCAATAAACTCACTCTAAGAAAACAACAAGGATTGGAAGCACTAAACTAAAGGTTTCCAAACTCCCCTGATCGTTACAAAGGCGTTTAGCCCTCCTGGCCCGGGCTAGCCCTCCTAATGACAGTGCAGGGTACCCGGGCGATCTGGCCAAAAAACGTCTAGGCCTAGGCTACCGTATTTTTGATTATTTTAACTGCTAGAACTGCCACGCATCTATAAACGTAGTGCGGTTTCCAATCTGTAGACTGGCGTTGAGTAGAGCTCTCTAAGTCAACTGGTTCAGTTGTGATGACGATTTCCGTGGAGCAAATTTTTCCGCGATGTTGACAATATCGGAGCTTTTCAGACACTAATTTCGTCTGACGTCACAACAATAACATTGATCCGACGTCTCCTTATTGTTTTCGGAGGTGCGGTGACGCAACGATCGGCTTTGTTTACATGCGTCGGACGCACGGCGTTCAGACCAAGTTGAATAGGCTTTCAAGCTTACAGCTTTTAAAAGGACACCCGGGTTCCTGCCCATCTGCCGCGGTGTCCTTTTAAAAGGACACCCGGGCTGGAAGGATTAAGTATCCCAGGAAGACGCAGGTGCGTCTTGCTTCATTAATATATTTTAATTTAAAACAATCAAACTCATGTTAATGGGATTTTAAAAAGATCTTGAACAAACAAAATTTTAATTTATTAATTTTATTATTATACATGCACACTCTTTGTGTGCAGAATTTTTGAGGTAGTAGGAAGTCATGTAGAACGACAAATCCCTTTCAAGCACAGCTATATTTGATGTAAACAAAATTATAAACTATTTAGCAAAACATGACGAAATTGAGAGGCACATAACTGTATAACATAAAATTGTGACAATTAAATGTATTAAAAGTAATTAATCTATCTATCTATATATCTATTGTCAGACGAAATGATCCCTGAATGGGTGACTATGAATAAATCACCCCCAAGCACCTTTGTGCAGTCAGCTGACGCCCCTCGTTCCAACCAACTCCCATACCTCTCAACTCCATCCTTCCACCTCACTCTCAGTCTGCTTCTACTTCTCTCTTTCCTTCAATCTCACTCTCGTAGACATTCTTAGTCATTCTCTCGCCTCCCATACGTTCCACATGACTGAACCATCAAACTTTTCAGCACATCCACATCTACACCACACCGCCTCTCTTACTTCCTCATTCATCTGTCTATTCCTCCATGTAACTCCACATGTACTTCTGTAGTAACTCATTTCCACCCTTCTCATACAGACTGTGTTAGCAGTAATTTGACTGCCACATGCCCAGACTGTGGCAGTAGGCTCATTGTTGGTGACAAAAGAGTTACGAGCACAACAGGGAAGGTGACAAGACATTGTAATATTATTGTCAAGACTGTCTTCGAGGCTATAAACAACATTGGACTCTCTGGTGTCAACAGAATTGTGTCAACTCCCGACTTTCAAATATATAGCAAGGGGAAATTCACAAGAATTTCCAACTTCCTCTACAACGAGATGAACAACACATTCTAGCCTCTTATGACAAGAGCAAAGTTGTGTGTTGTCAAACACTATGAAAATTATGACATCGTTCCTGACCCCCATACTGACCTCAATGTCATTGTGTCATTCTACAGCACCATGATAACAAGGGGCCACCACTCACACATCGCTGTTAGCTTCGTCATCGAGGTTGACACTGGCTTTATCCTGGACTTTGAGGTTATCTCCAACTTTTTCCAGATTTGAAGCACCAGGGAGAAGAAGAAGATCCATGTGACACTGGAGATAGAGAGGAAACACCTCCTCTTCTGCTACACAAACCTTGCATCGATGGAGACTGAAGCTGCCCATCATATCTGGAGTCGAAGTACCCAACTTGGCTACAGGTACACTACCTTCTTGGTGACTCCCGCACCTACCTGGCAATACAGACGTTGGATCTATACGATGGCCTTGTGCAGAAAGAGGAGTGGGTCAACCATGTCGGTAAGTCGCCTGAGAAAACTGAAAAGGATTTGACCCCCACCAACACAACCATGACGGACAATGAGCAACGACGGAATTCGCTGTGAGGAAAGGATATGCTAATGGATTACGTCATAAATCAGCTGATCCGTTACTGTGGCATGGCAGTTTGTGGAGACCCTCAGAAGCCCTACTCTTCCACCACTGTAATTAGGCTGAATATCTTGGCCTCATACAGGCACGCAATATCCACTGATGATAACCCGTGCCACTTGTTGTGCCCTGTAGGGGCTGACTCCTGGTGCTTCTACAGGAGGGGTGCAGCCGGGGTAATACCAGTCAAGAAGCACAGCGACAAGCCTGGCTACCTCTCACAGATTCCAAGTGAATATCGCAAGCACATCACTGATGTATACCGAAATCTGACAACAGACGAACTCCTGAAGATGTTCATGAAAGGACAGACCCAGAACCCCAATGAGAGCCTCCACTCGAAGCTGTGGATGAAGGTGTGAAAACAAAAATTTGCTGGGCTGTACCGAGTCAAGTTTGTGACTCAAGTTTGGCTTGGCGGTAGCCTACTTTCCATGGCACCTTCACATTTAGACCACGGCTTTCAAGAGACGGAATCTCCACTTCCTGCAGCAGGAGTTCATCCGAGGAAGCACCCCAAAGAAGACAGTCAGGCGTCGAAAGAAGGGCAGTTACGAAGGGGGAGACAACAGTCATAGGGCAATCTAGCTTCATTCACCTCATAGTGACAATGAGTGGGAGTGTCGACCTATGCTACCCTATTAGTATCTTTTTGTGAGATTTTGTGAGGCAGTATATCATAAGATATACTGATTTTGTTAATGTCATAGTATGTGGGGACTAGATGCCACATTTTGTCTGCTCACCAACATCAAATCTGAAGTTTTCTACACAATAAAAGTTTTTCCACCTCTACGGATCAATTTCTCAAAACATAATTTTACGAAATTTGAGATATCTCAACTCTGTTGTTATTGGGCCGACAAGAATTGTTTATATACAAATGGGAAACGCATAAACTTTACAATTGGCAAAGATTCAATTTACTTTAGTCAACTTTGTTTGGGCCTAGCAAGTCGTCAAATTCGTCAAATTAAAAATCCCCTGAATTCATAATCGTATAAATCCAAAAACGGACCAATAACAAAAAAAAGTACTTAGGAGAACTACACCTTTCGTAAGTTGTTAGTGCACACAAAACAGATGCTACAGGGACTTTTTGTAAAAGTTGCGTTTTTAGTAGTGGTATCGTTTTAACCAGCAAACATATTTTGATGGGGCATGGGAGGGAGAAGAAGAGAAGAGGTGGAGGTGGGGATCAGCAGGACAGAAGTATGTGAAGCCATGAATAGAGTGATGATGGGGAAAGCATCAGGAAAAGATAGAGTGTGTGGGGAAATGCTGAGGTATGTTGGTGAGATAGTGATCGAATGGGTATGGAAAATGTGCAAACTAGCATGGGAGAATGGGAGTGCACCTGATGACTGGAAGACAGGTATATTAGTCCCCCTGTATAATGGTAAATGGGAAAGAGGAGTGTGTGGTAACCACCGGGGTATATGCCTTCTAAGCGTAGTAGGGAAGGTATACAGTAGGGTAGTGATTGAGAGAGTGAGAGCGAGAACGGAGAAATAGATAGGTGACGAGCCGGGCGGGTTTAGGAAGGGAAGAGAATGTGGAGTTCAGATTTTTTCCCTGAAATGTGTTGTGGAGAAATATCTGGAGAAGGGACATAAGTTGTATGCTGCGTTTATGGACTAGGAAAAAACCTATGACAGAGTTGATAGAGAAGGTTTATGGAAAGTACTGAGAATATATGGAGTAGACGGCAAGTTGCTGAAAGCAGTGAAGAGCATATCAGAGGGTGCAAAGGCGTCAGTACGTGTGGAGAATGAACAGAGCGAATTCTTCGATCTGAATGTTGGGTTGAAGCAAGGGTGTGTGATGTCCCCATGGTTGTTCAATATATATATATATATATATATATATGGATGGAGTCATGAAATAAATACAAGGAAGAGCAGTGGATGTTGGTGTACCTCTGATATGGGAGGGAAACGAGTGGTAAATTCTACAAATCAGTGGGACCCCAAATGGTTACATCTTATAAAATAATATCTTGTGGTTTTTAAACCTTCCCTATTATGTAATTAATTAGGATAGACTAAAAATAATGAGTTTATCCACTTGTATAATTTAATTTTATTTGGTATGTGTTACATCCCTAGAATGTTCAACAAATGTTATATCATTTAATATTTTCATTTATAGTGTTCAGGTATTTCATGTAATCAAATCCAGCTTGAATACATCATGTAGCTGATGAAATTAGCTAGCTTTTGAGTGGTAATATATTTCCATAGGTATATTCCTTTAGCTACTACGGCCATCTATATTAAGCTCACTCTTCATTTTTGGGGTCGTTTGGGCCAAGTACAATTTTGACAAAACAACGATTTGCGAGATAATTGCCAGGTTTGAGATTGTGCACCCTCGCTAATATTATGCCCCAAGTGGTCCTCTATCAAAATCAGGTGGGTGATCTCGGGGCCCTCTCATGCATGAAAACACCCCTTCGCTCCTGGACTATTATAACCTTCGTTAATGTCTTGTTACTACAAATAGTATTGCTATGTTGAACTTGCAGGTTTCGGACACATTGAGGAATTTGTTTGAATTATTTAAAATTTCATGTGTTTCAAGCTAAATATAGCCGTATGAGAAATGTATTTGTGAATTTTGTTTATATACAAATAATTGTGCAATATTTTATTTGGCTGACCTTTAAATAAGTGATCGCAATGGAAAACAAAAACTAACGTTGATACATCAAAACCATCAAGGGTTCATTTTGCTGTTTGACCCACCTGTGCTAAATCGGAGTGGATTGTGTTCGTTTGTGCCACGTTTATCTGTCGTCCCGAAAGACCCGGAATATCAATATTTCTCGAGTCAAAGGGGGCTTACTTTTAGGGATTGCGACTGTACATACTCCTCAGTAAAAGCCATTCTGGCCAAACGGACTCCTCTGCGATTGAAAAACCTCCTCCCACCATGAAAGCTGTGGAGTGACTGACTGTAGCTTACTGCTGATGGGTAGGGGGAGACATGTGCAGTGTTGCCAACACCTAACAGCATTGCCTTCAAATCATGCTAGCAGCTCCGGCCCAAAATTAGCAGGAATAAGGGTCGGGTATTATGCTGGGACAGCATAGGTTAAAGACAAAGATTTTTAGCTGTAAGCGGACAAAGGAGAGAGGAAAAACAAGAAAAAACACTCAGTGGGGCCCATGAGACACTAAAATTATTAATGTCATGTAAGGTAGAGCGATTGTGTGTGTGTGTTGGCCGAGGGTGAGGCATTGAGATGCCTACCAGAAAATGATTAAATCTCATATAATCAGAGCATAATATGGAGATAGTTTTCCATATACTTTTTTACCCACTGTAGCGTTGTTGGTAGAGCTAGATTCGAAAGCTTGACTTCACTAACCTGAAAATAGAGATCCACGCGTTCGAGAGATGGCAACACGATTGCAAAAGAAAATGGGAGGGTCCCTATTAATTTGTAATAATCCCTACCTTGTACTAGTAACAATATTATTAATAAATTCAACGTTATCCAGAGACTCTGTAAACATGACAAAGTTCAATAGACATAAGTAAAAGCTGCTGTAAAGGCCAGATCATCTTGATCTTGTCGTCATTATGAGGAGGTTCACAGGCAAGCCTCTTCCAACCCCCGCCATTGTTGTTGTGAGATTAGGGAGTTGCAAACGTCAATCAGGTTGGGACTAAATATCCCTAGACGTCATAAGTATAGCCTAAGAACGTATTTCGTGTAAATGTCCAGTTTTAGTGCAACTTTACAAATTAACGTAGACATAACGCGTAACTAATAATAATAATTATAATTTATTAAAAAATGATGTACAAAGGCGCAGCCTCGGAGTTCCCAGGGGGGGGGGGGGGGGCCATAAATGCCCCCACACGTGCCCGACCTTCCCCTGACGACCCATCTAAAAATTCTGGACCACGGCCTGTCACTCTTACTATCAACTTTTGCAATATTCTCGGCCTTTCCTCTAATTTTCTCTATCGAACACCATCTCTCCTCTTCCAAACAAGATCTTCTTTTTCTCACCGAAACTCAGGTGTCTGAAGCAACTGCCAGCAGCCCCTTCTCTGTATCCTCCAACTTTCTCTAACATAGTTTCAAAGCCAATGGCGGATGTTGTGCATACGTGCACAACAAACTCACTTGCTCTCGTGTTCCCGATTTCGAGTGCTCTGAATTCTCAACTTTGTGGCTCAAACTATCCTGTCATTCTCATACTAAATATTTCTGTGCTGTCTATCTTTCCCCTAACTCTACCGACTTTCCCAAATTCTTCGACTAACTAAACTCTAAAGTGGAACACATTCTATCTATCTCTCCCTTCTCTGAAATCTCCATCTTAGGAGATTTCAACGTTCACCACCGCCAATGGCTCTCCTCTCACTCTACTGACCCACCTGGTGAACAAGCCTACATCTTTTCTATCATAAATAACCTACAGCAGCTGGTCCACTAACCCACCCGTATCCCGGATCGCTTCGGAGATCGGCCCAACATTCTTGACTTATTTCTGACTTCTAACCCTTCTGCTTATACTGTCAATCTTTTCTCTCCTTTGGGCTCCTCCGCCGACCATAAACTTATCTCCGTCACCTGTCCTATCTCTTCAGTACGGCCATCCGATCCTCCCAGCCGGCGGTGCTTCTGGCACTTTGGTCCTGCCGACTGGGAGGCTCTCCGGCAGTACTTCTTTGATTTCCCATGGAATGACTTCTGCTTCCGTGGCCGAGGACCCAAGGAGAGTGCTGAATGCATTACCGAGGTAATCCTCTCGGGCATGGAAGCGTACATCCTTTCTCTCAGTCTAATGCCAAAAAAATCTTGGTTTACTCACGCTTGTTCTACTGCTGCC
The DNA here is from genome assembly GCA_032716605.1 of Paralithodes platypus. Classification (NCBI taxonomy): domain Eukaryota; kingdom Metazoa; phylum Arthropoda; class Malacostraca; order Decapoda; family Lithodidae; genus Paralithodes; species Paralithodes platypus. The sequence goes on from CM064578.1 coordinate 59,178,054, forward strand.
CACAACAAGGAGGAAGCATTTAAACGGTACCGATGCCTTAAAACTCAAGAATCTCATTCTTTCTATGTTTCTGCCCGGAATCAAGCCAAATCTGTTCTTCGACTTGCGAAGCACTCTTTCATCAATAATAAATGCACTGAACTATCCAACTCTAGCTCTTTCCAAGCTTTCTGGCATCTAGCCCAAAACCTCTCCAACAACTTTTCTTCCTCGTCTTTCCCTCCCCTTTTCCACCCTGATGGCACAACCATCACTTCTTCCTCTGACAAAGCTGAACTCTTTGCTCAAACTTTTCCAAAAAACTCTACCTTGGATGATTCCGGTGCTATTCCTCCCTCTCCTACTTATGCCTAATATCCTAATCTCTTCTAAAGATGTACTTTCTACCCTCTCTGGGCTTAATACTAAGAAGGCATACGGTCCGGACGGTGTTCCTCCTGTTGTACTTAAAAACTGTGCTTCCGTGCTGACCCCCTGCCTAGGCAAACTCTTTCGTCTCTGTCTCTCCTCTAACGTCTTTCCTTCTTGCTGAAAGTTTGCTCTCATTCAACCTGTCCCAAAGAAGGGTGACTGCTCTCAACCCTCCAACTATAGTCCAATTGCTCTCATGTCCTGTATCTCTAAAGTTTTTGAAACTATTCTTGCTTCCAAATTTCTTAAGTATTTCTCTTCTCATAATCTGCTTTCAGATCGCCAGTATGACTTCCTTAAGGGTGGCTTTACTGATGATCTTCTTTCATATCTTACTAACTCTTGGTTATACAACTTTCGGAACTTCAGTCAGACTTTTTCTGTTGCACTGGACATATCGAAGGCCTTCGATACAGTCTGGCTAAAATCTTTAATTTCCAAACTGCCCTCCTTCGGTTTCTGTCCCTCCATCTGTGCCTTTGTCTCTAATTTCCTTTCCGGGCGTTCCATAGCTGCGGTTGTGGACGGCCACGCTCAATTCCTCATCCTATCAACTCCAGTGTTCTTCAGGGTTCTGTCCTATCTCCTATTCTCTTTCTAATTTTCATAAATGATCTTCTCAATTGTACATTTGGTCCCATCCATTCATATGCAGAGGACTCTACTTTACACCACTCAATTAGTTTTCCAGAACGCCCCAGCCAGCAGTCCCCCAAAATTAAACGTAATGAAGCCATAAAATGCTTATCTTCGGATCTAGCTTCTATTTCCAATTGGGGTAGAGAAAACCTTGTTACATTTAATGCTTCCAAAACTCAATTTATCCATCTTACTACCTGTCAGGAACCTCCAGAGGACTATCCCTTATTCTTCAACAATACAAAAATCAGCCCTTCATCTTCCCTCAATGTTCTTGGTGTCTCTTTTTTTCTGCTCTCACTTAGAAAGACCATATTACCAGTCTCGCTAAGGCAGCCTCCCAGAAGCTGGGTGTGCTCAACCGCCTCAAGGGTTTCTTTACCCCTGCGCAGCTACTTGCTCTGTACAGGCAACAGTGCGTCCTTGTATGGAGTATTGTTCTCATGTGTGGGGAGGATCCTCTCACACTGCACTCCTAGATAAAGTAGAAAGGAAAGCTTTTGGTATCATTAACTCCTGTCCACTCACCAATTCTCTGCAATCTCTCTCTCTCTTCGCCGCAATGTTGCATCTCTCTCACTATTCTATCGCTACTACAATAATCAGTGTTCCTCGGAGCTTTCCCAGTGTATACCACCTCCTCTACGTAGGGTACGTAGCACCCGCCTTGCAACACAATCGCACCCCTACTCTGTGCAACTCTCCAACCCAAGAGTGTAACGCTATTCTCAGACTTTCTTCTATTCAACTGCTGAGCTCTGGAACTCTCTCCCAGAATCAGTCTTTCCCTCTTCCTATGATGTAAATTGCTTCAAACTCCGTGTATCCAGGTATTTTAGCTCGAACGTCCCTTGATTTCGGCCCTGTTACTCTTTGAAATCTGGGGGAGGCACTCGTTGCAGGCAGTTATGCCTTCTGTCTCCCTCATTCACATAGAAAATAAAAAATATATTCAAAATGACATTTTCATTTTTGTTGTGTTGCTTGGAGATATACAGCTTGCATCATATATAAGTAGTTTCTATAGTGTATGTGTATACTTAATGTTTTCCTCTCGCTTTTATATATATATATATATATATATATATATATATATATATATATATATATATATATATATATATATATAATTGTATATATATATATATTATTTTAAATAATTTACTAGTGTTTTTACCTACATAAATTTACTCATAAAGACGTTCCCTCTTTAATCTAACGCCCCCTCATTATGCGGACTTTCCCTAGCTGTGGTATCACTGCTGACAAGCCGGGCGCGTAGATATCAAAGAGTATTTAATATGGGGCCCTTTGCTTATAATATTATGCCCGACATTAGTGCTGCAACCCCTAGTTCGCGCGAGGAAATACTCAGTTTCTCCTCTTTCCTTCTATTCTCTTTGGAGTCAGCATGGTGGTAAAAGCCAGATTTGCCCCTGTCGTTTATTATTGTTTATGAATTCTGCGTTATGTTGTTATCAGTGGAGTTTTAAATTATAAGCACCACTACTAAATTATTTCCATATTTTAAATGTGGCAACAATTTAAATAAGCAACTTAGCCTTTACGCTGTCGCTCATCATATTGTGTTTACTCAGATTTTGGATGGTAATGCAAGATAAAAGTGGATGTCAATAGGCATTTTACGTATCAGTACCACACACAAACACGCACTGTACATAAGAAAAGAATAACTATGATGCAAAACATAGTTTTTTTTCTCTCCCTCTCTCTCCCAAGCCACATTTCCTCCCAGCAAACCGTGTCCAGACCATTAGGAGCACATACATGGCTACATCCGTTCTGAAGTCTGGTGCCCTTATAATAAAAATATGAGAGAGAGAGAGAGAGAGACGGTGGTGGTGAGGGGGGGGGGGAGTACATCGGTAAACTATAGGCGAGATCATAGACGGTAAACAATAGGGTACACACATATTGCCTACTTCTATGTGGGCAGATGAGTACATGGAAAATAAAAAGAGAGCTAGATACAGTATACAGACATGAACATATTAATATAAACAGAAAGACTAGAGCAATGGACAGACTAGAGTGGTGGAGGAAGACAAGTGTCACAAGTGACAGAAGAACAGATGTAAAGTAGGAGGCATGTATTGCAACAAGCAAGAACTGGACAAGCACCAATATTGTATGACCTGTCGAGAGGAGAGATAAACGGCATATATTTCCTCTGCCAGTATATTATCTCGAGAGGTAGAGGGTGGTAATGTGATATTTGTTTTCAACTTAGGAAGGTCGTCTAGCGTTTGAAAGGCTGCAGACCATATACATTAATCCTTGTAGCTACCATAGATCGTTCCTAATCTGCCTAAAACCGTCTATATGTTTGTTTTTGTTTATGTCTCAACATCGGGACTGTAGGCTGTTTAGTAGCCTGCAACTCTTACGAAGCCCCGAGATAATCAATTCATACTTCAAGATGTGGGTGCTTCATATGCGCTGCACCAGATGGTCTCAGTGGAGCTTCAAGGTGTTGGTAGCTTCCTTTCTGCCACACTAAATTAAGACACCCTGACACTTTATTTGGAGAGAGCAGCTATACGGTCGTTCACAGCATCTTCAAATATGGTCGGGCATCTTCTATGCTATGAATTGGTGATATAGGGAGTGTTTTCTTGACGTGTCTGTGTAGCCAGGATTATGTAGAACAGCAGGAACGATCAAATCTCTTCAGAATAACCCCTGACGTTTGGCGTGGCTTCGATCAGAGGTCCTTTTGGTCTCCAATCCACGACGCCATCAACTGTGTTATCGCTATCGCCTGAAATAAAAATGAAAATACTTTGTCTTTATGGTAAGGGTTAATAGTATTGCATCAATTAGAAAACTCCAGATTCCCTAGAAAGCCAAAGCTGTTCTAATATTACCTTCCTGTAACCTAATCTAACTAAACATCAACCAACCCTTAAGCAAACGTGATTTATATATGTGTAGAAGTCTTAATTTGTCGGTAAAATCAGTAGCTCTGTATACTTTGGGACCAAACGAAATATATCCGTTTTTAAGCGTTGCCGGATGTCAGCAAACTACATATCATTAACCACCACCCACTCACGCCCTACTTTTCCTTTATTTTGTTTGGTTTTAGAGGAGCGGAGCGTGAAGGACATGTCGTAGGAAGAGTGAAATATTGTAGAGAGAGTTTGTACTTAGACAGTCATTGGTGTTTGTTAAATAAGAATACCGTGTTGTGTAATAGGAATACTGTGATGGAAAAGCAAACCTCATAGCTATGAGATTTGTGGTTGTATAATGAGTAATGTAGTAAGTTAGGTGATTGCGCCACAATTATGCAAATGTATGAACAATTTTACTCTTCCGTTCCTGTGATTGTAGTTGATGGCTGACAGTTATCGCCTTGTAGTTGATGCCTCTGGGTCAACTGCGCCACCAGTATACATCCCACGTGCCCTTCTCTGTGCCAGTTGGTCAAAGATGTTATTTCTGGCAGCACGGAGGTGGTAGTGGGGTAGTTTTTGGTTCTTAAGTCATTGGGCAGTGAATTATAGATCTTCGGGCCCTGTGTAGGGAAGACATTTTTCTTTAGTGTCTTAGCTCCTGACTGGTCCCTTGACTTAATCCAGGAAGTGCGATAAGCCTCACAGAATTATTAGTATAGCATACGCGATAGGCCTCACAGAAACAAAACCATGAAGAAAAAAACTTCCAAAATGCCCTACGGGCACTCAAAACAAAGCAATATGTTATTAGTTAAGATAACTCCCTTCTAGTACTTCTTACCACTCTTCCACATGAGTTTCCCCCCACCCCATTCTCCTCCTTTTACCCCCCTCCTCAATTTTTGGCTAGGTTTCCTCTTATTTCCCTTATTTATCGGATATTTTTTGCACCAATTATCGTCAGGTGGGCTCGGCGACAGTGGCGAGTCATATAGAGACCCTCTAGCAGTGTGAGATCTTTCTAGGGCCGTTCAGTACCTTGCAAGACGTTTCAGAGGAGAGATGTATGTCTCTCGGCTGGCTGCCCCAGAATACGACCACCCGTCGAAAATATAAGTTTTCCACCACCCAATTGCTTGCTCCCACTCCATTTATCGCTCTTCAGTGTTCATATTTTCATCATATAAGTAAAATAAATGCACATAGAGAAGAAATAATGCTTTATATGGCAAATATAATTAATTCTGTCAGAATCAAATGGTTTACATGCACATTCACAGCACTTTTTTGCTACCTCAGTTATGGGCTTCTCGGGTTAATAATCCTGATGATAAACATACAGTCCAGTTGTTGCTTTTATTTTATTTTAATCAACTCCTCATCTTCCTTACTCAGTTGGTTTGGGGCCAAGTTGTATAAACTTAGGGAGTTAGATCCTAGCCATTAGTCTTCATTCTTCACAGACCTATTTTACTAGTGAAGAAGGGGAGGTTGCCTTCCAATACTCAAATCTGTCTTGACTTCCAGGGATTCCATAACTGGCAGCAGTATTCCAAGAGTTATACTACCAAGGCCTTAATGGTATTAACAAATATTTTACAGATAATTATTGCAATTACATTAGAGGAGATGGCTGTAGAAGGCAAAACATATCTTTATCAATGGAGTGGTTAATCAATGGCATGAATTTCATGCAATGTTGAAAATGGTTGTACTTTTCAAAAACTCTAAACTCGAATAAACAAATATATAGCTCTCAACTTGTCTAACTACGTGCGCAAATTAATAACACCGAAGATAACTTAAGCCTCGCTAAGATAAAAAGTTCTAGTGTTAGTTGTTTTCTTTCCTACCCCTCTGCACCATCATTCTCTCATTCCTCCTCAGGAGAGAGTCCATAAAACAGGCAGTGAGCACTTAGCACTCTATTGCCTACTTGTGTATTCCAAGCGTACTCTCTCTCTCTCTCTCTCTCTCGCTCTCGCTCTCTCTCGCTCTCTCTCTCTCTCTCTCTCTCTCTCTCTCTCTCTCTCTCTCTCTCTCTCTCTCTCTCTCTCTCTCTCTCTCACATGAAAATAGTAGGACAATTTACTATCTGCGCAATTGAAGTATTATCTAATTTCCATAATGTAATTTTAAAACTAGTACAAAAAAAGTAATATGCGAATCCCTGACCATTATATTTAACGTATCGCTAAAGCAGAGAAGCACCCTTGATGATTGGAACATAGCGAACATTACACCCATGCAGAATAAGGGTGATAGAACCAAAGCAAGTAACTATAGACCAATAAGTGGAACGTCAGTAATAGAACAAATCTGGAAGCTAATTTTAGAGAGGAAACGTTGAGTACCTAGAATCAAACGTTGAGTACCTAGAATCAAACGTTGAGTACCTAGAATCAAACGTTGAGTACCTAGAATCAAACGTTGAGTACCTAGAATCAAACGTTGAGTACCTAGAATCAAATGAATAAATATGAGACAGCCAATACGAGTTTAGGCCCAGAAAATCATGCCTAACATTGTTTTCGATATTTTCAATATATGATTTACTCAACTAAGGTGCTTGACATAGTTTACCTAGATTTCCAAAAGACGTTTGACAAGGTACCCCACAATAAATTGTTCGATAAGTTAGAAATGCTCGAGATAAAGGGTAATTTTGTTGTTTTCAATGTGAGTGATGGAGACAAAAGGCAGAACTGCCTGTATTGAGTGCCTCCCCCAGAGTTGAAAGAGTGACAGGGACAAAACCAAGGGAAGGTCGAGCCAAAATACCTGTACACACAGAGTTTGAAGCAATTTAAGTCATAGGAAGAGGGAAAGACTGATTCTGGGAGAGAGTTTCAGAGTTCAGCAGTTGAATCGAAGAATCACTGAGAATAGCGTTTCACTCTTGGGTTGGAGAGTTGCACAGTGTAGGGGTGGGATTGTGTTGCAAGAAGGGTAGGCTACTACGTACCCTACAAGCCTACATAGAGGAGGTGGTATACACTGGGAAACTCTGAGGCACATTGATTATTGTAGTAGCGATACAATAGCGAGAGAGATGCAACATTGCGGCGAAGAGAAAGAGATTGCAGAGAGTTGGTGAGTGGACAAAGGCTTTCCTTTCTTTTTTGTCTAGGAGTGTGGTGTGAGAGGATTCTCCCCAAACATGTGAACAATACTCAATACAAGGACGCACTGTACAGAGCAAGAAGCTGTGCAGGGGTAAAGAACCCCTTGAGGCGATTGAGCACATCCAGCTTCTGGGATGCTGCCTTAGCAGAACTGGTAATATGGTCCTTCCAATTGAGAGCAGAAGAAAAAGAGACACCAAGAATATTGAGATTTGACTTGATTCTGGGCAGAAACATAAGAAGAATGAGATTCTTGAGTCTTAAGGCGTCGGTACTGTTTGAATGCTTCCTCCTTTTTGTGAACAGCAGTAGAACAAGCGTGAGTAAAGCAAGTTTTGTTTGCATTAGACTGAGAGAAAGAAAATGGAATGTATGCTTCTATGCCCGTGAAGATTACCTCGGTAATGGGTTCAGCGCTCTCCGAGGGACGGAAGCAAAAGTCAAAGAAGTACTGCCGAGGAGCTTCCCAGTCGTCAGCGTCAAAGTGCCACAAGCGCCGCCAGTAGGGAAGATCGGCTGGCCGAACCGGAGAGATAGGACAGGTGAAGGATATTAGTTTACGATCTGAGGAGTCCAAAGGAGAGAACAGATTTACAGTATAAGCAGAAAGGTTAGAGGTTAGAAAAAGGTCAAGAATATTGAGCCGATCTCCGAAGCGATCTGAGATACAGGTGGGTTGCTGGCATAACTGCTCTAGGTCGTTTAAGATAGAAAAGATTTAGGCTTGTTCACCAGGTTGGTCAGTGGAAACAGAGGAGAGCCATTGGTGGTGGTGAACATTGAAATCTCTTAAGATGGAGATTTCTGCAAAAGGAGAGATGGATAGAATGTGTTCCACTTAGAAGTTAGATACTCAAAGAATTTTGGATAGTCAGCATAATTATGGGAGAGATAAACAGCACAGAAATATTTAGTTTGAGAGTGACAAAAAAGCTTTAGCCAGAGAATTGAGAATTCAGAAGAATCCAAGTTGGGAACACGTGAGAAAGTAAGATTTTTGCGTACATAGACGCAACAACCACCTTTGGCTCGGAACTGAGGATAGATATAGTAAGAGAATACAGCGAAGGGTTTGCTGTCAGTACTCCCAGACAACTGTGTCCCGGTGAGAAAGAGAAGAGCAGGGTTGGCAGAGGAGAGGTGGTGCAAAACAAGGGAGCAGTCTTGAAATAAAAAAAAAACAGAAATAGCCTACTATCCGAATTAAACTAAATAGTGGAAAGGTAAAACAAAGTGGCAAATGCCCTGTAATGTTGACACATATAAAATGGTGTAGGCCTACGTTGGAACAAAATAAAAAAGTATGATTATCAAATGAATGGCCAACCAATAATAGGTACGGCAAGAATGGCTAACAGAGCCTTGGGATTTATCAACAGAAATGATACTTTACAAAATGAGAACATTATTGTGTTGTTATTCAAAAGCATCCCGTATCTCAATAAAGACATTGACAAAATCGAACCCATGCAGCATGGAGCAACCAAGCGCAACCTCTCTCAGAGAAATAAGCCATATTAGGTTAAATAAAATATGTTTTTATCGCTGAAGAAAAGATGGTTACGAGGTCAACTTATGGAGTATTCAAGATACTTACAAAGGAAGACATGTAACACTATAACTAATGGTTATCACGAGGCTACTTGTCAATTATAATAATAATAATAATGATAATAATAATAGTATAATGATGATCATCATTGCCACATTAATCAATTGGAGGGCTCCAGCTCCAGAACAACTGTACCAAACAACACAAATATAATACTATGAACGATAACGATAAGGTCACAAACGGTGCATAACGCAATTAATAGGGGATCTAGATGATATTTTAATGCCTAGACGGTGTGGCACTCTACAACATTGCTAGGCAATTTGTTCTAAAAGATTTGACAGTGTCAATGCACTGCTCACGATAAAACACTGCTGCAACTCAACAAGGTAATGCCAACAGAAATGAACAAAAAAAGGCACGCCTAGAGGTCACAAAACTTCTTCACATACAGTGTGATCAAAGAGTGGAATAGTTTACCAAGGGAGGTGGTCCATAGTAATTCAATTGATACACTTAACAAGAGTTTGGACGGTCATCTGATGGAGATTGGATTAGTATGAATTAATATATCAGTAGGTATGTATAAATATATCAGTAGGTATGCATTATATCAGTAGTAGGACAATTTTATTTCTGTCTTATATAAACACTTTCCTTGTGGGCATTTCCCCCTGACCCTTAAAGTTACACTTCCCCCTATTTTCTTTTACGGCTTTTTAACTGGAGAGTCGGGGGGTAGAAAAAGAGCCTCCCACTTTGCTGTCCTATTCTTCTACTACAAACTATTCCTTTCTCGAGTTAAACTTTAGCACATTAAGTTCAGGTCACCTAGTAGGGACCGCAAGGTCTGAGTAAGTTTTTTAAAACTTTCTCTCTCTATTATATATATATATATATATATATATATATATATATATATATATATATATATATATATATATATATATATATATATATATATATATATATATATATATATATATATATATATATATATATATATATATATATATATATATATATATATATACTCCCAGCAGAACTCGAACCACCGAAAGTCAGGAAGAGACTCGATGGATTAATACACTACACCATGGCTTGATAAAGGAAGCTTAACCTTTTCCTCTAAATATTAAGGAGAAGGGAAACTATGTTTGGAGAATATATTTCAAATCATACACAAGTTGTACGATTCATATTCCAGAATACCATACAGGGATTTTTACAAGTTCCCCACGTAATGGGGTTATAGATATTTAATTTAATGTTCGCCCAGCCAGACAGGAGAGTCATTAATATCAAGTATATATCACAAATACACGTGAGCTACTAAATGTTTATATACTCCCAACCGGACTCGAACCACCGAAAGTCAGGACGAGAGTCGATGCTTTAATCCTCTAAACCACGGCGTACACTTCTCCAAGTAGGATTTCTCTTCTCCTTAATATAAATAGGAAAAGGTTAAGCTTCCCTTATCACGCTGTGGTGTAGTGGATTAAAGCATTGACTCTCGTCCTGACTTCTGGTGGTTCGAGTCCGGCTGGGAGTGTATAAACATTAAGTACAGTATTCATTTGGTAAACTGCTTTAGTGTAACAATTTCACATAGACTAGTTATTATCAGTCGATTTTGTACCTGTTTGTAAATATCACAGTTGACTTATGAGAACAAATAGTGAAATAGTTAGTAAATCCTTAGCTAAACTGCCATGAACACCCAACTGGGCATATACCATTGTGGTGATTTCAACTTTTACCTCATAGTGATATTTAGCTGCACTGAATGTAATGCATAACGATAGAGAGTTATAGGATTATTCTGAATCTGTTCATTGTTGTATACTGCATTACTTTATAGCACTAATCATCTTTCTATCATACTTTTTTGCACATGGACCAACTCGCTGGTGTTGGCTGTGACTGACCGTCCTGGAGTATTATTAAGCAAAATGAATTGTGAATTTGAGGACTAATTTCTACTAGGTCTCTTTCCGATCACATTATTTTCCATCTGAGGGGGGAATCGGGATCGACCGAATCTCCTTTATGCCATATAATTCTTGATGCCTCTTTCTCACAATATTGGCAATAGGCTCTATCCTATTTACCCAACATTCCAGTGATATCATTCAAATCCACTATATCATGCACTAGGTGATTCTTAAGGGAAGAGCGGGGTGGTATGCTCTCTCACTAAGAAATTACCTTACATGGAATGTGCTCTGAATTATTCTAGTTGTCAGACAGTAGTGAGGAGTGGGCACAGCTCACTTGGTAACTACTGTGTTTATCTGAACCATTATCTATCATCTCTACCGGTCTGACTTCGAATAAGTGGGTTATTCTGGGAACTTAGGTTTTTACTGTAGGCTTGTATCATATGGCTTCACTGGATTATCAACTGGAAGTAGAGCTCTGTCTCTGCTTGCATTATGCACTGTATTGTACACAATTAGGCTTGGTTTTAATTAATGGTCTACAGTGTGCATTATATTAACATTTAACAGGAATCATACCTCACATACACTTGTGTCTCAGAGAACCTGAAACGTTTGTGGCCCATCAGGGATTGTTAGTTCAACTTTTATTCATTCATAAGGCTGTAGTTTGCTCCCTATTCCTGAAATGTAACAGTGGCGACCTCGCCAGGATAATTGAGGAAGCTGATGTCAAGCTCATTAGATTAGAGCAAGATTTTGATTTGGGATACTATCTATTTCAGGTAAAGGCCTGGGGATTGTACTCTGAATTTAGAAAACAAAAAAATCAGTGTACAGAAACGAGTGAGTTCCACATTGTCTCACAACCTTCAATTTCCATTACATCTTGTTAGTCAGCAGGATGCTGAGGCATTCTTTCGATAACAACTTAGTATTGCAGAAGTCCAAGCAAGGGGTGTGGAGGAGTTGAGGTTGGTGGTTTCATTGTATATGCAGGGTTTACCAAGGGCTGATAAGCAGACCTGTGTTAGATCTCATCAACACGGCAGTGGTTCCTTCCCTTTGTACGTCTGGGTGACAGGCTACCATACATGCACACCAGGCTGAGGTAGGTGGTGCTAGGAGGCTCTCGAGTCGTGCTTGTCCTACATTACTGACTATACTGCACCGTTCATCTGCTGATCAAGTTACTTCACCTGGATCGTCCCTTCTTTCTGGTTACATGGCTGGTCCAAACATTGGAGGCTCGCAGCCCCCTGTGAGTATCTCTAAATTTATTTTCAGCCTACCTCATCACTTTTCTGAAATTAATCCTGTTTCGGCCACCCTCTAGTCACCTCGAATCTTTCACTCTACTCAGGTGGCTCCAGTAGAGACCTCTGCATAAGTACAGCTACATCTGCAGCTTAAGAAGCTATAGTTAGAAGATAAAGCAAGGGAGAGAGAGTTTGAAGAGAGAACAAGGGAGAGAGAGTTAGCATTTGAGAAGGAGAAACTGCAGGTGGAGTTGGAGAAGGAGATAATTGAGAATACTAGTGCCAATCATCAGGATAAAAATGCTTGGTCAGGCTGGGAGGTCAGCGGAGCAGACATTGTCTAGGGAAAATCTTATACTGGTGCCAGCCTTTGACGAACTTATGCTTACGGGGTGGTTCCTGAGGTTTGATAAAAAGACCAATGGGTTTGAGTGGCCTAAACAATGGTGGGTTGGTTTCATTGCCAATGTCTTAAAGGGTAAGGCCTGGGAGGCTTATGACAGATTGTTGCCTGAGGAGATTGACGGCTATGATGAGCTTAAGAGCACAATATTGACAGCTTAATTATTAACTTAGACAGGAGGCTCGGTAACGGTTCAATGATACACATGTTCAATATGCTCGATACCTCAGGGACACTTTGAACAAGTAGCTAGCGAAGTGAGAAGCCTGTGACAGCGCAATACATAAATGATTGAGCATTTACTTACAATACTGAGAAGGAGAAAAACACTAAGATCAGTGAGAAACGTTTTGTTATTGTTAAAGTGATGGCAGTTTGAATGAATGATGATGTCTTAGCAATACAGCGACTATATGTGGCAAGCTAGAGGAAACCGGTGAACAATTGTTTGAGAGGTTTTTGGCTAGATGCCAGAAAGCTTGTGAAGAATTAGAGTTGGATAGTTCAGTGCATTTATTATTGATGAAAGAGTGTTTGGCAAGTCGAAGAACAGATTTGGTTTGATTTCGGGCAGAAACATAGGAAGAATGAGATTCTGGAGTTTTAAAGTGTCGGTGCCGTTTGAATGCTTCCTCCTTATTGTGGACAGCAGTAGAACAGGCGTGAGTAAACTAAGATTTGTTTGCATTAGTCTGAGAGAAAGAGAATGGAATGCATGCTTCCATGCCCGATAGGATTACCTCGGTAATGCGTTCAGCACTCTCCGAGGGTCTTTGGCCACGGAAGCAGAAATCATTCCATTGTAAATCAAAGAAGTACTGCCGGAGAGCCTCCCAGTCGGCAGCGCCAAAGTGCCACAAGCGCCGCCGGCTAGGAGGATCGGGTGGCCATACTGGAGAGATAGGTCAGGTGACAGAGATTAGTTTATGGTCAGAGGAGCCCAAAGGAGAGAAAAGATCGACAGTATAAGAAGAAGGGTTTGAAGTTAGAAACAAGTCAAGAATGTTGGGCCGATCGCTGAGGCGATCCGGGATACGGGTGGGTTGCTGAACTAACTGCTCTGTGTCATTTAGGATAGAAAAGAAGTAGGCTTGTTCACCAGGTTGGTCAGTAGTATGAGAGGAGAGCCATTGGCGGTGGTGAACGTTGAAATCTCCTAAGATGGAGATTTCTGAGAAAGGAGAAATGGATAGAATGTGTTCCACTGTAGAGTTTAGATAGTCAAAGAATTTGGGAAAGTCGGTAGAGTTAGGGGAAAGATAGACAGCACAGAAATATTTAGTAAGAGAATGACAGGAAAGTTTGAGCCATAAAGTTGAGAATTCAGAGGAGTCGAAATGGGTAACACGAGAGCAAGTGCCCTTTTCTTGTTGTATGCACAACATCTGCCTTTGGCTTTGAAACTGAGATAGAGAAAGTAGGAGGATACAGAGAAGGGGCTGCTGGAAATTCCTACAGACACCTGAGTTTCGGTGAGGAAAAGAAGATCAGGTATGTAGGAGGAGAGATGGTGTTCAACAGAGTTAAAATTAGAGGAAAGTCCGCGAATAGTGCAGCGAGATCCAGATAATGTTGTGGGGTCGTCAGAGGTAATTTGGGTTGGTGTGGGACATTTGGGTTCCCCCCTGGTGACTCCAAGGCTGTGCTAAAATTCATAATTTTGTTCAATTTTGGAGTGGAAAAATGAAGTGTGGTGTGCATGTATAGTGTAGTGAAGTGGATAGGAGGAGTAGGTGTTGTGAGAACTAGCTGGATTACTCTCCGTGTAAATGAGGCACAAAGAAAATCAGTAAGAGAGGTCAAGCACATGAAACAGGAGTTCCAGCGACTCTTTATCACATGCCTATAGCCTCACCTGGGTCTACCCCTGATCGATTGGTGCCTACAATCTCCCCAATGTGTGTGTGTGTTACAGTCAGACTGTGAAACGTGTGTGTGTGTCACAGTCAGACTGTAAAGCGAGTTATTTTGTGAAATTACTAAACATTTTAGTGAGTCTGTGAAATAACTGGTTACAAACTGGTTACTAACCTAACTGGGTTAGCTTAGTTTAGGTTAGCTAGGTTAGGTTAGATTAAGTGAGGTAATGTTGATATCCACCTATCCTTTATGAAGTGAAGCAAATTATTCACACAATGACACACCTTGATCTGCATTTCACGAACTGTCGGGGTTGTCCTACCTGCCTAACCTAACATGACATACCTAACCGAACCCAGTTACGTTAGTAACTGGTTAGTGACCAGTCGTTTCACAGACTGACTAAAATATTTAATAATTTCACGAAATTACCCGTTTCACAGTCTGACTGAAACATATGCTTGAATATAACCTGCATGCGTGTGTATGTAAACTTGGCTTAACTTGAAATGCATAAGCCATTAATAATTGTATAATTCCATATAATGGTTCACGAGAGAGAGAGAGAGAGAGAGAGAGAGAGAGAGAGAGAGAGAGAGAGAGAGATATGGGTGGGTGGGTGGGGTTGGAGTGTGTTTGGGATATTTAAATCAAGCTATGTCTCCCTGGCATAGGCCAGTAAAGTGTGCCTGTTAAATCTCAATCAAGTTTACTACTCTCTCGGTTTCTTTCTCAGTTGTGCCTGGTTGAAATTGTAAATGTAAATGCAAGTCGTTATCACTACATTGCAATATACTACTAATTGCTATTGATTTAAAATGTATCTATATTTGACCATGAAATAGTCACGGAAACGTGAATACTATATATCCACAGGCTAGGTTATGGAGTAGTAAAATACATACATATACGAGGAATATGAGACTGAAATGGATAAAGAAACGAAAAGGGAGCAGCAAGGAGGAGAACAAGTTAAGGGAAGTTTAAAACAAATTGAGGTCATGGTCTGTTCCCTAGGGAAGATTTAGCCGGTCCAGTGTTGCCTTTAAAGCTTGGGCTGAAGAGTATATAAAGAGAATAACACAAAACTAAGCTTACAAATAAAATGCTACCGCAAACATCAAACCCATATACCAGCCAAACTGTCCGTCAATCATTATCCGGTATTCGTTGTCCCTTATCCTGTCCGGAAACTCGTCCTAAACCATTTAATGGATTTTCACCCAATGTTTCGGCTATATCTACTGGATTGACACGAAGGTCGGTTAAAATCCTTCACCCCTACATCCTCTATTCCCTCTCGTCCCCAACTGTTGACCTCTGTGACTCTCTTCCACCTCTGCCGGAGTAACTTGATCCTCCTAAAGGTGATACAAAGGTTATATAAGTGATACATGTCCTCACTAAAATCGCCCATGTGTGAAATTTACGCCGTGTGATAATGTACACCAGGAATCATAAGTACGGAGATACATTCCATAGGGAAATACATTAATGTAACAATTCAATTAGCAAAACCAGAAAACAATAATAGTAAAAGTAATTCAAGATATTAAATATTGCAATGATATAGAGTTGTACATGTGATTAACAATATATTGTTTTAAATTATTGTATATTGGCAGAAGCGTTGTTGGATCCAGTTGTATGTTTGTGTGTGCGTCCATGTGATTTAATAACACATGTCTTGCGAAAATACGTAAATTGTGAACGGAGAGATATATCATTACTGAACTTGTGATAACCTTAAACTCTTTTCGGTATGATCCAGAATTATTGTGTTCGTACAGTACGTACTCATTCCTTTACCCATCCATGTTATTTTTAGGGGGATCTTGGGTCAGAATATTCCTGTTCATGCTGCCTTTTTTGTTTATGTGTATTAAGGAAACAAAAAGCAAACTGTGTGTAACAAATGTTCCCTCCAAATTAAAACAAACAAACATGAATAAATAAATACAAATATGAAATAAAATTAGAGATACAAATTCAAGATAACAATTTCTGGACACACAGGGCTTGAAATGGTTTAAATCATAGGATGAGAGAACAACTTACTGAGTGAGAGAATTCCGGAGTATATTTGTTAAGTAGAAGAAATCCTGGGAAACTCGGTTTACTCTTGGGTTAGAGAGTTGGAGAAAATAGGGGTGGGAATGTTTTGAAAGGCGGGTGCCCCCCCACTCTCCGTAAGTGAGGAGGTTTACATTGAGAAACCTCTGATAAACATTGATTATTGTAATAGCGGTAAAAGAGTGAGAGATATGCAACATTGTAGCGAGTAGAGGGAGATGGTAGGGAATTAGTAAGACGAAATGCTTTTGACTCGACCCTTTAGAGAAGTGTGGTATGTGTGGGACCTCCCCACATATGCGAGCAGTACTCAATACATGGGTGCATAGTGTCCTTATAAAGAGCAAGATGCTGTACGGGAATGAAAATCTCACAGAGATGGCTGAGCACACCAAGCATCTGGGAAGCTTGATTTAGCAAGAGTGGAAATATGGTCTTTCCAAGAATGCTTAGAAAAAAAGATACCCAAAGAATATTGGTACCGTTTGAATACTTCCTCCTTATGGTGTACAGTATTACAACAAGCGTAAATCAAGATATGTTTGCATTAGGCTGAGAGAAAGAAAATGGAATGTATGGCTCCATGTCTGAGAGGATTACCTCGGTAATGTGCTTAGCACACTCTGAGGGTCCTCGGCCAAGGAAGCAAAAAATCATTCTATGGGAAATCAAAGAACTACTACCGAAGAGCCTCCCAGTCGCCAGCGCCAAAGTGCCACAAGCGGGCGCCGGCTGGCTGCTGTGTGGATCGGATGGCCTTATGGAGAGATAAGACAGGTAGCAAATATATGGTTGTGGTAGGAGGATCATATCAGAGAGAAAAGGTTTAATGTATAAGTAGAAGGATTAGAGGTGAGTAATAAGTCAATGATGTTGGGCCCATCTCCAAGGCTGTCAGGGATCCGAGTAGGGTGCTGGACTAACTAACTGCTTTAGGCGATTTAGGATAGAAAAGATGTAGGGTTGTTCACCAGGTTGGCCAGTGAAATGAGAGGAGAGCCATTGGCGGTGGTGAACATTAAAATTTCCTAAGATGGAGATTTCTGCAATCTCAAAATAAAGAACTTGACAACAGAGGCAACCCTTGACAGGGCCGCCTGTAAAGCCGCCATTTAGAATGTGAGCCTGTAACCACATTATCTGAGGACAAAACAGTCTTTAAACTTCTATGTATGTATGAGTGATGGATAGAATGTGTTTCACTTTAGAAGTTAGATAATCAAAGACTTTTGGAGGTGGTGTTCCACAGTGTGGGAGTTGGAGGAAAAGCCACGAATGTTACAGAAATTGAGAGTAAGAGTAGAAAGCGGTGGTCACAAGGATTCTGAGAAATCAAGACCATGGGCCAAACCTATGGAGGTATTTCTGCCCCCATCCCCATGGGACTCCAAGGCAAGTCACAATATGTGCAAAAGGACAAAAAAGGCAAAGCTGCCTGTAGCAAGTGCCCCCCCCCCCCCCCCCCCCCAGGTTGAAAAAGTGATAGAGAGCCAAAATTAAGGTACGTTAGAGGTAATGTAGGTGTGTTGGAAAGAAGTGTGGTGTGCTTGTTAAGTGTTGTGAAATGAATAGGAGGAGGAGGAGGTGTTTGTGAAAGTTAGTTGATTACTCTCTGTGTAATTGAGGCACAATTAGAAACAGTGGGGGAAAACAGGAGTTCCAGTAACTCCTTATCATAGGCCTATGTGGCCTCCTCTGGGTGCTGCCCTGTTCGTTTGCTCGATTGGTGCCTACAATCTCCCCAACACAGAATGTAAATTTTTTGTAGTATAGTGTATTGAAAAAAAGAGATGAGTGTTTGGTAGGGCAAAATGGGGTTGCGCTCTATTTTGGTGAGGTACCGAAAGTATAAGCAAAGGAGGCCAGGCAGTGCAACAAGAGTTCAGTTGTCCCCACTACCCAGGAGTATCGCCCTGTTCACCATGTGGCTACAGCCTACTCCTCTACAATATTAATGTAGCAAAACTCATACAAATCAATAAAATCAATAAAACTGATGCAGATTAAAACACAAATTCAAACATTTTTCAGTGACTACAATAGGTTTATGTATATACAGTATATATATATATATATATATATATATATATATATATATATATATATATATATAATATATATGGAAGGACAGAGAGGGAGAGGTAAACCGAATGAGAGGTGGAGGATGGAGTGAAGAAGTATATGAGTGAAGGCGGTGCTGGATGGGAGGAGAGGCAACAACTGACTGGGGACAGAGGTGTATGGGGCCGTTTCCTTCGTGGCCACACCTTCGGGGATCACGGCGTCCGGCAAAATATATATATATATATATATATGTTTATTGGATGACAAATATAGCTGACAGGGCTAGGATTCGAACCGTTCAGGCAGGAGGTCCAGCCACCTACACCACCACGAGAGTTAAAAGAAGGAATTTGATACTTCTACCAGTATTCCTTCCCAACTCGACTCTGATGGGGGGGCAGACAGGTATTTAATCGAAATCCGGCTGCCCTAAGCATGACAAGTTGTTTATTGGATGAATATAGATGACAGGGCTAGGATTCCCTACATGCAATGTGTTATTCATACAAAGATAGAGCGAGATCCATACTATTATAGAACGGGAAACAAATCCCATAAGATAAAATTATAACAATGAGAATCAAAATAAACAAAATATTCAATTGTTTCTCCAAGTTTTCACCATTATATTTTTGTTATACACTGATCAATAATATACGGTATATATACATATATATATATATATATATATATATATATATATACCGGTTTATATATATATATATATATACAGGGTGTCCTAACAGGAAAGGGCATAACTTTGGGAAATGATAGAACAAGGTATTCTAAGCATAAAATATTCTATAACAAAAAGTTCAAATTTCAACCGTTAAAAAGATATTGCAGGTTTTATGTAGTGTCCTCTCCCGCATCACTGTAATGGGCTCTTCAATGTCAAATAGTCTCCAACTACTCCAAAGTGAGCTATTATGTCTATAATCATTTTGGAACTTACAGAATTATAGTATCTTTAAAATAACATGGTCAAATAATTGCAAAACGATGGAGGTGTGCTAGGCACTAGGACAGCTAGGCCACCATTATGGGGAAATAATGAAGAAAATACCATTTTCAAAATACAATATCTCTATACCGGTCGAGATTTGGACTTTTTGTTATGGAACATTTTAGGCTTAAAATATTTTGTTCTATCATTTCCCAAAGTTATGTCCTTTCCTTCTGGGACACCCTGTATAATATATATATATATATATATATATATATATATATATATATATATATATATATATATATATATATATACACAGGTATATATATTTATATATATATATATATATATATATATATATATATATACAGTATATATATATATCTATCTATCTATCTATATGCTCAGGCCCAATCCCCATTTTGGGGGTAGCCGACTCAAGACAGAGCAAGAACAGGGAAAACACAAAAACAACATAAAACAACAAATAAACACAGATAAAAAGCACAAACTCACACACATCCAGGTCACCCAGGAGAAGACCCAGAGACCAGGGTCACCCAGGTCGCTCCAGCACTCCCCCGGCCCCCGACCACCCGGAGAGGTTCCGATCTCGGCAGGCAGACATGCAGCGGAGCCAAAGCCACAATCCCTCCCACCACACTTCCAGGCGCACCCTTCATATTAATCGTCTCCCCGGGCCAGGCGCTTGATGGACTATTATCTAGTCCAACTTGCGCCCGACCCCTTACTCCAAATGACCACGTGTTCACTCAACTATTCACAAGCATTCTCCATTCACTCCTGTCCACCACCACTTCACCTGCCTGATCTATAGTCATTCCTCTATCATCCAAAGCCTTTCTTACACAGTCTCTCCATCTCAATGGGGGTCTTCCTGCCCTTCTATCTCCCCTTGTACCTGACTCACATATTCTCTTTGTAAGCCTTTCATCTCCCATTCGTTCAACATGACCATACCAGCTCAGCACCCTTCTGTTCACTCTGGCTGACAAATGTTCCTGCTGCCCCACTCTCCTACGTATCTCTTCATTCCTCAATCTGTCTGTACGAGTACCTCCACTCATACTCCTCAAGCAGCTCATCTCCATCACATCCAGCCCTCTTTTCTCCTTTTTCTTCAGAGCCCATGTCTCAGCCCCATACATCACTGTTGGCACAACAATTCCTTGATACAGTGCACTTTTTACTTTCACTCCGAGATTTCTCGTCTTCCACATACTTCCCATTGCTCCGAAAACCTTCCTTCCTTCACACACTCTCTGTTTTACCTCCACTTCCATACCTCCACTCCTGCTTATCGTTCCTCCTAGATATTTAAAACACTCTATTTGTTCCAATATTTCCCCATCCAGCCTCACATCTAGATTCACCCTATGCTCTCCCCTATTACACACCATTACTTTACTTTTATTGACGTTCACCTTCAGTTTCCTCCTTCCACAAACCACACCAAACTCTTTGACTACCCGCTGCAGTTTCTCATCAGAATCCGCCACCAATGCTGTGTCATCAGCGAACAGCAACTGATTCAACTCCCAATCTCTACCATTCTTCCCTACTAAACCCAATCCTCTTCCCATAGTTCTCCTTTTCACCTCCCTCACCACACCATCCATAAACATATTAAACAGCCATGGTGACATTACACAACCCTGTCGCAAATCTACCTTGACCTCAAACCATTCACTCAACTCACCATTTCCTACTCTCACACATTCTCTGCTCCCTTCATAAAAACTCTTAAGGTCTTCTAACAAATTTCCTCCTATTTCATAAATCCTTAACACCTTCCACATTGCTTCACGGTCCACACGATCATACGCTTTTTCCAAGTCCATAAATGCCCAAAATATCTCCTTATGCTTCTCTAAATACTTCTCGCATAACTGTCTTACTGCAAACATCTGATCCACGCACCCTCTTCCCCTCCTAAAACCGCACTGTTCTTCTCCTATTGCAACTTCCGTACACTTTATTATCCTCTCTATCAACACCCTGCCATACAGCTTTCCAACCACAGACAATAAACTAATACCTCTATAACTTGAACACTCCTGCCGATCTCCCTTCCCCTTGTACAACGGCACAATACATGCACTCTTCCAGTCTATTGGTACCATTGACACAGCAAAGCACACATTGAAAAGTCTCACCAACCAATCTATTATCACATCTCCACCCTTCTTTATACACTCCATAGCAATACCATCCAAACCTTCTGCTTTTCCCGCTCTCATTTGTTTCACTGCTTCTTTCACCTCATTTTCCTCAATCCTTTCATTCATTCCCTGCCACCTGGGTGGCCTGGGTAACCTATCTCCATCCACCTCTGCTTCAATCACTGCTTCTCTTCCATCTCTTGTATTTAACAAAGATTCAAAATACTCGGCATATCTTTTCCTCACTTCAACTGGTTCCACTAGTAATTCTCCATTTTCATCTTTCACTGACTCTTCCCTCTTTTGTGTATATGTATATTTTCTTATATGTATATATATATAATATACTGTATATATTTATATATATATATATATATATATATATATATATATATATATATATATATATATATATATATATATATAGAGAGAGAGAGAGAGAGAGAGAGAAATATGAATGAAATTGGAAGCATTTTCATGCTCCTTCTAAATGTGTCAGGTTGAGTGAGCGCAGTGGTGCCAAGGTTTTCATTCTCCGTACCATTAGACAAAAATGATAGCCCAATGTATATGCCATTCAAGTATTCAGTTTGCATTAAATTGATTTATAAAGTATCCAATACGCTCATCACCACGTATCCGCGCATATTAGGGGGACACTTTCTGAATACGCTAATTGCAGTTCCGAGACGGAGGGAGTTAATTTGAAAATCAGGGCCGGGTATTAATATATATTTGATGTGGTTGTTAAGGTTAGTCGTTGTTACCTCCCACGTAACCCTTGTCTCAAACAAGGGTTACTGAGTTTTGGAGAGGAGGTGAGCCTGCCAAACAATTCTCACTGTCGCACCTTATCCATTTTTCTGTTGCTCCTGGTCCAGGTGTTCTTGGGTGGAGAAGGGGCCTTTGTAGAGATATCTTGTGTTTGGTTTCCTCTTGGTTGGTGCATTCCTGTATTTTACCTTCCCATGTAGCAGGCGTGGGGGCAGGTAGATTGCCAGCTGCACAACAAAAGCTCGGGGTGGGTGGGGCTCAGTGATTGTCTGTACCTGTTTTAGGGAGAGAGAGAAAGGTAACAGGGAATAAAGATAACTGGCTGGTAGAGGCATTGTGTTAGCCGTCTGTATTAAGTGTGATAGAAGTTGGTGTTGTCTTTGGTGTTGGGGCTGGTGTATTTCTGGCAGAGACTTTTTGGCTGTCTTCCTATTTAAATATTCTCTTGACTTTATCCTTAGGATCATCTAATGAAATAGTTAAACGTTTTTCTCTCACTATTCCACGTGATCGTTTCCAAGCTCATTGAAATAAACTAACAACTACCAAGAGCTATAAATCTAAGTCACCGAATTGAAGTTCTAAATTCCCTTAAGCATCAGGATTCATACGAACGAATACTGAATTAAATAAGCATCCAAGAAAAATACGTACTCTCTATGAAACCGAGATTAGAATTCCTTTTTAACTCAAATTAGTAATGGCTATGCAATATAATACTGTAGTATTAATGGATGTGTTCTCTTTCTCTGTCTCTCTCTCTCTCTCTCTCTCTCCTTTACAAAGGTCAGATGTTTTTCACCCGTCTTTATAGTCTTGTTTTTCTGTGAAGAGTTTTAGAGTGACAAAGAAGTTTCTTAGTGAGAGGAAAGTGTAGAGAAAAATTAAATATGCATATAAGAAATCTGTAAAACATGAACGCTTAATTGTAGCAAACACGATAAATATTATTTGTTAAATATTTTCTTTCGCTTGCGTGTAGAAACCAGAATAAATAGATCGATTAACACTGCTTAAGTGTCCTCTTGTGTACAAACGTTCACAGTGAATAAAGTCTTAAGACTTTCAAGTATTTATTTTTAAGCTACTTTAAAAATAATGACTACATCTCCCAGGAGATGCCAGAAACAAGTCAAGCTGAACAACATAACCAAAACTCTGAAAGTGTTTATGATACACAGTATACAGTATACTGTATATTCACCCTTCCCGATGGCTCTAATGTCATTTCACTGACCAACCTGGTGAACAAGCTTATATCTTTTCCATCCTAAATGATAACAATTAGTTCAGCACCCTACGCGTATGCTTAACATGTATCTAACTTTTAATCCCTCTGTTTGCACTGTAAACATAGTCTCTCCGTTGTGCTCTTCCAATCGTAACTTTATAACTGTACTATCTCTCCAGTGCTGTTATCTGATCCTCTTAGCCGGAAGCGCTTGTGGATTTTTGGCGCCGCCAACTGGGAGTAGACCGGTAGTTGGGTGATGTTTGTTCAACATAATGAATACATCAATATTTGGCTGTTAAATGTGTAGAACTACCCGGGTAGTACTGGCCCAAATAAATAAGTTCCGACTCCTGAGCATAGAGATGGTGGTAGGGTATTAACGCTTACGCTGCGAGCATATTTCTGCCTATTTCCGCCATATTAGAGCTCATTCAGGCACTGCTGATTCATTAGGCAAGTGTCTGAATGAAATGAAATATATTCAGCAGAAAACTAGACGAAAATAGCTTCAAAATGACGCCAGAACGAGCTTCGTAGCTCGCGGGGTTCACCCGCAGCGCTACCATAGACATTCGCTAAAATGAGCAATTCTCGCTAATTTCTCGCTACATTTGCCTTTAGCAGCACTGTATATCTAGCGAGACTTTGACTCAGAGCCTTCAGTGCCAATGATGCCTGGCTGGGAGAAAGAGGTGTAACCTGTCGTGATCCCGCTCCCTTGCACTCGATTTTACAGGCTTTAAGAGGCTTTAACCCTTATTTAGCGGCGAGCAACATAAGTCGAGTTAAAAAAAGCTGGACTATGTGGCGGCGCTCGACATAACTCGAGTGGCAATTTCAGCACGTAATGTGGCTGAGAGAGAGAGACAAGTGGTGGCAGGAGACTAGCGAGCGTATGACTGCTCCAGACCACCGCGGCGAACCTACTGACACAAATCTCAGCTCCCTCCTCCCTCTCTCACTCGCTACATACTCAATTATGTACTGAAAGTACCGAATTACCTGCTTTTTGCACTCGCGTTGCACGGTTATTGCAAGAAAACTATCCATCATACAAGGATCGTTATGGTGTCATTCGAAAGCTCTGTTTATGCCCTTTCAGGGATAGGTATTTGTTTTACGTTCTGGGTCTTATTTAGGCATGAAAATGATCACGTAAACAGCCCTATTTTGGCTAAAAACACCCCGCTGTGCGGTA
Source organism: Paralithodes platypus (assembly GCA_032716605.1). NCBI lineage: Eukaryota > Metazoa > Arthropoda > Malacostraca > Decapoda > Lithodidae > Paralithodes > Paralithodes platypus. The sequence continues at coordinate 59,202,645 of CM064578.1, forward strand.
CACATAAATAAACCGCATAGGCCGCTCGTAAGGTGTTAATAGCCTATAGATTGGTGTAAATTGCCATGACGTTCGGGAATGTCTCCCGCAGGGAAGGGGTTAATATTTTGTATACTGTATAATAGATTCTCAATAAACTTTTCATATATATTCATAATGCCCATGTAAGGTGCTGCAACAAAAATATTTTATTTAAAGTTCAAGGTGAATTATGCGGTCAATGTAGTACTTGCTGCATAAACTCACTTTAGCTGAACATGAAACAAGTCAATATTCAATCAAATGTATGTAAATGTCAGTATAAATTTAATGGTCACCTATTTTTCTATTGTTTCCTAAAGTACCTGACAAATTTGTTTGATGTACCAATACTGGTACTTTGATAACACGAACAATATATGTCGGTAACTGGTCAAGGGGCAACTTCTGTAATATATCCAATTGGTCAATGCGAACGACTGGCGGTCAAAATAAATGCGTTTGCTTTACTCAAAAGTTAAGATCAATATCAAGGAATTATTCCAATGTTGAAAGTGAAAGATCAAACTAAGATTCCTAATATTACTGTACATCTTATACTGACTAGCCTATTTAGATTTACACTAATATGATCATACATAGTATTTAATATGTATATGAATATGAGTTAATATATTGGATACGTTTTGGAATGTATAATTATAAAATATGTAATTCATGCATTATGACCAGAGTGGCTGATACATTCTGGCAAGCGAACGATTTGCGTGGAGAGGAGACATAAAAAATATAATTTTCTGTAATGTCTCGGTCTCAAGGAGAGCATTTAATTAAATATGGCTTCGGTGCTGACATGGTCATTTAACAGAATATGTAATAATGAATCGGGTCTGTACTTCCGATTTGAGTATCGGTGAAAAAACATGAAGATACACAAGCTGAACATTATTTGTCCGTTCATATAACATTAATGCTCGTCACCAATCACAATCACTCTTATCTTTATCAGTATTTTTCTTTCATCTTCTATTTTATATTTTCTTCCTTACATGCATCGCTTACTTTCCTAATGCGTTAGTTCTTTCTTTCCTTTCCTCGTAACACATAAGCTACTTCATTATTAACACCCTTTTCCCATTCACGCCTCGTCACCCATAAGTGCCCATCTCTACACAGTCCCGCTATACTTTATTCATGAATATCATAGAGGTAGTGTTTTGATGAATGTTTACCATCATCGTGTAAACGAGCAGAACGTGTATCACCCCTTGTCTCACACTTCCTGTTGTTCCCCAGACTATCTGGCCGAACAGTCTCGAGTCCGGTAGACCAAAGCCGCTTCAGATGCTTGGGCCCCCGAAGGGGCCAGGGCAAGATGAGTTCTGTCCCTGAGAGTACAGCTGGGGAGGGGGATCATCAACCCACAGGCTTGCACCAATACCCCCACCGTCCGCATCCCCCCTTGCAGTGCAACTCAATTTGGGGGACCTCACATGCACCTAAAAGGAAAAGCAGTATATTACCACTACTATGGGTTTCAGAGGCCGTGTTACATTGTTTTTCAGTATGATATTTTGACACAGCTTTGTTCACACCGTGCCCTAATTTTCGTCAATATAGTGCATTACCCAAATTGTAGAAATAAGGCACTTGTCCCTGTGTCATGAGGTTAAAGTCACACATTAATGACTAAGACACGGACAATTTTGTCCAAAATTTGTCCAAAATTTGTCCAATTTTGGTGTCCTTATTACAGAATGGACATAGATTCATTGGAGAGAGTACAGCGTAGAATGACAAAAATGATCCATAATATTAGAAATCTTCCGTATGAAGAAAGGTTGAAGAAATTAGGTTTACATTCGTTAGAGAGACGCAGAGTTAGAGGGGATATGATAGAGGTGTTCAAGTGGGTTAGTGGGATTAACAAAGGGGACATGACAAATGTACTAAAGCTCAGTGATAGCGAAAGAACTCGTACCAATGGTTTCAAATTAGATAAATTTCGTTTCAGAAAAGATATAGGCAAATATTGGTTTGGTAACAGAGTTGTAGATGGGTGGAATGGACTACCATGTGCTATAGTGGGATCTAAAACTGTAGGGAGCTTTAAGATAAAATTGGATAAGCATATGGACAAGAAGGGTTGGGTGTGAAGGGGGATCAGCCGGGTTGGGCCAATCAGCGCTCTGCAGACCCCCATAATCCTGCGTTAATCTCTAACCGTTTTGGTAGGATGATCCTCAGGGTATTAGAGTGTTGAGCCTATAATTGGGCTTTGTAATTGATTTGGGGTTGTGTGGGACAGGGATCTGCCTTGCTTAGGCCAATCGGCTTTCTGCAGACTCCCATTTTCTTATGTTCTTATGTTCTTATGTTCTTATGTTCTTAAATCTACCGTGGCTTTCCTGTGAGAACCACCAAACCATTATTGCTCCTCCATCAAACGCGGTTTAAATACGATAATAGGGTTGGGTGGTGGCTGATAACTACCGTATTTGATGGGGGAGCAATAATGGTCTGGTGGTTCTCACAGGTAAGCCACGGTAGACTTGAACGTTTCTTAGTTATTAATGTGTGACTTTAACCTCGTGACACAGGGACAAGTGCCTTATTTCTACACTTTTGGTCATGCACTATATTGACGAAAATTAGGGCACGGTGTGAACAAAGCTGTGTCAAAATATCATACTGATCCAACTGTTTGTTAATAAGTTATTCCCGAAAAACGATGTATCACGGCCTCTGAAACCCATAGTAGTTTACTTTTAATCACAGGATATCCCGGTACTATAATTACAGACTACCTGTTGTAAAATGAGTTTTTGTGTAGCACTTAACTCGTATTAGACAGGTGGAAGTACTCTACGAGAATTCCAATTAGCAAGGGAGGCATGTTTGGTATGAGCAAGTATGCGTTTGTGCCTGCATATACGCTGCAATGTATTTGTTATGCGTTACAGTGATGGTTTGTATATTCACATAATATACACAATAAAATACCAAAGTTTTGTTTATGAAAAATAATAATTTCCAGAAACCTATTTGAAATTGTGTCATGTCAGACATAATTATTACCATGAGTTTATTGTGCATCTCTTGTTTTATAGTGTTTGTCTGATTAATTCTGTAGGTCAATTTATGTAAGGATTAGTATTACTCTGAAGTGTGTGTGTCTGTGAGTGAGTAGTAGGTAGTGTATGAGATCATAGTATTGCTTATTTGATTGTAGGCTTGAATTTGTTTTTTTATGTGCATGAGGGAGACAAAAGGCAGAACTGCCTGTGACGAGTGTCTCCTCCAGAGTTGAAAAAATTACGGGATCAAAATCAAGGAATATTCGAGCCAAAATGCCTGGACATTTGGAGTTTGAAGCAATTTAAGTAATAGGATGAGGGGAAGATAGATTCAGGGAGAGAGTTCCTGATTTCAGCTGTTGAAGAGAAGAAATATTGGGATTATCGTTTCACTTTTGGGTTGGAGAGTGGCACAGAGTAGGGATGGGATTGTGTTGCAAGACGGGTGCTACGTACTCTACTTACAGAGAAGGGGCTGCTGGTAGTTGCTTCAGACACCTCAGTTTCAGTGAGGAAAATATCAGGTTTGTGGGAGGAGAGATGGTGTTCCACAGAGGGAAAGTTAGAGGAAAGGCCGCCAATATTGCTGAAGTTAAGGGGGGGATGGGCCGGTTTTCTGGACCACTTTCTCCCTCATGTTTAGCCCCATTTTGTTTTCAGATGTTAAGATGTTTTCCCCATTAGTTAGTCGATTTTAAGAACTTTCGCCCCATTTCTTCGCCAATATTTAGACCTTTCGTGCTATTTAGGTATCAACTTTTTCCCTGACGAACGACAGTGAGCCTGTAATGTTGGAAGAACCGGCCTTTGGCCGGAACATTTTTCTACCGAAAAATGTACAAATTAATCCAGAAGGGGGATCTAATGGATGTTTTATTAAATGTGATGGAGGTATAGGGAGGACACTAAGAAAATCATAAAAAAGATAATTAAAAAGGCAAATAAACGGCCCATCTCCCCTTAATAGTAAGTTGTTGTTTTTTTGGGGGTGGGGGGAGCAGAACAAAGTGTGGTGTGCTTCTTTAGTGTAGTGAAGTAGATGGGAGGAGGACGTGGTTGTGAGAGCTACCTGGATCACTGTGTAGGTGAGGCACAAACAAAATCAGTAAAGGAAACCGGACAAACGGAACAGGAGTTCCAGCAACTCCTTAGGAAATTACTATAGGCCTCCCCTGGGTATTGCCCTGCTCGATTGGTGCCTACAATCTCTCCAATATATATATATATATATGTTACCTTGTGTAATATATGCTTGCTTTAATTTAGCCCTACTCTAAATTTATTGTATGCATTATAAATCACATATACGGTAAACAAAATAATGGCAACCATTTTGACAGTATTAATTTGAGCACATTTTAATAGCCTTATCTAATTTCGCATATATAGTACATTTAGAATTATCTATAACATAATGCAATTTGTTTTTGAATTGTCAAACATAATTATTACATCGTACGTATTATTCCTACCATATTTCGTAAATTTTGTGTTAAATTTTGCAAATGCACAATTAATAGTGCAGGCTCTCTTTCGGAGGTATATTTTCTATCTTTGCTTACAGTTTCTAATTTAGGAAACAGCTCTACAAATAAAAAAATATACAATAAACTAGACCTTCAGAAGCTCAGGTTGATTTAAATACTTTGTTTACCTCGGAGTATAATTATTAAGCAAGAATGACTGTGTACACTGTGTATGTTATGAAATTTGAAGTGATTTGTTAGTTAGTTAAAATAGGACTTCAGAGGCTATCAACCCTATTGGATTATTAAGCCGGCACACTGTAAGTCAAGAATAACGTCAGGACTGGAGCCTCTCTGCGAGAACCCCAGTCCCTTCTGTGATTTGTACCGAACCTTGTTCGTCAATTATCATAATACTGGTCAACTTGTGTCTCAGTCCCTCCAACTGTGAAGCTGTCAGGGATATTTATGATTCGTAATTCATTAGTAAGTGTGAATATATTCGGATGAATGAATCCATATATGGGTGTTAGTGAGAGCCTGTGTTTTGGTTGAGGGTTCATTGTTTCAAGTACCTTCGGTACTTGTGAGAGCGGTACAAGTGAGCACGAGAGGGAGTTTCCTTTCCTAGTGTTTGGTGTTTCGAACTATGCTCATGAATTATCTTTTCATCCATAATGAGATAGTTGAAGCTTAATATTAACTTTCTTAATTTTGTTTGAACCCCCTGTTAGGTAGTCTCTCTACAGCACACGGCGAGTTCACAGCTCCTCCTTTACCTATCGAGTGTTATAGTTTATAGTAAAGTACCGTGGAGTAAAGTGGCGTTTGTAATTTGCGAAGCTATTATGAAGTTCTAGTGCTTTATTAGATAATTGTTATAGACTATTACTCTACAGCGTTTTTCATTACTGTAGGCAGTGTGTGGTTGCTGCCGTGTGCTGGGTGGGCCTCACCTTGTCCCAGAGCTCCTTTCTTGTATAAGACAGCTAGTTCACGATATTCTGCACTTCGTCCGGTCTGAGCTGTATACCTGGCTACTCCCGACTACCCAGCGAGTGGAGTAATCTTCACCGCCCTTTTGTCTTGGTTCCCCTACATGGTTATTGGTTGACAACTCGAGTGGTGACATCATGGTAGCCTGGTGATATGGTGGTTGTAATAGAGGGCCTGTGTGAAGGGCCTACCTGTATCACCTCTGGTTGGGGGCCTGTGTGAAGGGCCTACCTGTATCGCCACTGGTTGGGGGCCTGTGAGAAGGGCCTACCTGTATCACCACTGGTTGGAGGGCCTGTGTGAAGGGCCTACCTGTATCACCACTGGTTAGAGGGCCTGTGTGAAGGGCCTACCTGTATCACCACTGGTTAAGGGCCTGTGTGAGGGACCTACCTGTGTCACTACTGGTGGAGGGCCTGTGCGAGGGGACTGCCTGTATCAAGAGTGACGTTTGTGATGTTAACCACTCCGTTAGAACCGCATGGCTTGTCCTACAGTGACTCGCTAGGATCGCCAGGGCAGTGGATGGGGCTACAGTTTATGTATTAGAGTGCTTTATTTCATATGAAAGCTCATGTCATGGGCAGTCCAGAAAGGCTCTTTGTTTTCACCCATGTCAAGGCTTTATATATTTAATTGTAAAGTATATGTTTTATCATTAACTAGTAATGATGGGATCTGGGAGAGAGAGAGAGTATAACCGAGTGAGAGGGCGGCGCGCAGTGTTTTTGCCCCGCTCGATGACGTCACAGCTGGCTGCCTCGTGGGGGTTGGTTGAGAGGTCCTTACCATGCTGCTAGCTCCCTTTCTAGAGGACTTGTTACCGTTTTTTTCCCACGCGGCTCGACCTAGTCCCGGTATATATACTGGTTCCTCGCCACTCTCTCCTTCAGATCTGGTTTCTAGAATGCATTCATCTTTATCCTTTGATACCTGACCCCTGCACTGCACCTGAGAATCTTTTCCTCTGCCTACCTCTCTTTTTCCCATATCTTTCACCACTTTTTATTAATACCATATCCCCTCTGGTTAACTCTGCAAAATCAGCTTCATGCTGGCCAGTTGTATTGTGCGTTAAGGTCTGATATAACCCATGTATGTTAGTTGTTAAGATAAGTAGATCAAGAAGCATTGGTTGGCATTCATATTGTTTAGTACCGCTTCCTATAAATATTAGTGTTCTGCTGGATTAGATGATGCTAGACTAGGGGTCTGATATTATAAGGTATTGTTTCCTATGAGTGCTGGCTTTAGTTAAAAGCTGAACGACATACCTGAGAACTGGAGTTGATTGGGTAAATTCTAGTCTGTGTGCCATTGAGAGTAGAGCATGCACGAATGAGGGCTTTTTGCCTATACCATTCTGCACTGTTCTAGTCTCGATTGTTTGTCTTTGAGGTACGCCAGGAGAACGCTTAATACTTCGGTATTAAGGTTTCTCAAGAGAGCTACCCTTCCCTATAACGTAATATTTGACGCACAGACTTGAGATTTACACTAGGCTATGCGGCATGCCATGCGCACCAGTATCTCGTATCATTGACTCTAGCTAGACTTTATCAATCATAGTAGACATTAAGTATATTAATCCAATTACTCTTTTTATGCATACCCATTTATCATTACACAAACATTTCGCAGCCTAGTTTGATGTATGGAGACACAAACGACTTAGGCTCTTTTTGTTGATAGGAATACTGCATTGTCGTGGCGATTATTATTGTTGTAGCGTTTAGGATATTCTTGGCCCCGACTGCATTATATATTCTGCCTTTTTGTGTGCATAGCCTGCACGAGCATTGTTCCGCTGCCTGCCTTTTTGGGTTCCATTTCCGATACGAGCATCTTTATAGCCTCTTAACATTTATAGAAGATTCCTTGTTAGTGTTGAAGGACTTTAGTGCACTTTCTTTCATGCAGGAGTGCCTGACATTTATTGATTAAAGTAACGTAAGCTGTAACTTCTTACCACCTTACTTTGCATACCATAACCAAGCACCTTCGGTTATAGGTAGTAATAGGCTGTTTTCACATAACCTTAAGCCTAGAGTAGACGCACATTTATTGAGAGTTTGATAGCCTATTATTGCATATAGAACTCTGTAGAGTATTTGTGTTCTTTGTTCACTGGGAATATACCTCGGAGGTTGGAGCTAGCGCTTTCCGTTGTAACAATTATGCCATTACTAGTCCAA
>CM064578.1:59210457-59482435 GCA_032716605.1 Paralithodes platypus
CATATATATATATATATATATATATATATATATATATATATATATATAATATATATGTATATATATTATATATGGGTGTGTATTATCCAATGTTCACCATAAACATAATAATGGTGGAACATTAAAACTATTAATTATGTTTGGATTCAAATTCGAAAGTTTAGAAGTTAAATTAGAAAAGCTTAACAAATGTATATCAACATGATAAATTACAACAATAGTACTGTTCAATACGATGGCTTACTTTATAATACATTATTACAATGGCTAGCGCCAAACTGTGTACTGATCTTGTGGGAAGCCACATTAACACCTTACAAGCGGCCTATGCGGTTTATTTATATGTACCGCCCAGCGGGGTGTTTTTAGCCAAAATAGGGCTGTTTACGTGATCATTTTCATGCCTAAATAAGACCCAGAACGTAAAACAAGTACCTATCCCTGAAAGGGCATAAACAGAGCTTTCGAATGACACCATAACGATCCTTTTATGATGGCTAGTTTTCTTGCAATAACCGTGCAACGCGAGTGCAAAAAGCATGTAATTCGGTACTTTCCCCATATAATTCAGTATGTAGCGAGTGAGAGAGGGAGGAGGGAGCTGAGATTCGTGTCAGTAGGTTCGCCGCGGTGGTCTGGAGCAGTCATACGCTCGCTAGTCTCCTGCCACCACTTGTCTCTCTCTCTCAGCAACATTACGTGCTGAAATTGCCACTCGACCTATGTCGAGCACCGCCACATAGTCCAGCTTTATTTAACTCGACTTATGTGGTGAGCCGCTAATTAAGGGTTAATGACGCGGGCAAGAATTCGTCGCATAAAAAATAATGCAATAATTATAGCGTGTCATCTTATATACTAATGTAGATTACCAATATGTAAAATCATCGTGCCACAAATACTTGAATGGAAAATAAAAATACCCTGATAGCGAAATTTGTGTTTACTGTAAACCCACGACAGCTTCAGCTCAACTTAAAGCTTTCTTCTCTAACTGAGCCGACATTGTCATGTTATTTCATAATTATGATATTGTTTTCCGTTATGTGAATATAATTTCCTCCAATGTTGGTTATAAGGCTATCCAACTTATCACAATTTCTTTTATTTCTATACAATTGTTCAAACTAACCAGGATATCAATGTTTGGCAACTTTGAGTGGTGTTGCAACGTAAATGATATATTTATGTTTTCTAGCAAATGCAACGCAGCTTATATATTTATGTTCTCTAACAAATGGTATGCAGCAATGAACGGAATATGAATATATATTTGAGAATTAGTAAAGGAAAATAGGACACTATAAGAAAAACCCTATACCGGTAGTAATTCTTATTGATAGCGTAGAACATGATCATGAACATGTTATACTCGGTTACGAGAGATAAGGGGAAGAGCAAAAGAGAGAAAGGTTTTGGGAGTAGGGAGAGGCAAAAGGGAAAGGGTAGGGGAAGGTGAGAGTGAGAAGCAAGAGGGAAAGAAACTTGGTCGTGGGTACATGACACCTGTTGTGCGTTAGTTATATGCGATCAGGCTTCCAGAATGGGCTAGCCCTATAATTTAGCCTGTTTCTTGCATAAAAATAAATTATACGATATTAACTGCGTCCTGGTCTCGAACACACACACATACACACTTATACCTCCTTCTCCTTCAAACCTCTGTATTAACCCCACCCCTTTTATTCAAAGCAATTAAAGTGTCATCTTTTAAAAGATAGGTGAACTAACAACATTGACTCAGGCTACAACAGGAGTTCTGTCGTAGACTGTACAGTTTGCCGCACAAGTCCTGTGAAATCGTATTGCGGCAGCGTCAGGCACACCTCGAATAAGGCACACCACACATAACGAAACGTTATAGACTGCATCACCGTTGATTCATTTAAACTCCGCCTAGACAAATATCTCGCATCAAACACGCGACTGACTGCGTTTGTAAATGAATAACTTTATTTTATCCCCCCCTCAGTTACTAACCCATCTGTCCCCTACTAACTTCCTAATCCTGCCACGGACATTAGTTCCAGGGCAGTAATTCCCTTTCCAATGTTCCCTTACCCACTCTAAACCACTGTTTGGACACTTGATCCTCAGTGTTTTGGAGGACAAGCAACCTAGAAGGGTCACTAGATCTGTTGTTGCTTGATTTCCTTTGTACTCCTTTGTACCTCCTAAACCCCCCTCCCTCACTCTACCTCCTACCTTCCACCACACCTGTCCTCCCTCCCTTCCACTGTTCTACTCATAGTATCTCACGGTTATGATGTAGGTGTGTTGTGAATCACTTAAACCACTTGTTTTCATTTAATTATATTGATACCCTAGCCGTAAATTAATATACCGTTTCGCTAACGTAGTTCAATGTTAAACAATAAACACAGTTTAAAGGACGTTATCCTATGTAATTTGTCCTTAGTGACTGAGAGAGTTACACAGAATTAACAACGATACACAGATACTCAGCTAGACCACACAGATCTTGCTGTGCCAACTAGGTGGTCCAGCCTTAATACTACTAGACAGGGACAGTTTATAGTGGAAGAATAGGACAGTAAAGTTGAAGGCGTTCTCCCCACCCTCTTGCTAAAAAGTCGTACCGGAAAATAGGGTTAAGTGTAACCTTATGGGTCAGGAATTGCCCACAAGGAAAGTGTTTTATAGAGTATAGAAAGAAATTAGTTTGAAATGCAAATTACACATGCCTACTGATTAATTCATATTTATCTAATATCCATCAGATGATCGTCCAGTCTTTTCTTAAACGTATCAATTGAATTACTGTCGCCCAACTTCCTTGTATTGCACTCTTTAGCCACACTGTATGTGAAGACATTTTGTGTCACATCTAAGGATGCCTTTTTCTAATTACCTCGGGTTGCAGCATTGTTATTAATCGTGAACAGTGCACTGATATCTACTCTGTCAAATCCTTTAAGTATCTCAACACACTCGATAAATTGGCCTCGCAACCTCCTTTCCTTTAGTGAGAACACAGTTTTGTTTTTAATCTTTCATAATATTGCTTGTTTTCAAAGAGGGAATTAGTTTAGTTGCTCTACGCTGCACAAATTCAGGTTTTTTAATGTCTTTCTTGAGAAACGGGGACCCGAACTGAACGCCATATTCAAGATGTGGTCTAACAATGAGAGAGAGAGAGAGAGAGAGAAAGAGAGAGAGATAATGTTCTGATATGTGTCCTCATATACTCGTTTTTGTTTTGTGTTTGTAATCCATACTCGGTTATGTTTGTGTATTTGTGTGTGAATATTTAGTAGTCAGAGTTTGTCTTTCAGTATAATATTCAGTATTCAACATATTTTAGAATTATCTATTATATTTGTCATTCCTCTCTTATAGTACCTAATACGGCAATATTATTCGGGATTATACATGACCCAATACATTTATGTTGACAAAATTTACAGTGTCATGAGTTATACAGCCTATCTGATCACTTCATCACCACTATTATTATTGTAAGCATTACTACCGGTATTATTGTAAGCATTACTACCGGTATTTGTTCTGTTCCTCTATTGATGCATTAAAACTCGATAATTACTATACTTCTCGTTGCTGGTTATGATTCTGACATCGCATATTTATTGCTCATCCATTTCTCAATAATACCACATCATTGGAAATCAGGTTTTAGGAAAGAACTATATAAATATTCACGCATACATATTGCCAGACGTCATAGATGTTGAATTACGATAATTTCTCTCTCTCTCTCTCTCCCTTTCTGAGTTGTCTGAAATATGCTTCATGCGTGACTTATCCAGGCATTGTTTTATGAAATATGAATACAAATGTATAACTCTCCATAACATTGTTAACCCTTTCTGTACCAGAGACGTCTGGTGTATTTTATTCTATCCATATTTAGACGATGTTATGCAGCTTAAGAAGATGCAGTTAAAAAGGTTTATTGAGATAGTTCGAAGCCATATAAAGTAATTACTAGAGATCCTTCCTAAACTGAATAAGATCGAATAGTAGTAGCCAGAATAAAATAAAAAGGATATTGACGGTACGGAAGGGGTTAAGAACCTTTTTTATATATTTATTTACAGCTTGGGTATCAATATAATGAAATGAAAGTAAATGGTTTAAGTGATATACAACACACCTACTTCATAACCGTGAGACACTTTGAGCCGGACAGTGGAAGAGAGGGAGGAAAGGTGGGGTGGAAGGTAGTAGGTAGAGTGAGGGAGGGGGGTTGGGGAGGTGTGTCGGACGCTGCAAAATTACGATTGCACTGATATGGTGAAATAAGGACTTGTGCGGCAAACTGTACATGTGTCATTTTACAGATCCCACCCCATACGAGGTTGAATCCGCTTACTTGGAACTGAGACTTTCGTGAACATGTTCGAGAAAGTGAGAAAGGGGAGAACAAGGTTTAGGGTAAGAGCGATCGGAGAGGATTGTTAAGTTTTGTCTTTGCATTTCGTATTGATTTAAAGCTGTACTGTAGGGCTTAGGAAATGGGAGTGTTTTGTTTTAGTGTTGTAGTTCTGTAGTAAATTGCTTTGAGAGATGCCAAGCAGACATTGTAAACTAAAATATATTCAGTTTATTATTGTGTTGGCTTTTGGGAAATGTTCCTACTTAACCCGTTCTATACCGGCGACGTGTTTATAATTTTATTCTGGCTACTATTAGACGATTTCATTCAGTTAAAAAAGGTCCTCCGGCAACTAACAGGCTTCAAACTATCTCGCTTAACCCTTTTTACTACCACAGATCCTTCCTAAGTTGCACAATGTCATCTAAATACAGCTAAAATAAAACCTAACACACGTCGCTGGTACTCAAGGGGTTAATGTATGTATAATAATTGTTAACTTACATTGGTGATATATTGTTATTGCTATGGTGTTTTACCAATTCTGATTACATACCGCAGCTTTCTGGAAATTACATTAATTAAATCTCGCTATCAGATTCCGAGTACAACAAGAACAGTAAGTAAAAGGGAGCAAGTATGAACAGTTGAAAGATAAATGTATATTCTGAAACAAACGAACCTGTTCACCTTTTTTGTAGATATCTGTTCTTGTGTTCACCTTCAGATATAGATATAATAGAGTTATGTCCTAGTCATTCAATCAACATAATGATGGTACTTATTGTGTATATGTTTAGTTTTGCACTCTTATGTTATCTAATATATCATGGGGATTATTGTAAAACTTATATCAAACTAAATAATATTATATTCAGAAGGGATCTGTTTTGTGTGGGCCGGTAAGCTCTCTGCAGATTTCCGTGTTTTTATGAGTACGAACATCAAAAGTAGTTACTTGTCTGGTGTGCTAGTCAGACCAGACGGTTGAATATTGTATTTAAATGAAAATGTGCGCATATAATGTAAGTGAATGACTAATGTTTAGTAACTTCTGCTGTTATAAACAAAGATGGAAGTTTGATTAGCCTAGAGGAAATATATCAAGCTATATTTGGATTTTTGCTTCTTCTAGGTGTATGAAGTTGACAAAAGCCAAAGATGCCTGTAACAAGTGTCTCTCCCATATCTTTATATGTTTATTGATAAAGTTTTCTGATTGCTAATCCAAGTGTTATCGACGCAGTTCAAAAATAATTATATTGATTAATAAAGTAGGAATCCGTATCAAACAATATTTAAATAAGTTCCTCAAACAAAATTGGATTAATCAAGTTTGAGGTACAGTTGGCCACACCCTGATGTTTAATATGGAAGGACAATAGTATGGAGCTCACTACCAAGATAAATACCATCTATCCGCACTGTTCTGGGCCTGTCATCAGTAATTATCAAGAGTACAACAGCATCAACAATATTCATAACAATACCAAGATCTGCACGCCCCGTATGCACTCTACTAGCCACATCATTCCCTTACTCTCCCTCTTCATGTAGGAACTTGTATGCTAATTATCTTGGCAAATTGGTCATACAAATATGATATAGGAGTTTTATTAACGAGGGAACGTGATTGGGAAGGGTCATTAGAGACTTTATGAGAGCAAGATATTAGTGCAGGGAGAGCAAGAAACACGGAATTAGAAGTAGAAAGATGGGGACAGCGTGTCTCAATGTTGCTCCTCTATATATATTATGCTAATAAAGACAACCAATGTTATGCATTTTACTTGTTTGGTGTGTTCATTGTATAACTGGGTTGTTTACAATTGCTATTCAGTTATAGGGAATTGCCATTACATTATAACACTATAGTGGATATTACGGGAACGTGATATATATATATATATATATATATATATATATATATATATAGTGTATATATATATATATATATATATATATATATATATATATATATATGGTGGTGCATAATTAATTTACCCACCTGGCTGACATTGGCAATACATCCTTTCTATACGTTTCTGTAACCAGACGGTAAGTTGAGTGAATATTCTTCTGGATATTATGGTTAAACAAGCTATATCTATATTATATTTCTAACTATAATAGCTGATAACACACAGAATAAGTAGTAGAAACTACAAATATTATTAGAAGTTTCAATACAAATATACTTATCTGAATAATTATTAGAATGGCATGAATTACGCATATTAATAGTTTATGCATTGTTTATTTTAGGCGTTTTTTCTATTATTTTTCGAATTTATCAAGCATGAATCACACTTGTATTAAATAGATGCATTTATCTAGACGATGATGGTATTTCCAAAATTGTTGCACACTATGAATTGTTGCACAGTTCATATAGGAATAAGGATATACGTTTTATACCTTATTTTTTTTTTTCAACCACTTCTGCAGTATACTGTTTATTTCTGTTTATTTCTGGTTACAACACTCATAAAATACATAATGATTAGTATGGATTAAATACCTAGGCCTAAGACTTATTTCCTTTATTAGGAGACAGTCATTTGGACCGATTGATAGTCCTAGGAATTTTCGCTGTGAACTCGTATACTGTATGGCCAACTAATCATTCAAGTTATTAAATATGTATGACAATGCCGATTACAACAATCTTTTAACATTGTGGATTGCTTAATCCTTTCTGTACCGGTTTTTTTGTAATTTGATTTCAATTACATTTACACAATTGTATGAAGCTTAGGAAGGATATATGGTAACTAAAAGGATTAATTGATAGTATGTAGCCTTTTAATTGGTAGACGTCCTCCTAAATTAAATACATTTGTCTAATAGGTGCTAGAATATACGGAAAAGGACGTCGCTGGTATAGAAGTATGAGTATGTGGAGAATGTTCACATATTAGCTCTACTTATCTTGAAACATATTACCTTCGAATACTGTAAATAATGATCAGGTAGAGAACTTTCAAATTGGAGGATATAGTTGTTTTCACATTTTTATATTAACTCATCGTATGTACGAACGTGTAGTTGTGTAAAATAACCTATCTCTTGATTTCATAATCGCGTATACAATATCCATATCGCACAAAAGAATTATCATGTAAAATAATTAATTTCACTTATGATTTTAAGTACATGATCATACATAATTTGTTTCATATACAATAATCGTCACTTTATTACATACATTATAATTGCGTAAATATAATTACTCCTAAATTTGTTTGCGCCACTTGCCTAATTTTGTTTAACCTGTGCCAACCCTATAAGAGACATGGTTAATGTGGTCATTTGTCGGTTATGGTTTAAATGATAATTTTACGGATATATGGCTAACAATATATTATGTAGCGACGCTTTCTCTCTCTCTCTCTCGAAGTTAGCGCCATCACGCACAATGTGCGTCATTTATGTCGGATCTAATGACGTGCAGCAGACCCGATCGGAGGACCTTATGCTGAAGTACCGGAAGCTGATTCAGATGTATAAGGAAAAGTCACGCAGAGTCATCATATCAGGGATCATCCCCAGGATCGGTGTGAAGAGCCGATTCTTCAACATAGCCACTAACGTAAATCGTCGTCTCGCTGACCTCTGCAGTGAGGAAAACGTTGAATTCATCAATACCTGGAATGACTTCTAAAGTATTTTTAGCAGATGGGGTCCATCTGAACCAGGTGGGAGCAGCAAGATTTGGCCGCCTGCTGCACGAAGCAGTAAAAGATTTTCGGAAAAGAAACAGAACCAACCAAGGACCACCAGTGACGAGAATCAAGGACAGCGAGGCCCGAGGACCACCAAGGACGAGGATCGAGGACCGTGGACCACCAGAGACGAGGACCAAGGACTACCAGGGACAATGATTGAGGACAGCGAGGACCGAGGACCACCAGAGAAGAAGATCGAGGACAGCAAAGACCGAGGACCACCAGGGACGATGATTGAGGACACCGAGGACCGAGGACAACCAGGAACGAGGATCGAGGACAACCAGGGACGAGGATCGAGGACCGAGGACAGACAGGTACATTAATGTAGATCCAACCAGATCCAAAAATTTGAATAAAGAGCATTCCGTGAATTCCAAATCCAAAACTTTAAAGGTTTTCTATGCAAATGCTCGTAGCATACGTATTAATTTTTCAGATGTAGAGGAACTAGTGCTTACAGAAAATTACGATGTTATTGGCATAACAGAATCTTGGCTCAATACAGAAGACAGACTTTTTAACAGAGCATTCACTTCCCAG
Organism: Paralithodes platypus; assembly: GCA_032716605.1. Lineage (NCBI taxonomy): Eukaryota > Metazoa > Arthropoda > Malacostraca > Decapoda > Lithodidae > Paralithodes > Paralithodes platypus. The sequence goes on from CM064578.1 coordinate 59,219,086, forward strand.
TTATGTAATGTTTGAGAAAAGCCGAATAAATAAAAATGGAGGTGGCGTTTTACTTTTTATCAAAGAAAGTCTTAACCCGACCCTTCTGTCAAAATCCCAAATTGTGAACGTCGACACATTCTTTGTGCTAAAAGAATAATAAAGGTACAACAATAATACATGCATAAATATACAGACCTCCAGCTCAATCAGTGCAAACTGACCAAGAAATTTATGGACAAATTGCAGACGTAAGTAACTCGCATGATACCGTAAGTTTTGGCGACTTCAATCTACCTGTGACCAAGTGGGGAGAATATATTACTTCACACTCTGGACAAAACCTGTATGCAAACTTGCAAGAGAGTTCGCTATATCAATTTGTTAGATCTCCAACCCGTGGAAATAACGTCCTTGACCTTGTACTTTCAACAAAAGAAGAATTGATAGAGAATTTGAATGTCAGTGATGAATTCAGTAACAGCGACCATCGTATGATAACTTTCAGTTTAAAGTTTACTACTAACCAGTACGTGAAAGCGAGTTAGACGAGGTAGAGGGTTTCTGGGAGGATTTGAGAGATGTCTACAAGGGTTTGATGAAAATGAAAATGTTATAGTTTTAGGGAACCTAAATGCTAGGGTAGCAAATGAGCCTGTTGAGGGAGTCATCGGTAGTTTTGGTGTGGATGGTGTAAACGAGAGTGGAGAAAGACTGAAAAATTTATATGAAGAGTGCAGATTGAGTGTAGGTAATACGTTCTTCAAAAAAAGGCGTTTACACAAGTACACCTGGCATAGACTTGTGAGGGGAGAGATTGTAGAGAGGGCATTGATGGATTATGTGCTGGTGACAAGGGAAAGATTGTGTGAACTGCTGGATGTGAATGTGATGAGAGGTGAGGCAGAGGGTATGTTGGATCATTACCTGGTGGAGGGAAAGCTAAGAGTTAGGAGTTACAGGAGAAAAAGAGACAAGCGTGAAGTAAGAGAGGTAATAAAAGTTAGTGAGTTAGAGAAGAGTGCAAAAGAGAGGGAGTATAAGGAAATACTAAATGAAAAGTGGATGGAAGTGAGAGAGATGGAAGAGAGAGAAGTAGAGGTTGAATGGCAACAGTTTAAGGAAGGAGTGAAAGCAAGTGCAGAGGTAGTATGCGGCAAAAGGAAAGTAGGAGGCAGAGGTATCAGGAAGGGAAGCGAGTGGTGGAATGATACGGTGAGAAAGGCAGTTGAGGAGAAGAGACAGTGTTTTGAGAGGGTTTTACAGGATGGTAGTGTTGAGGTATGGGAGAGGTACAAGGATAAAAAGAGAGGCAAAACGGAAAATTAGAGAAGCGAAAAAAAATGCAAACGAAAGGTGGGGTCAAAGGTTGAGTGAGAATTTTGAAGAACGAAAGAAGATGTTCTGGAAGGAGGTAAATAAAGTAAGGAAAGGAGGACAAAAGAGGGAAGAGTCAGTGAAAAATGCAAATGGAGAATTACTAGTGGAACCAGTTGAAGTGAGGAAAAGATATGCCAAGTATTTTGAATGGTAAAAATTTACCTATGGTCCCGTTAAAATATCCTCAAGTAACCTATTAAAAACTGTTCAGGGGACTGGTTAGAAATTGTAGGATGTTTAATTGAATGTCGGAAATCAGTGTTTACCGAGAAATAAAAGTCTTAAAATGCGCTATGTTTTACGGGAGGGTCTGTACGCCGCCACATACGCGCGGCCCCGCCCACTGCCCAAAATGTACATATATTATATTATATTAGATTAGATTAGATTAGATTAACCTAACCTAACCTAACCTAACCCTAATATAATATAATATAATATAATATAATATAATATAATATAATATAATATAATATAATATAATATAATATAATATAATATAATATAATATAATATAACATAAAACAACATAACATTACCTGGGAAAGAGAGGGCAGGGACCCTGGGTGACCCATAGCGCATTTTAAGACTGTTATTTCTCAGTAAATACTGATTTCCGACATTCAATTGAACATCCTACAAGTTCTAACCAGTCCCCTGAACAGTTTTTAATAAGTTACTTGAGGATATTTTAACGGGACCATAGGTAAACATTTATCTTTTGAATCTTTGTTAAATGCAAGAGATGGAAGAGAAGCAGTGATTGAAGCAGAGGTGGATGGAGATAGGTTACCCAGGCCACCCAGGTGGCAGGGAATGAATGAAAGGATTGAGGAACAGGAGGTGAAAGAAGCAGTGAAACAAATGAGAGCGGGAAAAGCAGAAGGTTTGGATGGTATTGCTGTGGAGTGTATAAAGAAGGGTGGAGATGTGATAATAGATTGGTTGGTGAGACTTTTCAATGTGTGCTTTGCTGTGTCAACGGTAGCAATAGACTGGAAGAGTGTATGTATTGTGCCGTTGTACAAGGGGAAGGGAGATCGGCAGGAGTGTTCAAGTTATAGAGGTATTAGTTTATTGTCAGTGGTTGGAAAGCTGTATGGCAGGGTGTTGATAGAGAGAATAATAAAGTGTACGGAAGATGCAATAGGAGAAGAACAGTGCGGTTTTAGGAGGGGAAGAGGGTGCGTGGATCAGATGTTTGCAGTAAGACAGTTATGCGAGAAGTATTTAGAGAAGCATAAGGAGATATTTTGGGCTTTTATGGACTTGGAAAAAGCGTATGATCGTGTGGACCGTGAAGCAATGTGGAAGGTGTTAAGGATTTATGAAATAGGAGGAAATTTGTTAGAAGCAGTTAAGAGTTTTTATGAAGGGAGCAGAGCATGTGTTAGAATAGGAAATGGTGAGTTGAGAGAATGGTTTGAGGTAAAGGTAGGTTTGCGACAGGGCTGTGTAATCTCACCATGGCTGTTTAATATGTTTATGGATGGTGTGGTGAGGGAGGTGAAAAGGAGAACTATGGGAAGAGGATTGGGTTTAGTAGGAAAGAATGGTAGAGATTGGGAGTAGAATCAGTTGCTGTTCGCTGATGACACAGCATTGGTGGCGGATTCTGAGGAGAAATTGCAGCGGGTAGTCAAAGAGTTTGGTGTGGTTTAATTGTGGAAGGAGGAAACTGAAGGTGAACGTCAATAAAAGTAAAGTAATGGTGTGTAATAAGGGAGAGCATAGGGTGAATCTAGATGTGAGGCTGGATGGGGAAATATTGGAACAAGTAGAGTGTTTTAAATATCTAGGAGGAACGATAAGCAGGAGTGGAGGTATGGAAATGGAGGTAAAACAGAGAGTGTGTGAAGGAAGGAAGGTTTTCGGAGCAATGGGAAGTATGTGGAAGACGAGATATCTTGGAGTGAAAGTAATAAGTGAACTGTATCAAGGAATTGTTGCTTCAACAGTGATGTATGGGGCTGAGACATGGGCTCTGAAGAAAAAGGAGAAAAAAAAGATGGATGTGATAGAGATGAGCTGCTTGAGGAGTATGTGTGGAGTTACTCGTAGAGACGGATTGAGGAATGAAGAGATACGTAGGAGAGTGGGGCAGCAGAAACATTTGTCAGCCAGAGTGGACAGAAGGGTGCTGAGCTGGTATGGTCATGTTGAACGAATGGGAGATGAAAGGCTTACACAGAGAATATGTGAGTCAGGTACAAGGAGAGATAGAAGGGCAGGAATACCCCCATTGAGATGGAGAGACTGTGTAAGAAAAGCTTTGGATGATAGAGGAATGACTATAGATCAGGCAGGGGAAGTGGTGGTGGACAGGAGTGAATGGAGAATGCTTGTGAATAGTTGAGTGAACACCTGGTCATTTGGAGTAAGGGGTCGGGCGCAAGTTGGACTAGATAATAGTCCATCAGGCGCCTGGCCCGGGGAGATGATGAATATGAAGGGCACGCCTGGAAGGGTGGTGGGAGGGCTTGTGGCTTTGGCTCCGCTGCATGTCTGCCTGCCGAGATCGGAACTTCTCCGGGTGGTCGGGGGCCGGGGGAGTGCTAGAGCGACCTTGGTGGCCCTGGTCTCTGGGTCTTCTCCTGGGTGACCTAGATGTGTGTGAATTTGTGTTTTATCTCTGTTTATTCGTTGTTTTATGTTGTTTTTGTGTTTTCCCTGTTCTTGCTCTGTCTTGAGTCGGCTACCTCCAAAATGGGGATTGGGCCTGAGCATATAGATAGATAGATAGACTAACGAACCAAATAGCAGCACCGAGAAAGTCCCTATTTTCAAGAAAGCAAACTCGTAAACTTAGAGCAATGTTTAAAGAAACTGACTGGAGCTTTCTAATTAACAATAACGACATAAATACATCTTCTGAATTATTCGCAAACACTTACCTAAAAGCAGTGCAAGACTGCATAACATCGAAAATACGGTGTACAGGCCATAATGATAAGCCCAAATGGTGGAATAAAGAAACTTCAGACTGTCTGTTTGCTAAAAAGTTTGCTAATGATAGATTAAAATCCTCACAAAATGACAAAGAACGAGTGAAATTTGTAGAACTACGATGCAAAGCCAAAAAGTTAATTAAGCAAAGTATAAAGACCCTGGAGTTACATGTTGCGAATCAAAATAAAACAAACCCGAAAGAATTCTATAGTTATATCAGAAAGAAGAAAGTAATTACTTCAACTGTTGGACCATTAGTCAATGAAAATGGAGAATACACCAATGACGAAGTACAAATGAGTAATGCCCTCAATACATTCTTTGCATCAGTTTTTACAACAGAAGACCTCATTGATATCCCTACAGCATCGCCAATTCAGATTGTTAATTCTGATTTTCTAAGCAATATCACCATTACAGAGAGAGAAGTATTGAATTGTTTAGATAAACTCAAGGTAAATAAAACGCCTGGACCTGATACAATCTCACCTATAGTTCTAATGGAAGCTAAGGATGAGCTCTCCAAACCACTGACATTGATATTCAATAAATCCTTGCAGTCTGGAACTATGCCTGACCAGTGGAAGCTAGCCAACGTAACACCGATATTAAAAAAAGGCAGCAAATCCCTACCCAGTAACTATCGTCCAATTAGCTTAACCTCAGTTGTATGAAAAATGCTAGAAACGGTCATAAGAGACAGACTCGTAAATCACTTAGAGGAATATGGCATACTTAAAGATGCTCAACACGGCTTTCGTAACAAACGTTCCTGCTTAACAAACCTTTTAGAATTCTTCCACGATATCCTCAACCTCTACGATGAGAGTAAAGCTGTAGATATTATGAACCTTGATTTTCAAAATGCCTATGACAAAGTTCCCCATAAGCATTTACTGCTCTAAGTGAAAGCGCATGAAATACAAGACAATGTGTTGACATGTATAGAAAATTGGCTCAGCGACAGAAGGCAACGAGTAGTCATAAACGGTAAGGCATCTAAATGGACCAATGTAAGTAGCGGACCAATTATCTTTCTAATTTACATCAACGACATAGATGAGGGTCTCACCTGTACAATCTCAAAGTTTGCTAACGATACAAAAATTGCAAATAGCGTACTCTCAAAAGAACAAGTTGACGATATGCAACAAAACCTAGATAAGAGGTCATGTTGGGCCCAAATTTGGCAAATGAATTTCAATGTGTAAAGTACTACATATTGGATACCGAAATGAGAAAGCAAACTATTCGATGAATGGCACTCAGCTTAAGAGTGTAGACAGAGGAACCGATCTGGGAGCAACAATATCGAGTAACCTAAAACCGAGTTAACAATGTTCAGAAGTTGTTAAGAAGGCAAACAACATAATTGGCTTTATAGGCAGGTCATTTGAGAATAAATCCAAAGAAGTTATCATAACTCTTTACAATTGCTTAGTCCGCCCTCTTTTGGAATACTGCGTTCAATCCTGGTGCCCCTATTACCAAAAAGATATAGACGATCTAGAATGAGTTCAACTTCAGAGTTACCAAAATAATACCTACCCTAAAGAACAGACCATACGAGGAGCGTCTTAGAAATTTAAATCTATTTCCTTTAACCCAGCGCAGTTTAAGAGGCAACTTTATTTAAGTGTTCAAAATCATCAAAGGAATCGACAATATGACCTGCAGTAGGTACCTTACTATTGACCATTCTAATTACACGTGGGAAAATCGTTACAAAACTATTGGTAAATCTTTTAACTCACACAAATCTAAGAATTTCTTCTTCAGCCGAGTTGTCAACTTGTGGAATGGGCTTCAGCGAAACGTTATAGACTGCAGCACCGTTGATTCTTTTAAACTTCGCCTAGACAAATATCTTGCATCAAACCCGCGACTGACTGCGTTTGTAAATTAAAAACTTTATTTTATTCCCCTCTCAGATTCATCAAAGATTATTGCGTATATACTGTATATTACTATGACGTTATTCTCTTTTTCCCATATATACGAAAGATCACTTATAACTGTTATGTTACGAACCCATCTGATGTGGTGATGGGCTGGTCTATCAGAGTGAGAACTGAGCGATCTCTGCCATACCCATACCTTACTCTGACTTTTTCTTTTACTTATATATTTTCTAGATATCAAGTGACGGCATCTCTTCCGTGGATTGACCTCCCAATCTACCAAGATTGGAAGCCAGACCGTCACATTTTCCCTTTGCCCCTCAACTTTCTCTTAATAATTGCTGAGGGGCACAGGACCCTGGGTGGGGCTTTGGTTTCCCGGGCGTTTCAGCACACTCCTCAGCTCCCTGCCATGGAGTGGCTTCGGTCACCCAGGCTTTGTTGTGGTCGGCAGGGAGGGTTCTGTGGGGGCGCTCGGTTATGGCCTTGGCCTTGCTCGGGGCCTTGGGGCTGTTCAGCCATGCAGCTTGGGGAACAACAACAACAACTAACCCATCTGTCCCTTACTAACTTCCTAGTCCTGCTACAGACATTAATTCCAGAGCAGTAGTTCCCTTTCCAATTTTCCCTTACCCACTCTAAACCACTGATTGGACACTTGATCCTCAGTGTTTTGAAGGACAAGCATCCTAGAGGGGTCACTAGACCTGTTGTTGCTTGATTTCCTTTGTACTCATTTGTACTCTCTCTCTCACTCTCTTTCCTTAAAGTTATGCATATATGGATTTGGAAACATATCTTTGAGAGTCTTATGATATTCTTCATTGATATCTCTAAATCTCGATATGTTTTGTATCAGCCACTGTATTCAGCATAACATTGTGATTTGTGTGAGTTTGTTAACTATTTTAAATGTGTTTAATGATTTGTTGGTCGTTTGTTGATTAGTTGTTTTATAAAATAAGTATCTTAATATGTTTGTGTATGGGTATGTGGATGTGATGTTTTTGTTTTCTTTTTCTATGTGATTGAGGTAGGCAAAAGGCAGAACTACCTATAAAGAGTGCCTCCCCCATAGTTGAAAGAGTGACAGGGCCAAAATCAAGGGACGTTCGAGCCAAAATACCTGGACACACAGAGTTTGAAGCAATTTTAAGTCATAGGAAGCGGGAAAGACTGATTCTGGGAGAGAGTTCCAGAGCTCAGCTGTTGAGTAGAAGAAAGTTTGAGAGTAATGTTTCACTCTCGGGTTGGAGAGTTGCACAGAGTAGGGGTGGGATTGAGTTGCAAGACCGGTACCACATGCCCTACGTAAAGGAGGTGGTATACACTGGGAAAGCTCTGAGGAACACTGATTATTATAGTAGCAATAGAATAGCGAGAGAGATGCAACATTGCGGCGGAGAGAGAGAGAGCTTGCAGAGAGTTGGTGAGTGGACGGGAGTTAATGATACGAAAGGCCTTCCTTTCAACTTTGTCTAGGAGAGCGGTGTGAGAGGAACTTCCCCACTCATGTGAACAACACTCAATACAAAGACGCACTATGCCCCTGTACAGAGCAAGAAGCTGTGCAGGGGAAAAGAACCCCCTAAGGCGGTTGAGCACACCCAGCTTCTGGGAAGCTGCCTTAGCAAGACTGGTAATATGGTCCTTCCAACTGAGAACAGAAGAAAAACAGACACCAAGAATATTGAGAGAAGATGAAGGATTGATTTTTGTATTGTTGAAGAATAAGGGATAGTCCGCTGGGAGTTCCTTACGGGTAGATAGATGGAGAAATTGGGTTTTGGAAGCATTAAAGGTAACAAGGTGTTCTCTACCCCAATTGGAGATAGTATTTAGATCAGAATTTAAGAGTTCTATGGCTTCATTACGTTTGTCGTTGAGGGATTGCTGGCTGGGGCGTTCTGAAAAACTAAGGGAGTAGTGTAAGGTTGAGTCATCGGCGTATGAATGGATGGGAATTGAGGTACAGTTGAGATCATTTATAAAAATTAGAAAGAGAATAGGAGATAGGACAGAGACCTGAGGAACACCGGAGTTTATATGGTGAGGAAGTGAACGATGGCCGTCCACAACCGCGGCTATGGAACGGCCGGAAAGGAAATTAGAGACAAAGGCACAGATGGAGGGATAGAAACCGAAGGAGGGTAGTTTAGAAATAAAAGATTTGTGCCAGACTCTATCGAAGGCTTTCGATATGTCTAATGCAATAGAAAAAGTCTTACCGAATTCCCGAAAGGAGGATGACCAAGAGTTAGTAAGTTATGAGAGAAGATCACCAGTAGAGCGACCTTTAAGGAAGCCATACTGGCGATCTGAGAGCAGATTATGAGAAGATAAATGCTTTAGAAATTTGGAAGCAAGAATAGTTTCAAAAACTTTAGAAAGACAAGGGATGAGAGCAATTGGACGATAGTTGGAGGGTTGAGAGCGGTCACCCTTCATTGGGACAGGTTGAATGTGAGCAAACTTCCAGCATGAAGGGAAGACGTTAGAGGATAGACAGAGACGAAAGAGTTTGCCTAGGCAGGGAGTCAGCACGGAAGCACATTTTTTGAGAACAACAGGAGGAACACCGTCCGGACCCTACACCTTATTAGTATTAACCCAGAGAGGGTAGAAAGTACATCTTTAGAAGATATTAGGATATTAGGCATAAGTAAGAAAGAGGAGGCTGGAGAGGGAGGAATAGCACCGGAATCATCCAAGGTGGAGTTTCTAGCAAAAGTTTGAGCGAAGAGTGTAGCTTTGTCAGAGGAAGAAGTGATGGTTGTGCCATCAGAGTGGGAAAGGGGAGGGAAAGACGAGGAAGAGAAATTAGGTAAGGATGTCCAAGAATATGCCATAATATTTGTGTGTACTGTATAGTTGTTTAGCGTTTTAGTGTCACTAACGCATATATTATATTGCTTTGTTTGTGTTACTATTTGTTTTAGGAAGTGCAGATGATGGTAGGCTAGATAAATATTCTTTATCGTCAGGTATCTTCTCTGTTTACACATATATAACATAACAAATATAATTGAATTCGTTGAAAGGAGATTATTTATTTGTTGTAGAATCAGTAATTAGGATGGTCAATTTCCTGAGACGTCTTTAAGGGGGGTGACCTGTTTTTGTTCTGTCCTTTTCTATCTTTCTCTGGCTTGTATCCATTTGGCCCCATTCAGCCTACGGTAGCGAGCCAGCATATTTGTTATTTTTGTTTGACAGCAGGCTAAATGTGTACATTTTTCGGGAGAAACATTTCTTCGGCGAAGCCTGATTTTTTTCATATAATGCTGGCTCGCTATCGCTCGCCAGGAAGATATCGACACCTAGATGGGGATAAACGTCTTAAAATAGTTGGCTGAATGGGGCCGAATGGATACAAGCCAGAGAAAGAGAGAAGAGGACAGAAATAACAAAAAGCAGGTCACCCCCCTTAAGGTGGTGAAGTACTGAACATCCCATTTATAGATGATACTAATATTTTCGAACACAAAATATGTATGTTTAGGAACGACTGTTGTGATGACTGTTTAATTAACTGTTTCAACAAGAGGGCTTGTAATTGTAGTATATGTGGTAGAAGTGATCATTCTGAATGCATTTAGATTATTTCCAATATTTTCGTTCTGCTATCTATCTATCTATCTATCTATATGCTCAGGCCCAATCCCCATTATGGGGTTAGCTGACTCAAGACAGAGCAAGAACAGGGACAAACACAAAAACAACATAAAACGAATAAACACAGATAAAAAACACAAATTCACACACATCTAGGTCACCCATTAGAAGACACAGAGACCAGGGTCACCAAGGTCGCTCCAGCACTCCCCCGACCCCCCGGAGAGGTTCCGATCTCGGCAGGCAGACATGCAGCGGAGCTAAAGCCACAAGCCCTCCCACCACACTTCCAGGCGCACCCTTCATATTAATCGTCTCCCCGGGTCTCGTTCTGCTACTAATATTGTTTTAGATAATTCCCAATAATTTACCATATTTCTTTATTTCGTTTTTTAGTAAGTACAGTATATCTTAATATTAATTGTTTAGAGTTTATTGATATACCTTCACTTTATGTATAACATTTTACCTTGAAGTACAAATTTGTACATATTTTATTAACATGCAATTTTGATACGTGTGTGTGTGCGTGTGTGTGTGTGTGTGTGTGTGTGTGTGTGTGTGTGTGTGATGAATCGGTAAACAAACAAATGTATACCTGCACTATAATTCGTTAATATCTCAATAAGAATGTTGGACCTAGAACGAGTATTATAAAATATATATTAAACGGTATGACGATTAACACTAAACCGAAGTATAATATTTAATTAATGGAACATTTTGATCAATGTTTACGGTTCAATTAACCTGCAATGTGTTCCATGTTGGTTTGCCGTTCATGATCCCAGTCATTAAATTTAGCACTTTTGATGACGTTTCACTTTTGGTATAGTAATTGGATATTGTTTTAGCTTTTGTTGTTCAATTATATATCCACTGAATCGTCAATCAAATTTGACCATGATACTAACGCCATGCCAGTGTCAGCCACAGTGTTTCCATGGTGAGGCAGTGTTGTGTCTGATTTTCTTGTTCTAAAGTCCTAAGTGATTTAATGTTCAGTAAAGTCTTGGTATGATACAGTAATGTCTTGTCTACCATTTACATTTTTAAGTGTAAGTATAACAAAAATAATAATAACACAAAAATAACTATGTCCTTATAATTGCAAGTTCTCATTTGTTATAGATCTATTTTATATAAAAACCAGTATGGTTGAGGAACAGTTACATGAATACAGTTTGGTGTATACATGGATAATCATATGATAGCCTTGAAAATATATATTATATGATTAAAAGTTTTGGTGCCCGAAGTGAGTAAAACATATACTGTAGAAGTCCCTTGTGGCCCCTTCAAATCCCCCTGCACAAACGATTCAATCCTTATAGTGGATTCTATAAAATCCCTCTTCAACGTAATGCTCTGATCACTCCTCCCCTCGGTGCTTACACTTGGATGGTGTCGGTGATAGTCGTTCAGATCCCATTCTATACGAGGTCTGATCCGCTTACATGGATCTGGAGCCTGATGTTAAAAGCTCTGCTGAAGGTGAGGAGTGAAAGGGACAGTTAAAGTTGTTGATATTTATTTTTTCGCAAGTGGTTTCTTAAATATTCAGTGTATTGTCTGTTCTGTGTTTGTGAGGAGTAGTATTTATTTACATTGTGTAATCTTCCTTATCTCACTCTTCAATGACTTGTTGTATTTCCTTCTCCTTTATATCCTCTCCCTCTCCCTCTCCCTCTCTCTCTCTCTCTCTCTCGGTCTCTCTCTCTCTTCTGTGTGTAACTCTCTCTCTCCCCTTCTTCCCCTCTGTCTGTGTCCCATATATGTGTATTAACTATATGTGTCCCTGTTGTAGCAGTTACCGATATTTATTTGCATTCTATCAACGCTTGTTATTTACGGTATCTCACGCTCTTATTCCCCCCATACCACTACCTTTACAAGTTGATAATCAAGATATTCAACGTAATTGTTCTTAGTCACTTGATTACGCCCACACATTTTAGTGATGAGGGGATGACCTGATTGGGGCCTTGGCCCCTATGCATTAACCCGGAAATAGTGCCGAGACCCTTAAAAGGTTTTGGTGGTAAAAGGCGACGGGACTCTTAAGATCCAAGGCCTAAATTGTTTTTTTTTTAAAAGACCTCAGTAGCACTCAACCCCCCCCCCCTTCAATTACCACCTATTTTTCCTCTTATACCCTTGTGTATCGGTTTATTTATCGCGCCAATATCTCCAATCCGGTTCGAAGGTCGTCTACTGCGCATATAGGGAGCGTGGGAAGAGAAAGGAAGCAAGACTGAGGGCTCAGTCTGCCTTCAGGTCTCAGAGAGTTGGGGTATACGCCGCGTTCGCCTCTCACCTCATGACTGGAGGGTCGGCAATATATATTTTTTTTTCCACCCCCAAAATACTATTCCCATTTTTTTTTATTGCCATTACATGTTAACATCTTCATATTAAACGTACAATAGGCGCATATGAATAAGTAATAACAATATTTATGGTAAAATGACAATTTTAGGCGGGAATGAAGCCAAATATCCTCGCTTGGAGGGAGAGTTTGAATTACATATAGCGCGCCTCTCGGGTTAACATGACATTATCACCGGTACAACTGCACAGCAAAACACGAATGTGGTACCTAAAGGCCTATTTCTCATTAACTTCTGTAATCAATATTTTTGCTGTGTCTATCAGTATGTGCTTTTGTATGCATGCTAGCACAATACCTGAGGAAAGAATTAATGGATATCGGCGAGACTTGGGCAGTCCCTTTGTTTGACACTTAAAAGGTTTCTTTTTGCTTATAGCTAACAATGGATAACACACCCCTCCCATTTCCCCTTTCTTGGATCCTTCAAGCAAAAACTGACCGTACGTTGGATGTGTGCTGCAGTGTTAACTCCACGAATGGTTTGCATCGTCTTTCCGATGCGCTCAGTCTTCGTTTTCTCAGATCTAGCTATGTACAGTATTGTTTATCTGTCTATTTTCTGCTCAAGTTTGTAGGCTATGCATTGTGTGTGTTGCAATCAAAGTTTCTTGCTAAGGCAAATGTTTAGTTAATTAATTTTTCTGACTTTATTTCATCATGTTTTGTAGGGTCCTTTTTGTTTTCATTCCATTTCCATATGTTGTGTCTATGTTTGCATAAGCTGATATTCGCACAACAATGCATAAGTTTTCGTTCACAAGCATTACATTCATATTATCACCAACCCACCAGTTAACTTACAAATGAACCTAATTAATGAAATGAATGAAAGTAATCAATACATGTGGTACTCCATGGATCGAACCTAGGATACTCACACCCAAATTCCGCGCACTAACAATTACGCTATCAAAACAGTTAAAGGTTTATGCACAAGCATATGACATATCCATTTTCGAATCCATTCTCCATTTCAGTCAGTCAGTAGCCAAACCCTCACTCCCATAAAAGGGTAGGGAGGATCAACAAGAAATGGCTTACTGATCCCTTAGTGAGAGTTAATTCCAGAGATGGGATTCCCATTCCCAACCTCCAGGGGCTATCTGCGCCACAAAAGTGATGGGTGATGGGGTCGCCACCTCCCTACGCCGACATTTTAAACCATTACATTGTAAACCATTAATTTTGTATGCTTGCAGGTCAAAGCCATGCCAATTTAGAATGAATGCAGCTCATCTTCTTGGCGGTTCTTTAGGTATAATGTTACTTGCTCACATATTTATTCCTTGAATGTAGTTTAACCAACTCATTAAAGGAAGGCCGAAAACTGCAAATGAGGATGTGACCACATTTCGTGCCTCATTTGTCTACTTGTTCAAACCTAATAAATTGCAAATTTACCTTTCAAAGCCTGCCATACATTTTATCTACCTAATTAATATGACATGCAACAGCCCAATCCCCCCCTGATACTACTCTCCTTGACGCGGTTGGGGGCTTCGGGGCCGGCGACTGGTGCTTGATGGGGGATGGTTGTGGTACTTACCCTTCCTATCTCCCCTCGAGCTTTCGTCCTCAGCTTGACTAATTTTGAGTAGTTTTTCATTCCTCATTCTATGTTTTTCCCATTCTATTCTTATTCTGTCCCATTTGGCTGTCCTCAGGCAGCCTATATCTCATGTCTCCCTGGCCTGGCTAGGTAGCAGACTCCTGACCTGATTTGTCTCTTCGGTTGCTGATGTGGCCGGACTGACTTGATTCCCTTCGGTAATGCATGTTTTGCTTCTCAGTGTGATTTGTTCTACCTTCGACCTGATCTTTCATTCTTCGCCCTGATCACTTCTTGGTTGGTGTTGCGGTGTAGCAGTTCTTGCCTCATCCTTCGGCCCTGCCCTATAAGAGCTCTGATGTGGAGCTCATGTGGTCCGGCTGAACTGGTGAAATGGCGAGAAATATCTGCGTGTCTTCACCTTCCTCGATTTGTTCCCCTACTGCCCTTCCCGATCTATCTTGACTCGTTTAGTTATATATCTTGATCGAATCCTTCGGGCCAGCCCTATGAGAGTTCTTTTGTAGAGCTCAGTGGTCTGGTTAAACTAATATTAAAAAAAAAAAAAAAACCCAGCCCAATCATCACAAATACAATTATCTTATTGCACTGCTTTAACTGCTATTATACTGTATATATGACTATCACTGATGTGCTTGTTTCCTGTTAGGGTGTCTTTTGGCCAGATCCAACTTATTATGTAAATTATCGTAGTCACAGTCACATTCGTCCCTTTCGACCTTGAAACCGGGTGAGGGATATTGGCGCGGAAAATAATCCGATAAACAAGGGGATAGGAGGAAAAACAGGTGATAATGGAAGGGGAGGTTTGACACATGTGGAGGAGTGATAAAAGGTATGGAGCGGAATTATCTCACTTAATCACATATTCCTTTGCTTTGAGTACCACTGGAGTCTTTTAAAAGGATTTGTTTAGGCCTTGGATCTTTTGCCTTTGCCTTTGTCGCCTTTGCCCAGTAAAACCTCTTAAGAGTCTCGGTGATATTCCCGGGTTAACTACTAATTATCTGGTTAACATATACTGATGATAATACTATCTGATACCTTTGTACCTGAACACTCATGTTTCTTTTTCCGTTTCTAAATAGATATTTTAAATTCATATGAACATATTTTCTTAAGTAAAGGTACACTATAATCTCTCTCTCTCTCTCTCTCTATATATATATATATATATATATATATATATATATATATATATATATATATATATATATATATATATATATATATATATATATATATATATATAATAACTTGGTCGATCCTCTTGTGTTTTAAATTAATTTAACATATACTGTATGTCGCTTTTTTCCAGTTCTATTGCATTTGGTTCCCTTCTCCGTTTTGTACTACCACTCATAAACTCATCATTATATATGTAAGCGTCTAAATTATCTCCTTTCCTTTGGTTTTCACCCCCTCTTATTCTTTACCAAACTATATTTAAATCATAATATTTCCGAAATGTTTTGCTAAGTGCACTACCCAAGTGCAAGTCTTTTGATCTCACGCAATTACACTTTTTTCACAAAACAGCTGTAAAATAGTTGATTATTTACATTAAGAAAGTGATGCTAATTGTTCATAAATAGTACATATTAACCTCTTGAGGATTATGTCGTGTTTATACAGCTTGTTATGGCTATCATTAGACGATATTATTCAGATTAAGAAGGGTATATTGAATATAGAGGATTACTTAGATTGTCTTTAACCCTCAAATTTCCACAAAGCCTTCGTAAACTTTATAAAATCGTCTAATGATAGCCAGAATAAACTGTCAAATATGTCTTCATCCTCAAGGGGATATTATACACTATATTAAGGCATTGTTTACTTATGGATTAATTCATTGGTATACATTTACATACATTAATATTGTTGTTTTTTCAAGAAAAAACAATATATATGCATTTTTTACATATGGATTCATTCATTTGTATACATTTATTTACATTATTATTATTATTATTTTTATTTTTTTCACGAAATAATGCCTTGCCAAGGCATGATCAATGTAGCTATTCTAGATCAGGCTCAACCAGGCTAGGCAGGTTTGCTGCTAGTTGTTTCAGCTTACCATAAGCCAAAGTGGTCAGTTCCATTTGGTTAAGCTCTTCCAAACAATCAGTATGAGAAGCTCAACAAATCAATGGCCATTAAATACCATTAGCTCTGTGGGAACTGACCCCAGAGGTGGTCAGACCAGATCCAGAACAGGTGATGCAAACATTATTTGGATACAAACAGGCCACCTTTGGAATGTCTTAACTCATACAAATGAAGCAAGCATAGAAAATGGAAGAGCAAAAGGCATAGAATGGCAGACATTTGCTGTTACAAATTAATATAAGAATAGAAAAGAGCTTGAGTTAGGGTGGAGACTAGGGAGGACTAGAGTTAGATTATTGATAAATATACGACTTGCTGGTAATATTGAAGAATTTGTTAGTATAAACAGGAGAGGAGAGCAGAAATAATGATACCATTTAATACACATCATCTTGTAAACATAATTCACATAGATGCTCCAACATCATCGCATGGTGATGAAGAAATTGAAAGGTGTTAGGATGTAAACTATGCTATGAATAGGCATAACGTTAGATTCACGTTTGTGATCGGTCAATAATGACTCGGAAAATACAAATATGTGAAATCGTTCTCATATCATAGGATATACTCAAAATATATATATTAAATATTTAATAGTTTCCGAATTTAAACCGTAATAATTTCTTCATTTCACGCCGTGGTGTAATGGATTAAAAGCTTAGACACTCGTTCTGAATGTCGGAGGTTCGAGTCCGGTTGAGAATATATAAACATTTATTTGCTCATGTGTATTTGTACATTGTCTGACTAAATTAGAGATCCTGAGGACCGAGGTTCTCCCTCCCTAGCGCGCGGGGGTAGGTTGACTGAGAGCAGGTTGACTGAGAGCGGTGCTGCTAATGGTTGTATTCACCGTGCCACTACCAAAACTTATCGTAGCCCAATTTATATGCAATCCGAGTATTAAGTGTTCATTCAATTGATTTCTAAAGTATCGAATATGGTAATTGTGCCGCCATGTAACCAGGGACACCCTTCCTGGATACACATTTCCTGTATCCATGTGAGAGAGGGTTAATGTATGAGACAAATATATAATTTCATATACAAGTAGAAAGAAATATTCAAAGTGGCAACAAGAGGAAAAGTGAATAAATATGGATATATTCATATATCCATGGAGATACATTGGTATTTATTAAAAGCAAAGCAATCCAATATCCTCAGAAAACTATTGTATATTAAAATAATTTGAGAACTTCCAACATAGTCATTTTCTGATTGAACTAGTTTATTGCAGGACAATTAGATGATCAAATTTTACAACCCGCCCATCCAAACTATTGAATCTGATTATCTGCCTACCCCATCCTCTACCTCCATTTTCAGATCCCCATTATGTCACCCTACGACCTTATCCTCTAGTAGTCATTCTGCATATGTGAACTACCGAAGACTATTTTCTATGTTTAATATCTCTAAATTATACCTAATATAATTATCTCCATTCCTCTACGGAGTTTGTAGTGAAATGTGGTGCTGATTATATAAACTTGGACTCAATATGATGCAGAGACATGGTTTCATGTTTTTCCATTAAGTATCGAGAAATTAGGGATTCAATACCGTCAGATGAAATGAAACTGAGTATACCGTATATACCGGCGTATAAAGACACATTTCTAAGCCTTAAATAAAGCCTCCAAAACCATGGGTGGTCTTGTACAAAGGATATCATTTCAATGCAAGTTAATTTGGAGCACCGAGATTCATCAGCTGATTTTCCGAGTGACCAAAGTCGCCGAAAAACGATAATTTGGAGCTCCGAGATTCATCAGCTGATTTTCCGAGTGACCAAAATCGCCGAAATACGATCATGTAATCATGTATAAGTACTATATACATAAGAGTAAGTTATGTATACTTACCTAATTAATTCTTCATAATATTTCATAATAAACTTATATAACACGAGTTATAAGTTCAAACTATGGTTCAAATTAAAAGTCAGTGTACCGGAACCATTACCGAAACACTTGTTGTGTGTGTTATTGTTGTGTGGCTATGTCGAGTGTGTATGTGAGGCATAGTTATTTCAAAAGGCCCTGTCTAAGCTGTATTTAAGGGAACGTTCGAATGGGGCGAACGTCTTAAGATTTCAAAAGGAATGGTGCTAATCATGACGGAAAAAGGGGTTTAGAATATAATCCTTCAAGTGGAAATCTCCCCTTAAATCGACAAATGATAACTCGAATTGGAGGAAACAAACTATCATAATAGTGAAAGTGTTAATTTAATAGTTACTTCTACTGTGTGGAGGTGTGGTGGAGTGGTCTTGCCACTGGCCTGGTAATCCAAAGGTCCCGGGTTCAAATCCCAATGTATCAATGGGAAGATATTATTGGGATGGAATTTGTGCTGTACCTGGTATCAGTGCATTACCACAAGCCCACCGAAACGTCAAAAAAAATACCCTCATTCTTCCCTCATTAAATAGCACTGTATGAATATTCCCATATTCAAAATATGCTATAGGGGTGCAATGCCTGGTGAGTTATCTGCTCAACAGGTGGCGTTGTGTGTGTGTAAGTGTGAGAGTCCGAGTGTAGGGGGTGAGACAGTGAAGCACGGGAACGAGGTGGCTTCAGAGATTGGGTCGTTTCGGGCCATGAGTGAGCACCGTGCCTCATGTGAAGGCAAGATGGCAGGTGCTCGTTGTACTCTACGTGCTTCACATGTCTCACTCCCTAGACTGGAACAAGACCTCACAGGCTTCACTGTTCATTGTAAAGCGGTGAATGTTAAGGCTCTCAGCCTATGCCCGAGAGGAAGTAAGTTGGAATATAGAAAACTTAACCCTTTGAAGATTAGGACGCATTTTGACAGTATATTCTGACTACCTTTAGACGATTTTATCCAGCTTAGGAATGATCTGTGGTAACTAGAAGGGTAAAGAGTATCTCAATTAACCCTCTGACCTCCATATACACTTCCTAATCTGAATATAATAGTCTTATAATTGCAAGGAAACAAAAAATAAATCCACAATTGTATCTTGAGTGGGAATACACCTATTCCAAAGATGAACAGACACTCAGACATACCCACACAATTATAGCTACATTTTGATTCGAGGGCATATGTTTTTGTAATAGACCTTATTATGTAAACGAGATTGTGAACTTCGAATGACAATATAAACAAAAGTTAATGTTCTCTATGAGACTTAATTGTTCAGAATAATTTGTCAGTGTATCATTGTTGTTCTCCCAAGTATTGTTCAGATATTCCGGGATAAGGCTTGTACACATTGATCCATAGATACACACACACACATACACACTCAGAATGTCCAGCTTTTCCTCATTTACCTCTTCACACACATACACAATGTCCAGCTTTTCCACATTTCGCCTTTTCACACACAAACACTCACTACAGCACGCATACATGCACAGACTTTACAACACACACACACACACAGAATGTCCAGCTTTTCCACAGTTCGCCTTTTCACACACACAAACAACACACACACACATGGCATTCGCCATATTCGCACAACCTCCGCGGTGTTTCGCATCACATCGTCCAACATTCGCCCTGCAATCGCTACTATCATCATCATCGATCGCCACATTCGACCTGATTCGCCATCAATTGTCGCACATCATTCGTCATTATCGCCTAAATAGTCGCCCAATCGCACTGTGATCGTACTTTTGTCGCACTGCAATCGACATAATTCGCCTTGTTCGACTTAATTCGCTTCTGAATACGCACTATTCGCCACGAATTAACGGACATAGAAGAAAACACAGTCGCAGGGCGTTCGCCACCGAAAGTTCGCGCAGTGGGATACCGCCTTTAAGAACATAACATTCTCGTGGACAAGTTCCCAAGTCAGCCTTTCACTCTTCAGACACACAATAACACACCACATTTGTCTTGCATCTGTTTTGAGACTACGTATTTTGAGTTTTTAGAATATGTTTGTCTACCTTAACATTAGATAATTATTCTCGCCTATATCGTGCAATTATAATGAAATAACCAGCATTTAATACGCATTTACACATTTCCAAGCTCTGATACCGAGTCTATTACGTAAACAAGTTTACGGATTGCACAGGTAGCGAAACTATTTTTAAATTAATAGGTTATATGCCATGCCGATTCATAACGTGCATTTATAAAAACGAAGCATTAGGATATTTAATCCAGATTGTACCCTAATCAGTTATATTCAGTTATTTTATAGTTTAACCCTTTGGCTGCAGCTATGTTTGGGCTATTTAGGGAATATTCAGGCACTCCTGAATGATAAATCAAGCATCTGCATTAAATGAAGTGTATTCTGCCGAAAACTAGGCGAAAATAGCTTCAAATTGACACCAGAACGGACCGTGTACGTGGTCTGGTTCACCCGCAGTGGTCCCAGTGAAACGCGGGAACCCCACTATTATGTAACACTCGCTCGCTTGGCTACACTGGTGAGAGAGACAGAGAGAGACTCGCCCGAGACACAACTTAGCTCAGTGAGCCGCTCGGTGCTCTGATGGTCGGAGGTGGGCCCCTCACGCTCCCACCCACGGACACTTGATTTTTACGTTTTTTACAGGCTTTTAAAGCCTGGAAATTGCTGTAACTTGCCAAAACATTCCAGAACGTCACCCGCAGTGAAAGGGTTAATGCATTTCCACGACATAGCCTACTAATTCACGCCAAATACTAGGCTATACTGTATATATTTACTTAGTTACTTCAGGAGTATTATACAACTCGTCGCATTAGCATTAACGTAGCCTATAATGCTTATGTACAGTAATTTATCACGATTACAGACCATACAGGACAAATAATTTGTAATATTGAAAAGGAAATTATTAGGTACATATTGCAAGTCTTGAGTACGCTAACCATTGCAGCAACGAAGCTACTGCTCATATTTAGTTATAACAAATAGTTTACTAATGCAAATTACATTTAAAGTTGATTATAATACTCGTTATATGATACATTTAATCACTTTAAAGAAGATTTTTGTCTAAAGATATTGTAGTTGTAGAAACTTGAAGTTGGGCATATGTACTGGAGCCTACTTTTTGATTAAACCGTTTTCTCTCATCCCAACATATATAATATTATACTGTAACATAAACATATATAACTAAGGATTGAACATGAATATAATATGTTAATGCGTGTACATTATATACTGTATATATTAATTACAAAAATACTATTGCATTTATCTCGTATTTATAGGTGCCGCAACAGGTATTCGTCCCGTACCCTTGGGACGCAAAAGTTGCCCTATTTGGTTGACAAATGGATCCCGAATTAATTGCTTGGGGCGCAAATGACTCTCGTAGGAGAGGCAAATGAGGCCGATTCTGGCAACTCCGGCATGTGTAAACTCCTCTTTAGGAGGAGAGGAATGGGTGGGAGAGATGGAGGGAGAGAGAGAGAATAGTGGATGATGGACAAATGGAAGGGAAAGGGGAGAGAGGGATCGGCGGAGAATATAGGAAGGGTTGGCTGAATAAATTGGTGATCAAATTGAAGAGTATCAGGGTATTGATGGGAAAGTTAATATTAAGGGGGAAGGATGTTCTACACCCTCTTCGCCCTTATGTTTAATTATGAAATTATAAGACATTAGTTTGCTGATTTAAGACCTTCCGCCCGAATTCTTTGTAAATTGACCTTTTGTGTCATTTAGGTGTCGCATATTTCTTTTCTGGAGACCTATAGCGACCTTCCAATTTACGAGGAACCTGCCTTACACCGGGGAATTTTATACCGAAAAATAAAACATACATTTATCTCGAAGAAAGGTCTTGAAAGTGTTTATATTTATTGATTTCCTTTTATTGTATTTATTAGTATTTTTAAGATTGATGCAGGTCTAAGGATCAACCTAACCCAATCAAATGTTTATAGACCAATGAACGAGTGTATATGCGACGAGAGAGAGGAAGTATTGAATAAATTAAGTAACATTAAAAGTGATTTGATGTAAAGAAGGTTAAGATAGTTAGGAGTTTACAAAGATTGGAAGAAGAAAAATACAGATTTGCGAGAACATGGAATAGACATGAACTTGTGAGTACAATGTGAAGTAGCATATGTGAAGAAGAAACAAACGATGTGATGTTGAAGAGAGACATGGCTGGTATTAAAGATAGGGAAGTTCAGACAAGATACGACATAAAAACTAAATAATGCAATGTTTTTTAACTCAGACTGTGATAAGGACCTTGGTGTGATGGTTAGCAATTATCGGAAACCTAGAAAACAATGTATATATGTTCGAAATAGGCAAATAACGCTCAGGGAACTCATGTCTATGAGTGGGAGTAATAGAACTGCTAAATGTTATTTTCAATCTTTACTTTAGGGAGACCTCATTTGGAATATATTGTTCAGTTTTGGTGTCCCTCTTGTAAGATGTAGAGAAAATCATATTTGAGGTATTTGTGTGGATAAAGTGTATCAATAAGAACATTTACAGCTATACAGCTGAATAACTGCGAGATATCCTTTTCATATACTGTAATTTCAAATGAGATACATTCTGCTTTAGAACAAACATATAGGTAAGTATTGGTTTGGAAACAGGGTCATAGTTACTGGATATGAAATGCGATACCTAATACAGTTATCAGTTTAGGGGCGGTAGAGAGATTTAAACGTAAACTGGATTGTCACATGAATGCCAAGAGTTGCGTGTGAAAGGGAGTATACTGTATACAAATTTAGTAGCTCATGCGTGTTTGTGAAATATACTTGATATATATATATATATATATATATATTGTGACAGACGGAGCAACCAATCTGGAGATAAACTACCCAGTTGGCGGAATTGAGCCCTCTACACTCACCCCATCATGACCCCCTCTGGACATAGAAATCTGTTGGATGGTTTCGGCCCGCATGGAGGGGTCAAATGAGTGGGAGTGAGAGCTGTCTGATTGGCGCCGGCATAATACGAGCGATATGATTGGACGCGGTACCACGAGCCTAAAGCTTTGCATCACGTCATGATAATGGGGCTTGGTGATTCGCGAGAGACCAAATAGAATGTGTGTTCAGGGGTAGAATGGTGTTTGGAAATCAGTTGTATTCCTGACTCGGCTGAGATCGTGAGGGTGAGGAGAGGCGACGGAGGAGATAGTTCAGACATGGCAGTGACAGATAAGATTTATATTTTTATATTACTAAATTGGTAATGGTGTTCAGTTTACCTGAAATTATTTAACTTGACTTGACTTTGAATTGTAACTCTAAGCTACCGTACTTAACATGCGTGGTGTAGTCTTGCAATTCAATTATGACAGGTTATAACTACCAGGTGTGTTGAGGTGAGCTTTTGTGCCTCCTTGTGTTAGTTTGTATATTGTTCTGTGAATCTAGAAAGGTTAATAATTCGGTTTGACAATGGAGAGGTTTATTGGTGACTTTATTAAAGAATAGTGAAACTAATTGTGTATTCATCAATTTGTCAAGCACAGACTATTTTAATACTTAAATAACTTGCAATGCGTCCTTGTTGTAATTTCCATTAACAATAGTGATACTTGATTAAGCCTTGATACTATTTAATATTGGGCAAACTAGCGAGCATTTTCTATTAATTTTCCTTTGTTTTGTACATGCGTTATCTTTTTGTTTATTGGTTTTATAAATACATTTATTCTTGTTGAATTGGTGACTTTAATACCTTCCCTTCTTCAATGGTACTTGTAAAGAATATAATAAGACAATGATAACGAAGGATAATAAAATAATAAGATAATTACCATAACTATATATAATAAATAATTAATTATCCAAATAAATAAGAAATATCTAAATACTTAATAATAATACTTTATAATAAATAATCTCCATCTTATTTTAACCCGGCGAGCGCGCGCAGGGTGTAGTGATCACCACACTTCTGGGCGGCAATATTTAGCTCCATTCCTGCCTATAATCGTCATTTTACGATAAAAAAACGTTATTACTTATGCATATGCGCCTAATTTATGCTTAATATGAAGATAGTAACCTGTAACAACAATAAAACAAGTGGGAATATCGTTTGGATGGTCAAAATCGCGAATTATTACCAAGCGGTTCATTTATCATTTGTGAGCTACTCCTGTCTCTACCTTACTCTTTCTCTTTGGATTTACGTAACACACATGACCACACCATAGAATCGGCTTGGAGATGTTTACACAAAAATATACCAATTAATAAGGGAATAACAGGGAAAATAGGTGATAATTGAAAGAGGGGAAGGAGGTGATTTTGACAAATATGGAGGAGTGATATGAGGTATGGATGTAAAAAAAAAAAAAAAAAAAAATTGTTTTAAGTGCTACTAGGGCCTTTTAATGTTTTTGTTTGTTATGCCATACCTCCTAAAAGGGTCCTCGCCCTTGCCGACCAAAACCTCTTCCGAGTGTTCTCGCCGTTCCCGGGTTAATCTTAACCCGTTGGCGCCAGAAACCGTTGTGGATAAATCATCATAATAAATAATAATAGTAATATCTAATATAATGATTAATCAAAATTAATTAATAATTGATTTATTTGAAGGAAGAGGAAAACAAGCAACAACAAACAGCAAAAATTCTACCAGAGACTTTAGAATCATAAAAACTCATGGTTACCACTCTGGTCAAGCGAGCCAACTGCTTCGTGGCCGCCAGGGTCGTAACAATATATATATATATATTTCTCTCGTGTTCCCAACTTTGATTCTTCTGAATTATCAACTCTCTTGCTAAAGCTTTCTTGCCTCTCTCAAACTAAATATAAATGCACTGTTTATCTCTTCCCTAATTCTACTGACTATCCAAAATTCTTTGAATATCTAACTTCAAAAGTGGAACACATTCTATCCATCTCTCCGTTCGCACAAATCTCCATCCTAGGAGATTTCAAAGTTCACCACCGCCATTGGCTCTCTTCTCTTTCCACTGACCAACCTGGTGAAGAAGCCTACATCTTTTATATCCTAAATAACCTAGAGCAGTTAGTTCAGCAACCCACCTGTATCGCTTCGGAGATTGGCCTAACATTCTTGTCTTATTTCTAACCTCTAACCATTCCGCTTATACTGTAAATCTTTTCTCTACTTTGGGCTCCTCCGACCATAAACTTATATCTGTCACCTGTCCTGTCTCTCCAGTATGGCCACCCGATCCTCCCATCCGGCGCCGCATGTGGCACTTTGGCGCTGCCAACTGTGGTGCTCACTGGCAGTACTTCTTTGATTTACCATGGTATGACTTCTGCTTCCGTGGCCAGGGAATCCTCGGAGAGTGCTGAACGCTTTACCGAGTTAATCTTCTCGGGCATGGAAGCTTACATTCCATTTTCTTTCTCTCAGTCTAATGTAAACAAATCTTTGTTTACTAATGCTTGTTCTGTCCGCAATAAGGAGGAAGCATTTCAACGGTACCGTCGCCTTCAAACTCAAGAATCTCATACTTCCTGTTTCTGCCCGGAATCAAACCAAATAATTTTGTTCTCCGACTAGCCAAGCATTCTTTCATCAATAATAAATGTACTGAACTATCCAACTCTAGCTCATCCCAAGCCTTCTGACATCTAGCTAAAAACATCTCCAACAATTTCTCCTCTTCGTGTTTCCCTCTTATTTTCCACTCTGACCATCACTTCTTCCTCTGACAAAGCTGAACTCTTCGCTCAAACATTGTCTAGAAACTCTACCTTGGATGATTCCGGTGCTATTCCTCCCTCTCCACCCCTCTCTCTCTCTCTTACTTATTTTTTGTTTTCATCTGAATGAGGGAGACAAAAGGCATTACTGCCTGTAGCGAGTGCCTCCCCCAGTTTTTAAAGAGTGACAGGGCCAAAATAAAGGGACGTTCGAGCTAAAATGCCTGGACACACGGTGTTTGAAGCAACTTAAGTCATAGGAAAAGGGAAAGACTGATTCTGGGAGAGAGTTCCAGAGCTCAGCAGTTGAATAGAAGAAAGTCAGAATACCATTTCACTCTTGGGTTGGAGGGTTGCACAGAGTAGGGGTGGGATTGTGTTGCAAGGCGGGTACTACATACCCTGCGTAGAGGAGGTGGTATACACTGGGAAAGCTCCGAGGAACACTGATTATTGTAGTAGCGATAGAATAGCGAGAGAGATTCAACATTGCGGCAAAGAGACAGAGATTGCAGAGAGTTGGTGAGTGGACGGGAGTTAATGACACACAAGGCTTTCCTTTCTACTTTGTCTAGGAGTGCGGTGTAAGAGGAGCCTCCCCACATATGTGAACAATACTCAATACTTATGCCTATTATCCTAATCTCTTCTAAAGATGTATTTTCTACCCTCTCTGGGCTTAATACTAAGAAGGCGTACGTCCAGACGGTGTTCCTGTTGTACTAAAAAACTGTGCGTCCGTACTAACTCCCTGCCTAGGGAAACTATTTCGTCTCTGTCTCTCCTCGAACGCCTCTCCCCTTCTTGCTTGAAGTTTGCTCTCATTCAATCTGTCCCAAAGAAGGGTGACCGCTCTCAACCCTCCAACTATCATCCAATGGGGGACAGGAAAACGTTGTCTGCTGCTCTTTCTAATACACCAAATAGTAATCTGTTTCCATCCAGTGAGTCAAAATATATATATATTGAAGTAATCAAAATATTACTCATTTCTATATTAATTAATGTTACAGCCATATTAAGCTCAAATTCTATTCAGTAGCCTACATTGCCCAATTTACAATTATATATGATGAATAAAACAGAATATATTGGGCCTACAGAGACATTTGGCAAGGATCCCTAAAGTTTCGAATCCTTGCCATATGTCTCTGTAGGCCTAATATATTCTGTTTTATTCATCATATATACTGTGTATATTGGGCAATGCACTGAATAGAATTGGAGCTTAATATGTCTGTAACATTAATTAATATACAAATGAGCGATATTTTGTTTACTTCAATCTATATATTTCGACTCACTGGATGGAAACTGATTCGTATTTGGTGTTTTAGAAAGAGCAGCAGACGACGTTTTCCTGTCCCCCATTGCTCTCATCTCTTGTATCTCTAAAGTTTATGAAACTATTCTTGTTTCCAAATTTCTTAAGCATTTATCTTCTTACAATATACTCTCAGTTGTATTCCAACTGGCTTCAGTATTATCTAATGGCAATCCAGGTTTTGGATATTTAGATTTGTAATATTGCTCGACAGGGACACATCGAGAGTAGTGAATATGACAGTTATATACTCTATCAGGCAACCAGAACACAATAAATACACAGGGTAAATTACACTCTTCTTTATTCAATGTCATAAGTGTCATGTATGGGACCTATACTCCGGTATTATAATAGAATAGCTAGTATGGAATGGCAGTAGATAAGAGAGGTTATGTAAATGGCTCTCAAATAGAATAATTTTCACTTGGTTATAATCTATATAATTATGTAGAACTGGGAAATATACAAAAGTGCACAGACAGATATATACATAGACATAAGTTCATTGATAATAATATATATGAGAGTCGAGTGTCTAGCGTGAAGTAATATGACACTTACACGAACAGCTGAGGGAATATTGTTCAGCGGCGTGGGTAAGGTTGGGGGTAGGGGGGGGGGGGGGGTGATACAATAAAATCTTAAGTCGCGTACAGGTAAATGTCACAAGGTCGCCTTAACCTGTAGGTCAGGTCGACTGATTGGGTGGAAAATAATTATTTATCTAAGTGCAATCTTAACTTGGTGAGGCGGTTGACTTTAAGATGGGAGGAAAGATAAGTTAAATCGGAATTTAACGACATAAGGGTTATTATGAATATTCTTTCACACGAGATACGAATAATAACTTCGTCTGTATATGAAATCGATTCACACCATTAGGAATTCAGATTCTCAATAGATATACGGAGAGTATCAAAGTATATCAATTACTCAGACAATTATAATTGAGTAAAAAAAAAAAAAAAAAGAACGCATATAAAATGACGTGGACATATAGCGTAAAACAAATTACTATCTAGAGTGGTTGTACACGCGAAGTTGCACTAATAGATTACCAACAATGGTATACAAGGAGTTCTGAATAGATTAACAGGTTCCTAAAAGAACGCAGAACGAGTAGCATTGAATTCTTACCTAAATTCCGCCAGAATGAATATAATACCGAAGGAATATATCGATCTTGACTTGAAGGTCGAATGTTAGGTAAACTTGATGAATAAATCAATCGGAATTCTTAAAGAAGTATGGAAAGAATTATATAATCCGACTAGCATGTATTATTAGAATATTCACTGAGGGGATGGTGTGGCTGAGTGGTCTTGCCACTGGACTGGTACTCCAACGGACCCGGGTTCGAATCCCAATATGTCAATGGGAGATATTATTGGGATGGAATTTGTGCTGTACCTAGTATCAGTGCATTACCACAACACACCGAAATGCCATAACAATACCCTCATTGTTCCCTGATTAAATAGCATTGTATGAATATTCCCATATTCAAAAATATGTTACAGGGGGGCAATGCCTAGTGAGTTAATTGCTCAATAGGTGGCGCTCTGAGAGTGAGGGTCCGAGTGTGGGGGATGAGACTGTGAAGCGCAGAGGCGTGGTGGCTTCAGAGATGGATTTGCTTCGAGCCGTAAAGCTTCGCATGTCTCACTCCATAGACTGGAGCTAGACCTCACGGGACTCACCGTGTTCAGCGGTAGAGTGTAAAGGCTATCAGCCTATGCCCGAGAGGGAGTAGTTGGAATATAGAAGAAAACAAAAATTGAATATTCGATGATTAGGTTAAGGAATATTTCGTAACTCAACGGAGAGGGGATTTTTACTTTCAAAAAGTATGTAAAGAGATACTTTATATTAGCACAAGCAAAAATAAAAAAGAATACTAAAATTGGGCGTAGGTTCTAGGTAAATAGAAGATTTATAGATATAATCACTTCACGGTATACACATAGCCTTTGACTTGGTTTATACACAGAATAATGGACACATGAGAGGAAAATCTGAGAGTATTCACTATTAAGGATGCGTGTAATAATGAGTATATAGCGTATGGAAAGATTACGTTTCTGAAAGATGAACACGAAGTATAAATATTATCTCGTACGCCAAGAATCACTGTACGGATCTACATTAATTAATTGCACGATCAATACAAATTCACTATAGATCTTAGGCACAGATCTAGAAGAAATTAAACTAGGAATACTCGCATATTTTACCTTACCTTACAACGATAACGAACAACGTTTCACACTCAGGGACACTTAGGGTAATAGAAGAAGTAGCCTAAAGTCAGAGTCTGGTCGACGTAGACTCGGAGTCTGAAGGGCTGGATGTCAGGGGCACGGCCTTCCTCCTAGGGGCAGGGAAAGGCGAGTCCTGGCTGGACGTCTGGGAAGCTTTAACAGTCTTGCATAAGCCCGATTCTGGTGGTATTCCAGGAGAAGGTGGCAGTCGTATTTTTCTTATTTTTCTTCAGGAAAAGCAAGACTATGTTCAACTTATGTTTACTGTTCAACTTACTGGATTTCAATTTCATAGCGGCATGTGGATATCGTTGTAATGGTTATAGCAAAAGTAATACTTAGCCTAAAAATATAAGTCACATATTAATGGGTAAATAGGGAGATTCTTAATCTCGTGATATAGGATACTCATTTTTAGAGGGCACAATGGTGACGTCATGGAGGATTTTCTGTCCATACTGAAATTTAGCTTTTCTTCTTGTGCAGGCTATAGTTTTTATATTGATCACTGGACTTAACTTATTCCCATTCTTGCGGAAAGGTATTATCGAGAAGTGGCTGAGGTTCCCACTTATCTCGATATTGGTAAGGCTCTTGATGTTTAATTAGCATAAATATATCCTCACTATAGTTTAAATCCGGCTGGAGCGTCGTGATAGGCCGTGTTGTTTTGTTTCGGCCACTGTCATTGGTGGAGCTGGGGCTCCCAGGATTTGTCCAGGCTCGAACTCGTTTAAATGGGGTACTCACCCATTCCTCCGGAATTAGAGCATGGGCGGATCCGGAGAAAGAGGTAAACTTGTTTACTTCCAGAATTAAAGCCTGTGAAACTAGTCGGTTCCTGTGTCCTCTCCTGTTGGTTTTGTGGCTGTCCCTGATTACTGCTATGGTGTTGATCTGAGGGTGGCTGCTTAACCTCGTCATTTCACTCAGATCGCCAGTATGGCTTCCTTTAGGGTTGCTCTACTGGTGATTTTCTTTCATATCTTACTAACTCTTGGTCATACTCCTTTCGTGACTTTGAGGGAAACCTTTTCTATTGCACTAGACATATCAAAGTCCTTCGATAGAGTCTGGCACAAATCTAAATTCTAAACTACCCTCCTTCGGTTTCTATCGTTCCAACTGTGCCTTTGTCTCTAATTTCCTTTCCAGCCATTCCATAGCTGCGGATGTGGATGGCCATCGCTCACTTCGTCATCCAATCAACTCCGGTGTTCCTCAGGGCTCTGTCCTATCTCCCATTCTCTTTCTAATTTTCATAAATGATCTCAACTGTACCTCCAGTCCC
The DNA here is from genome assembly GCA_032716605.1 of Paralithodes platypus. Taxonomy (NCBI): domain Eukaryota; kingdom Metazoa; phylum Arthropoda; class Malacostraca; order Decapoda; family Lithodidae; genus Paralithodes; species Paralithodes platypus. The sequence continues at coordinate 59,249,493 of CM064578.1, forward strand.
ATCCATTCATACGCAGACAACTCTACCTTACACTACTTAATTAGTGTTCCTTAATTCCCCATCCAGCAATCCTTCCAAAAAAAACGAAATATAACCATGCAACTCTTATCTTCTGATCTAACTACTATTTTCAATTGGGGCAGAGAAAACCTTGTTGCCTTTAATGCTTCCAAAACCCAATTTCTTCATCTTACTACCAGTCCGGAACTCCCAGAGGACTATCCCTTATACTTCAACAATAAAAAAATCAATATTTCATCTTCTCTCAATATTCTCTGTGTCTCTTTTTTTCTGCTCTCTCTTGGAAGGACCATATTACCAGTCTTGCTAAGGCAACCTCCCAGAAGCAGTGTGTGCTCAATTACCTCCAGGGGTTCTTCACCCACGTAGAGCTTCTTGCTCTGTACAGAGGCACAGTGCATCCTTGTATTGAGTATTGTTCACATGTGTGGGGAGGACCCTCTCACACCGCACTCCTAGACAAAGTAGAAAACAAAAACTGTGGATACGAGGGAATGCATGGAGGAAATGGTTACGGAAGGAGGAATCTGGAAGGCGAATATATACTGGAGTCCTGCGTTGCACTCAAAATGGTTGTGTGTAACACAAAGTTCAAGAAAAGACAGAATCATCTGGTCACATATAACTCTGGTGTCTCCAGTAGCCAGATAAATTACTACTTGGTTAACAGGAAAGACTGGAAACTGGTTCGGGATGTAAAGGTCACCACGAGCGAAGAATGTATCCCCAGCATAAGCTACTGGTGTGCGACATGAGCTTATACAGAGATCCTAAGCGCAAGAAGGTATACATGCCCAAAAGGAAAGTGTGGCTGCTGAAGAACAAGGAAGTTAGGGATAGGTTTCATAGTGAACAGGAGGATATTAATAGAATTAAGGAAGCCAGGCCTAGCGATGTAAATAGTCAATGGAATTTTCTTAAGCATAGCCTTCTCACTGCCACTGACAAAGGCTGTGGAAAAACAAAGGGTCACCCCAGGAATAAGACCTACTGATGGTGGAACGATGAGGTAGAACAAGTTGTGAACGAGAAAAGGAGGTGCTTCAAAGCAAAGGGAGGCAGCAAGGAGGAATACCAAGCAGCCAAACGAACTGCCAACAGAGTTAATTACAATGCTAAAAAAGGCATTATGGATCTGGTCCTGGTCCACTGGCAATTCCAATGGGATCTTCAACCTAGCTAAGCGAGTTAAAAATGATAGTAGGGATATTATAGGTGAACAGTGTGTTAGAAACGATAATGGGAAGATTGTGTATGCAGAAAATTAAATCAGAGAAGCATGGAAGGCACACTATGAACGATTGCTAAATGTATAGTTTGAATGGGATAAGGAACAGCTTAGTATCGAAAAAACAATATTTGGCCCTTTGATAGCACCATCTGTAGTGAGCGACGCAATCAATAAAATGAAGGACGATAAAGCTCCAGGGTGCTCTGATATTGTCGCTGAGATGATATAAGCTTCAGGGGAGACTGGTATCAACTTAGTCACTGAGTTGATAAACACCATTATTAAAGATGAGAAAATCCCCGAGGATTGACAAAAAAGTGTAATAGTAAATATATATAAAGGAAAACGGGATGCGGTAGATAGAGGTAATTATAGGAGCATGAAAATGCTTGACCAAATCATGAGGGTGTGTGAGAGAGTCTTTGAGGGTTTGATTAGGCAAAACATCTCCATTGATGATATGCAGTTTGGTTTTATGCCAGGACGTGGTACAACCGATGCCATCTTCATAGTCGGGCAGATACAGGAAAGATACTTACTAAAAGGCTGGAGTCTTTACTTTGTGTTTGTATACCTGGAGAAGGCCTTTGACAGGGTGCCTAGAGATGTTGTGCAGTGGGCTATGAGGAAACTTGGTGTGGAAGAGTGGCTGGTGCGTGTGATAATGAAGATGTATGAGGATTCGCGAACTACGGTGAGGCTGCAAGGTGTACGGAGTGATAAGTTCGCAGTCAGTGTTGGAGTTCATCAGGGTTCAGTGTTAATCCCCCTCCTCTTTATTATGGTCCTGGAGGCACTGTCTAGAGTTTTTAGAGGCTGACTCCCCGTGGGAAATGATTTATGTAGATGACTTAGTCCTAATAGCTGACAATATTGAAGATGCTGAGGCCAAAATCAGAAGATAGAGAGAGGGTATGGCGAGCAATATTAACAAAAACAAGGTTATGCATCGTAGATTGAGATGAGGCAATGTGGAAAAGAGCGGAGCATACCCACGTGCAGTGTGTGGAAAGGATGTGGGCGCTAACTCGATTCGATGTAGCATCTGCTGATGTTGGGTACACCATAGGAGTAAGCGCTGTAAAATTAAAGGACCCCTGCCGAAGGGTAAGTCAGAAATAGAGAAATTTGAGTGCATAGTGTACATAGGTGAGCTTGTGTTAAGTGATGATCCTGTGGCTGTAAACTTTGGAAATGAGTCATTGGAGCTGGTGGACAAGTTTTGTTACCTAGGAGATACCATCTCTGCTGGTGGTGCGGTCGAGGCTGCCACTGTCGCTAGAATTAGATGTGGCTGGGGAAGTTCAGAGATTGCTGCCAATTCTGACCATGAGAAGAATGCCTCTCCCCCTGAAGGGAAAGCTGTATGCCTCATGTGTTAGAAGTGCAATGACCTATGCCTCAGAAACATGGGCCGTTGAAGTAGAGGATGTCAACAGAATGGAACGTAATGAGATGAGAATGGTGAGATGGATGTGTAGGGCCTGGCTGCAGGATAGAATAACAAATTTTGAGTTGAGGAGACGTTTAGGTATAAAAAGTATTATTGAGGTGATGCGTACAAGTAGACTGGGGTGGTATGGACATGTGGAGAAAAAGGATGAACAAAATTGGGTGAAAAAATGCAGGTCTGTGATTGTGGAGGGAGCTGCACCAAGGGGTGAACCGAGGAAGCCCTGGGATTGGACTATACGTGCCGATCTCAAATCCAAAAACTTGACAAGTGAAGTAGCCCTTAACAGGGTTGCCTGGAACGCCGCCAATAGGACAAGAGACTGAAACTGCACGTATGTGTGGAGCACTCTGTCTTAAAAATGTATGTATGTATCATTAACTCCCATCCACTCACCAACTATGCAATCGCTCTCTCTCTCCGCCGCCGCAATGTTGCATCTCTCTCGCTATTCTATCGCTACTACAATAATCAGTGTTCCTCAGAGCTTACCCAGTGTATACCACCTTCTCTACGTAGGGTACATAGTACCCGTATTGCAACACTATCCTACCGTTACACTGTGCAACTCTCCAACCCAAGAGTGAAATGTTATTCTCAGGTTTTCTTCTATACAACTGCTGAGCTCTGGAACTCTCTCCCAAAATCTGTCTTTCCCTCTTCCTATGACTTAAATTGCATCAAACATCCAGGCATTTTGGCTGGAATGTCCCTTGATTGAAGCCCTGTCACTCTTTCAACTCGGGGGAGACACTCGTCTCAGGCAGTTCTGCCTTATGTCTCCCTCATTCACAAAGAAAAAAAACACACACACATATATATTAATATAACTTTTATTAATCTATATTGTGACTTGACTAAGCTATACTAAACTGAGCTTTAACTTTATTTAACACTTACGATGCGGGCATATTTGCGCTATTTAGCATATATTCAGGCACTCCTGAATGATTAATCAAGTATCTGCATCAAATGAGATGTATTCTGCTGAAAACTACAAGAAAATAGCTTCAAAATGACACTAGACCGAGCTTCCTAACTTGCGGGGAAAATAGCTTCAAAATGACACTAGAACGAGCTTCCTAACTCCCGGGGTTCACCTGCAGCGCTGCCATAGACAAACTCGCTAATTATTAGCAATGTAGCGCTTGGCAACACTGCTGAGACCGCGGTACCGAGACCACAGTTCCCTCAGAGCGCGGCTGTCCCGCGCTGTCCCGCCCACCGACACTCGATTTCTATGCTTCTACAGGCCCAGAACTCTAACCCTCCAACAATCACAAGTGACCGTCGTGATAATAATCCACCAACAACCAACACAGACCCATCCAAAAACAGTGAACTATTAAAGGTAAGTGAGGAAATTAATAAAATAGGTGAAGCTCTAAAACACCTTAACACCTTACGAGCGGCCTATGCGGTTTATTTATATGTACCGCCCAGCGGGGTGTTTTTAGCCAAAATAGGGCTGTTTACGTGATCATTTTCATGCCTAAATAAGACCCAGAACGTAAAACAAGTACCTATCCCTGAAAGGGCATAAACAGAGCTTTCGAATGACACCATAACGATCCTTTTATGATGGCTAGTTTTCTTGCAATAACCGTGCAACGCGAGTGCAAAAAGCATGTAATTAGCCACTTTCCCGATACAATTCCTTATATAGCGAGTGAGAGAGGGAGGAGGGAGCTGGGATTCGTGTCAGTATGTTCGCCGCGGTGGTCTGGAGCAGTCATACGCTCGCTACTCTCCTGCCACCACTTGTCTCTCTCTCTCAGCAACATTACATGCTGAAATTGCCACTCGACCTATGTCGAGCGCCGCCACATAGTCCAGCTTTATTTAACTCGACTTATGTGGTGAGCCGCTAATTAATGGTTAATGAACGAGTGATCACACTGGAATCGTGCACCCCATGTGACGCTCCATCAACCTCACCCACTCAACAACCCAGTGCTATTACCAACCCCTTAGATGATAATATTATAATAACAAGGCTCACCAAACTTGAAGAAAAATCACCCAACATAACCGGATCATACCGCAAGATAGATATCTCCTCATCGAGCGTAGAATCTCTGACCTTGAGACAAAAATGACCACCAGTGAAAGTGAAAGTGCAAACAACAGCTCCCCGAGGATAAACACACAAAACCAAACCTCTGTTGAAAGAAACACACTAATACTAGGGGACATAAACCTCAAAAACGTAAAAGTGTCCGATCTCAATAAAAAATGTGCTATCAGAACCCTGGACGAAGCGAACATAGACCTACTCAAGTGCTGGGTTCAAGAAAAACTATCGTGGGCTCCACAAAAATGTATGATCTACGGCGGTCTGTTTGATACAATGGAAAGCAGAGCCCCTGCAGTAGTGAAAGACAATCTAAGTGCACTCGTTAGCGAACTCAAGAACAAAAATGAGAACGTGGAAATATGTGTCAGTCAACTCGCACCAACTCTACAGTCTGACACACTCCAAGCAAAAATAAAGGAACTAAATGAACACATACAAAAATGGGCCAGTGACAACAGTATTGCCACCATAAACCCCGATCTCTCCTTCAAGCTGGCAACAGAAGAAATATATGAAGCCTGTTTCAATACCTACAGGGAGAACCAGGGCTCTCTCCTAAACAGGATAGGTGTGGTTAGGCTTCTCGGGGCCATGGAGAATCACCACCCAACCTTCAACAACTGTCTAAATTGGGCTCAAATAAAGAAAAATTCAAACACCGACTCAAATAAAAGCCATCCACCAAACAACAATCAACCAGGGAGTGTAGGCTACCACATAACCTCGCCAGCCACCACCACCACCACCACCACGCCAGCCACCACCACCACCACCCGCCCGGCCCACGCAAGTCTCGTCGACAAGGATGGGTGGCAGGTAGCAAACCGATGGCAGACCTTTCCACCTAACCATACACAAACAAGGATCCACCAGGCAAGGCGAGGAAGCAGACAATATGAACAAGAACAGCATCTCTCCCCAAACCAACCTCTACACTCAACCTCATCAAACATGTCTCTAGTAAGGGGCCGATGGTCTCCACGTGGGACAACACCTAAACAAAAGAGAAGCCGCTACCCCCCTCAACTCATCTCCCACCCCCCCTACACCTACCCCTCCCGCTCCAGTACAACACACAATCCTCAAACCCGCAGATTATCCCAGCAAAGTAGAACTAATCCACCTCAATACGCCTCCCCCCCGATCCACCACCCTAGACCCAACCCTCTTCCTCCCCATCCCAACCCTCCCCCTCATCCCCATCCCAATAATCACCATTCATACGAGGACACATTTTATGACGAATATCCTCCCCTTCCCTGATACAGACAACCCCATTACTTACAGAAACCTGGATGCATCAACTGCGAGGAATTCAACCACCAACATGCGAACTGCCGTTTCGACCACAAAATACATTGCGGTAAATATCACAAACTACTTTTGTACTTTTGTAGATGTTTAGGTGACAATCACCACGGTCGATCTGGGGATCCGCTGATATTGAAATCGTCCTGGAATCTTTAAGACTCTGAATCTTACGATTCTATACAGGACTGTCCTTGCACCTAGGACATAAAAATAAACTGTGTGAATATTACAGCGCTTAGGAATGTGGCAAAGAAGACCAAGCCGACTGTCTTTCTTACTCATTTATAAAGGATTCACTAATTATCGAACACATAAATGCTCGATCATTACAAGCCAATCTAGAAGAAATAAAGATCTTGATTAACGAAAGAAATACTGACATTCTTTGTATCAGTGAGACTTGGCTATCTCCCCACACCCCTAACGCTTTTATAGATATACCCAGCTATACTTTATATAGGCATGATAACGACCGTGGTTCCGGCGTTTGTGTATATGTTAAGGAGTCTCTAAACTCAGAGAAAATTTAAACAAATATACCACAGCAGACAGGTATCGAGGATATATGGCTAAAAATTCAGTGTAGAAAATGACCTTCAATTATTATAGGTTGCATGTATAGACATCCTAAGGCTCACTCAATCTCTTACGATTATATTGTTGACATCATGCAAACAATGTGCTTGCAAAGGAAACCAATCCTTGTCCTTGGTGACCTAAATGACGATCTTCTCCAGAAAAAACAGTAAATTATCTAGAATAATTAAAAGTAACAAATTATCACAGCTAATAAATAAACCCACCCGAGTCACTCCTACTTCTACCACTCTACTCGATGTAATAATTACAAACAAACCCGAACGAATACTAAACTCAGATGTAATTCCTCATCCCATTGCAGACCACGACCTTATTACTGCCACAGTAAATATCACGAAGCCTAAGCGATCACCCACCCTAAAAACTTTCCGAGACCTAAGGATTTATGATAAAGACACCTTCTGCGCCCAAATATTAAAGGAAACTGACAGCTTAAATAAAATATTTAACTCTGAAAATGTAGACGCACAAGTAAATACATTAACATCAGTCATTAACAAAAATCTAGATATTAGTGCTTCCATGGTCACCAAAAATATACGCCGACCCACCGCTCCCTGGATCACTGATGAAATCCACCTAGCAATGAAAGCCAGAAACGAGGCCCAGAATCTCCTAAAAGCCGACTGACTACTGGAAAAACAATATAAAGATTTAAAGAAACGAGTTAAAATACTATTAAATAATACAAAGAGAGAGTATTACCACAACAAGCTAATTAATTCTAAAAATTATATTGCCTCAACTTGGAAAATCGTTAAAGACATAATTCCTTCAACCACAACCAAATCCAACACATCCTCAATAGAAAATTAAAAATGCAAAGCTGAAAATTTCAATACTTTTTCTGAAAACGTAGGGAAAAACACGTTTGAAAATACCCAACACTCGCTAAGTGAAAGTAACCCCCCGGACGATAGTGAAAGTGTAACACAAGTAAACAACCTTGTCCCCCATTTCCGACCCCAACCCGTAGACACAAACACGATAATTTTAACCATTAAACATCTCCATGAATCTACATCTATGTGCAAACTAGCATGGGAGAAGGGGAGTGCACCCGATGACTGGAAGACTGGCATAATAGTCCCCCTATATAAGGGCAAAGGGGAAAGAGGAGTGTGTGGTAACCACCGAGGAATATGTCTTCTAAGCGTAGTAGGGAAGGTATACAGTAGGGTAGTGATTGAGAGAGTGAGAGTGAGAACGGAGAAATGGATAGGCGACGAGCAGGGAGGTTTTAGGAAGGGAAGAGGATGTGTAGATCAGATTTTTACCTTGAATTGTGCTGTGGAGAAGTATCTGGAGAAGAAACAAAAGGTGTATGTTGCCTTTATGGACTTGGAGAAGGCCTATGACAGAGTGGATAGAGAACGTTTGTGGAAAGTACTAAGAATATACGGAGTAGAGGGCAAGTTGCTGAAAGCAGTGAAGAGCATGTATGAGGGTGCAAAGGCGGCAGTACGTGTGGAGAGTGAGCAGAGCGAGTTCTTTGACCAGAATGTTGGTTTGAAACAGGGGTGTGTGATGTCCCCGTGGTTGTTTACTGTATATATGGATGGAGTCATGAAAGAAATACTATCAAGAGCAGTGGATGTTGGTGTATCGCTGAAAGGGAGGGAATTGAGTGGAAGCTACCTATACTGCTGTTTGCGGATGATACAGTTCTGATGAGTGATAATGAATGGGAGTTGCAGGGTCTGGTAAATGAGTTTGGAACAGTGTGCGAAAAACGGAATTTGAAGGTAAATACGGGGAAGAGCAAGGTTATGGTCTTCGAAAGGGGTGAAGTCACAGAGTGTGAGGTGAAGCTGAACAGTCAGGCTATGGAGATCGTCAACTCTTTTAAGTATCTGGGCAGTGTGTTGAGTAAAGATGGGACTATGGATGAAGAAGTGCGGGAGAGGGTATAACACGGGAAGAGGGTTGTAGGAACGCTAAAAGCAGTAACAAGAAATAGGGTGGTCAGTATGAAAGTGAAGAAGTCCTTGCATGACAGTGTGGTAATCCCGACACAGACTTACGGAAGCGAAGCATGGACGTTGGTTGAGAGACTCAGACCAAGAGTGAGAGCAGTGGAAATGAATTACTTAAGGAGTGCGTGCGTAGTTACATGGAGGGATAGACAGACTAATGAGGAAGTAAGAAGGAGGTGTGGTGTGGAGGTAGATGTGCTGGAAAGTGTGAAAAGGAACAAGTTGAGATGGTTCGGCCATATGGAATGTATGGAAAGCGAGAGAATGACTAAGAGGGTGTACGAGAGCGAGGTGGAGGGACAGAGAGGGAGAGGTAGACCGAATATGAGGTGGAAGGATGGAGTGAGGAAGTACATGAACGAGGGCGGTGCTGGTTGGAGGGAGGGGCGTCGACTGACTGGGGACAGAGGTGCATGGGGGCGGTTCGTTCGTGGCCACCCCTTCGGGGATCACGGCGTCAGGCAATAGATAGATAGATAGATAGATGAATCTAAATTCTTCGGCTCAGACAACATCTCCCTCCGTTTTATCAAGGACTCCTTTATGCTATTGCCTTCTACTTAACTTGTATCATAAACACTTCTATCACCACAGGTTTCTTTCCAACGCTATGGAAACATGCAATAGTTACCTCTATATAAAAATGGAGACAAAAACGACACCAGCAACTATCGCCCCATCTCCCTTCTCCCAATATTCTCAAAAATTCTCGAAAAGATCGTATCAACACAGCTTATAGTATTCCTAAAGTCTAACAAACTTCTATCTAACAACCAACATGGCTTTCGACCCAAAGTATCCACCGAAACAGCGCTCACTATATTCACTAACAAAATATACAACAACATGGACAACAAAAGATTTTCTCTATTAACCCTCTGCGATCTCTCCAAGGCCTTCGATAGCATTAGTCACACCACTCTACTACAGATACTTAAAAAAAAATCAACGTAGACCCTTTTTGGTTTACTAGCTATTTAGACTCGAGAACACAATCAGTCTGGTTAAATAATACTGTCTCCTCAAAATTACCCGTGAAATTTGGAGCTCCACAAGGCACAATGTTAGGCCCCTTCTTATTCATTATCCTCGTAAATGACATGGCAGAAAAGATAAATGAAGAAATAAATGATTATACACTCGTACAATACGCCGACGACACTCAGTTTCTCCACAGTGCCTCGGCAAATGAGCTCGACACTCTCGTAAACAAAGCAGAGATAATCCTAAAAAACGCAAGGCTCTATTTTCTTAAAAAACAGGCTTAAGATGAACGACAATAAAACACAATGCATCTTCATAGGCAGCCGCCAATTACTCTCTAATATACCAAGCGACACTGAAATAAAACTACACGACACCACAATCAAGCCCACCACATATGTAAAAAACCTCGGTGTATACATAGACAAATATATGGCGTTCCACAAACATATTAGTGAAATTAGCAAAACAACAATGGGCACCCTTATGTATTTAAATAGGATCAAGGACTTTTTTGACAAAGGAACCCGGAAGATTATAGTACAATCTCTCGTGCTAAGCATTTTAAATTATTTAATATAATATGAGGGAATACGAGCGCTACCCTACTTACAAGCATTAAAAAACTGCAGAATTTTGCAGCCAAAATTATAGAAGGAAAGGACAAAAAGTACGACCACGTCACCCATATTATAAACGATTTAAAATGGTTAACCATTAAAGAAAAAATTACCCATGACACAGGAGTAGCTATCTATAAGTATCTAAACAATTTATACCCATACTACCTATTAAACCTGTCAACTGTAAATAACGTAACCTCCAGTATTACAAGGCAACAAAATAACCTTTTTGTCCCGAAAGATTATACAGAAATAGGTACTAGATCTATCTCAGTAAAAGGCCCCAAAATTTGGAATGAACTCTCACCTTATGTCAAAGAAGCTAACTCCTTACATACCATTAAATTAAGACTACATAATATACTTTTTAACAGCAATTGAACAAGATACCACTCTTTCTATTGTTGCTGACATGATTAGTATTATTATCACTGCTACGTATTTTTATTATAATTATTATTATGATTATTAATTGTATTATTATTTTCTATTATTATTAATATTAATATTATTCCTACTGTCACTCCTATAATTTCTCCCCGAACCCTTCTCCCCCTTTTAATCGCCTCCCCCCCCCCCCCCACCTCCATCCCCATCTCTCACTCCTATAAGGTACAGTTGTCTCGGATTATCTTTAAATCCGGATGAGGCTACAATTCCAGGACTCTTAAAGAAAGTCAATGAAGGGCTATAAATAGGACCCACATGGGTCAATCTATAATAACTAATAATATATTATCCAAACTTGATGCTAATGTTCTTATGTTAATAATCCTTTACTATGTATTGTATATATTTTGTCTTGTTTGTACATATTATGTAAGCTGAATAACCACTAACTGTGGAAATAAATTATATTATTATTATTATTATTAATATTATTATTATTATTATTATTTAAATCATGGAAATTGCTGTAAATTGCCTATGCATTCTGGAACGTCTCCCGCAGCCAATGGGTTAATATAATTAAGGTGAAACCCGAAGCGGATAAGAAAACGATCCTGCAATATTAAATGTTAATTTCTTTCACAATCACCTAATGTTTTGTGTGGTTGTATAATACTTTATTTCTGTTTATAAATACAATTTAATTGTATTTGTCTTTGTTGTTTCCTCATTATATCATATTGATTAAATGTTCACCATAATAAGAAAAAGATAATAATAATACTACTAATAATAATAATGATTTAAGATATTATGTAACAACGACAAGGACAATGAATAATGAATAACAAGGACGATGAATAAGAGTAAATCATCATAATCTTTAAAGGGTTAACGAATGGAACTAATTCTATAACTGAAGAGTATCTTAATATTTATCTTTCAAAACTTTACAAAATTTAAAATTAATAGTCCTTAATTTAATATAAACTTTTTCTGTTCTAAACTAGTTAGCCTACTAGCCTATTGAATATTAAACTAAATAATCCTATATGGCTTTAAATGGCTTCATGATTTATCATAATGGAAGTGTATCAGATTTTAAAGGAAAACAAGCCTAAGAGCCGAACGGAAAGGAAGTAACAACACAATTAACATAATTTAATTTATTTTTTGCCTTCAACTGTCTGATACCTTACATAATCCTCTCTGCTTGATCTAGTTCATCAAGTTAACCACTTTTGGATCAAGATACGTAACAATATATAATATAACCATGATATAAACCCTTTTGTAGATTGTACCTAATATATCATCCTACAATTATATCTTTACATGTAATGATCAGGAAAATTATATAATAGTAATGGTTTATAAATATAATCAATAATGCCAACAAAATACAAATAAAAATATATTTCCTGAATCTTATTTCGTGCCTCTCTAAAATAATAATCTAGAATTGTGGGAGAAGAATAGTGTGCGGACAACTTGCGTAATATTATCTTTGTATTAAGCATAACGAAAAGGCAAATCACGAGAGAGAGAGAGAGCGAGAGCGAGAGCGAGAGAGAGAGAGAGAGAGAGAGAGAGAGAGAGAGAGAGAGAGAGAGAGAGAGACAAAAGCAATCTCAACAACAGTAACGCTGATGAACTTCACAAACTCTCCCAATATATAACTCCCCGGCATCATATCCCGGTCATTACCCTCGTTCTGCATGGCATTAAATCTTCCCGCACATATTGCCTGAAATGGAGACCACAACACTACATGCACTGGTATTATCCAAAACCTGCTTGATATCTGCTGCAGAGTTACAGGAACAGGACATATTATTATTGTAAAGACCCTGTGGTATGGAGATACTATGTTGACAAATGAATAGATAACGTATTCGGCGAAACTCTCGAAGTAGAGTGCAAAAAATACTCTGTTTTGTTCTCAAACTGTTCAAATGAACAGCCTCTTATAATTTCTGATCAAAGTTAGTTCCCGGTCAATCAAATCTTATGGGAGAGAATGGCTCCTTATAAAGCTAGTACTAAATCTCGTCAGATTCATTTTCCAGCCATGATTCAGTGTTTTATTTATGTTATGGTCAAAAATTGTATTATCCATGTTGTCGAATCCATTAAGTAATAATTAATTTAATGAGTTTACTTCATAATTATGCTGCGTGACTCCATTGAAAAGAGACCCCAAGGAATCTCATTCGGTCCTCAGTCATAGCTCCTTCTCTTAAGCGAAGGGAAAAATGTTAGCCGTTTATTGGATTACTTTTAGTAACTAGCTGTTAACATCATATTGTAGAGAGGGAGGCACTAGAACTAGAGTGTAAAGACTATCTCTTGTCGAAATATACCTAAATATGTTTTGTTTTATGTATGAAGGAGACAAAAGGCAGGTTACCTATAACAAGTGTCTCCCCCGAAACTAAAAGAGTGACAGACAACTCAAGTCTCATATGGTGGAAGTTTTGAAGAATACTGCCCCCGACTAATAGGGTTGTACAAATGCGACCTTCAATAGATTTGTATTGGGCAACATTTGTCCGTTTCTGCTGGAAACCCAAACTGCACAATAGCAGGACATACGGTTATGACCGATGGAGGGAAAGAAGAGATAGAGGAAATTAGTAAGATATTGGAGTATAATGGATAACATGTCTTGATGTTGAAATTTAGCATGTTACACATTTTATAATTATATAGTCGCAAATTTAACAGGAATACATTATTTTTACATAAATTGTTCCATAAATTTAATCTTTTTAGGGTCAATTATTGTGACTGTATTCTAAAATTTGACATCAATAATTTTAATCAAGCATTTTTAACTTGAAGTTTCTTGTATAACCTCTGCTTACTTTTTGTCTGTATTTATTGTTTATCTTTTTCTTTTTCTTTTTCTATTATTATTATTATTATTAATATTGATGATTTTTTAAATTTATTGTTCTTGTTAAAAGAGTACTCTTTGTTTAAATCTGTTGTTACTTCATATTTTGCAATTATTTCTCTTTATATTATTAGGTATTCATTGTCGATAGTATCAATTGCTTACTTTTGCGATTTCCTTAGTTTATTTGTGCTATAAATGTAGGTTATTTGTAGGGTAGTTATTGATAGGGGTCACTTGAGGCATGCTATGCTTACAGGTACCTACCCGATAGCACTATCGTTAGTGAGTGCTGTACTGTATTTTATATATTATTTTGTAATAGTATAGATATCTTATCAATATTTGTATTTTTACTATTGTTAATGTCTTGTCATGTTGCAAATTTGATTTTAAATAATATTTTGACATTTAACATGTAGTTTCTTTATTCATGCAGAGTTTAGTAAAATTTGCCAGAACGTCCCGGACTTCCCAAACTTGACTACTTCCTTTAACGTGACGATAGTGCGTTGTTATATGTGCGATTGGTTTGCTTGGGAAACAGATTAACTTGCTCATGTAGTGATGTACACCCTATGTGGTGGATTGTGTTCTTTTATTTAATAATTTTCATTTTAGTAAGCGTTGTTTCCACATAGCGATTTTGATAATTTAATTTGACTTTATATTGTCCTTGTCCCAATTTTGGTTTGTTTAGTTTGCAAGTTTTACATTTTAATACTATTAATAATATAATAGTACTAATAATAATAATAATAATAAACATTGAAGTGTAATTTATATATTGATAGTGAATAAATGACAGCCAATCGTAAACTGAACAAATTATTACTCACCATTTTTTCCCGTACAAATTAACACTTCCTTTAGTCAAAATCTCGGGTCTCACATGACACTTGACTTGGAGTTTTACTGCATAAATGAAAAACCTATGCAAGGTATGAATAATTCCTACGGGTAGTGCTTTAACAAAACAAATGTGTATAAAACCAACTGAGGGCACTGATCAAGTTATGTTAGAATTAATAATATATAAGTAACATAAATTAAAAATAGGCGTACAATACGATATCCTCTAGTTTTCAGTGAAATGATGTCTGGTAGACTTGATTAAGATACAGCTATTGTGAGCCGGGTTTCTTCCTCCATTATCATCATCATCAACACTTCCTCCATTATCATCATCATCAACACTAACTACAATGAAACACAAACTAGGAATTAAATTGAAATGTACTCAAGCACGAACCCCTCCCACACACACCTATTGAAATGTACTCAAGCACTAACCCCTCCCACACACACACACCTATTTCCACTGCCGCCTCACCTTCACCACGCAGCCAGGCTTCATCATCGCCTTGGCCGAGGGTCATTAGAGAGCCCAGAATTTTTCAACGAAAGTTTTAATTAACATTTTGCGTGTCGGAAACGCTGACCCGTGGACCTGAGAGAGAGAGAGAGAGAGAGAGAGAGAGAGAGAGAGAGAGAGAGAGAGAGAGAGAGAGAGAGAGAGAGAGAGAGAGAGAGATATGTGCCACCCACTCACCGTAATGGATAAGGAATACACTGAGAGACATTATGAAGAAGACTGAGTATTGTAATAACGGTAGAAGAGTGAAAAATATGCAATATAGCTGCATGTAGTGAGAGATTGTAGAAAATTAGTAAGAGAAGTTTAGTTAATGAGACAAAATGCTTTTGACTCTACCCTTTTAAGAAATGTGCACATGCGAACAGTACTCGATACATGGGCGCACTGACTGTTGCCCCTGTAAAGAGTTAGAAGCGGTTTGGGGGTAAAAAGCCAACGGAGATGATTGAACACACATAGCTTCTGAGATTTTTTTTTTTTAGCAAGAGTGGTGGTATGGGCATTCCAAAAAAAGATCAGCAAGGAGACTCCAAGAAAATTCAGAGTAGACAGAGGGGTGATTTGTGGGTTGTTAAGTAAGGGATAGTCGTGTGGGAGATTGTGATGGGTAAATAGATGAAGAAATTGGGTTTTGGAAGCTTTAAAAGAAACACGATTATCTCTGCCTCAATCGGAAATAGTCGATAGATAAGAAGCTAGGCATGCTTTGGCATCATCATGTGAGTTTTGGAGTGATTGTATGGTAGAACATTGTAGAACACTATTTGAATAGTGTAAGGTAGTGTCATAAGCATAGGAGTGGATAGGACTAGAGGTACAGTTGAGAAGATCATTAATGAGTATTAGAAAATATGACTGGATATGGGATAGAACCTTTGGAACACTGGAGTTGATAGCTTTAGAATGTGAGCGATGGCTGTCGGTAACCGCAGATATGGAATGGTCAGAATGGAAATTAAAGGTAATGCATTGGATCCTTTGAATTGAGCCATGTAGATCAGTGGTTTGTGATCAGCCTCCAATATGAACTCTGCACCCATTATATAATAACTAAACTTCAGTAGCCCCATAACAAATGCCAAACATTACCTTTCTATAGCAAAATATTTAATCTCGCTATCTAGTAGTATTTTGCTTACATAGGCAAAGGGAAAAAGCCCCCCCCCCCCCCCTCCATCGACGTACTGGTGTAGGCCTAGTACTGCTCACAGTCCAAAATCCGAGAAATTTGTTTTAAGTTTAACCCACTCAGCCCCAGCTAGTTTAGAATAAATGTACATCCAGGGACCGGCCGTTTTGGCCAAATTTTTGTTGTTGTTGCTAAAATGGAAGAAAAAGGTGAGAAATGAAGAAAACAAAAATTACTCACCTCGGTCATTTGGGGGTCGTATGGGGGGGGGGGGACAGCCTCATACATCAGCTGGTGCCGGCCGGCCTTCAAACTTCCCGCCCGGCCACCCACAGTTGAGCGTGGCAGCATGGCAGATGTACGATGCGGCCAGTTTTCGAGTGACAGTTATTTACACCACCCGAGCATCATGTGTGCCTTCATAGTTCATATATTAGCAACATGTATCACATAATGTCATTGTAAGTGAAGTTACAGTGGGAAAAGTGTTTAGATAGAAGTCTTGTAGGTGCACACGAGTGGCAAGAGCGTGGTGCGTCCTCGTTGCCATGGATACTGGCGGCCATCATGGTCTCGGACAATAACAGAACGCACGAACTGTCACACACCCAACTGACTGACACCCGCCACCAACTCTTTCCCTTTTCTTGCGTCAATCTCTCTTACTCCCCTGCTTTATTCAGTTTTCATATCTCTTCCCCTCATTATTCAGTTTATTACTTTATCATATGTTTTATAGTTATACAATATGAGTTTCACACATTGTTTTACGCACGTTTGACTTAGAAATAGTATATATTTACACTTATTGGTGTCCGTCACTGTTTTACGTATATTTGAGTGTCAATCTCCCTTACATATTGTGTTCGGCACTTTGTATATATTAATTATTTACACTAGGTTTATACACACACTTCACATTTCATAGCGTCTTTTATCGCAGTCATTGAATACAGTTTTAGAAATGGTCAAAGGTGTGATACTCCTTGAAGCAGTCCGGAAGACACAGTGCAACATCACATTCTGTGAACATCCACCTGGTATCTGTTCTCGTTGGCTCCCTCTGTGTCGTGTTGCGGCACACATGACACCGTCTTCGGGGTTTGTCATTGTGTTCTGTGGGCGGCACATATTCAGGGAAGTAGCGTTGTGTCAGCCTGGCAATAAGGGGTGGTGGGGAAGGCAAACGAGGTGGGGGAGCACCACGGCGAGGCACGTGTGGTGTCGGATCTTGGCGCACCTCACCCTCCTCCTTCACCTCACCCTCCTCCTTCTCCTCCTCCCCCTCCAAATCCTCACCTCTTCTCTTCTCTGTCCTACGATGAGAAGGTGGAATGTTGAGGAAGGCCATGGGGTGTGGGTTATCTTCCTCTTCCCCACTTGCTGGGGAGTCCACTATGTCACGGGGGGGAGCAGGGGTACGATAGCTACTCTCCTCCCTTTGTTGTAACCTGGCGTACCATTCAGAGATGGGGAGATAGGGTTCCTCCTCATGCATTTCATCATACTCGGCCATAGTGGGACTATATTCGTCCTCTGAATCGTCATTTGATGATCCAGTGTCACTATCAGGCACATCACTCTCCTCAAGTATGGCCAAGGCATCGGCCAGGGATATTCCCCTGCGTGGGTAACGGCGTGGTAAATCCGACATGGTGTTGCACCCACGAGATGTAAGGGTAAACTGACTTTCCTTTGTCACGCACGTCCCTTGTCCCAACAAACCGAGATTTGTGGGTTGCCATACATTGCCTACATCCTAAGGAATATCCCATACAAATATCAAGCCAATAGCTACCATAGGACAAGAGTAAAATTAATGAGGTCGAAAGTCGTTGGGAGATAAGTGGGTACAGTGTCTTTCATCACCTCCCCCTCATGACCACCCACCCGGTAGGACTTGGGGAATAGCTGAGCATGGCCAAGTAAGCTGTACATCCTAAGGTGTGTCTCACACAAATTTCAAGCCTATACCTACCATTGGACAAGAGTAAATGAGGTCCAAAATCGTTCGGATATAAGTGGGTACAGTGTTTTTCATCTCCTCCCCCGCATGACCACCCATCCGGCAGCACTAGGGTGACAACTGAGTATGGCATTGTAATGCGTACATCCTAAGGAGTGTCTCACACAAATCTCAAGCCTCTAGCTCCCATACGACAAGAGTAAATAAGGTCCAAATTCGCGGTGAAATAAGTGGGTAAAGTGGCGCACCTAATCCCACCACCACCACCCGCGCGGCCTGGCTGGCCGGTTCACGCGTACCGTCCTTGTTTGCCAACACTCTACGGTACCTCCCCTCCAATTCTCAAGCCATTTCCTACCATACGAGCCGAATAATATATTTTTTAGTGGTGGACGCATGGTTTGCGTCGCTGGGGTTTAGCGTTACATACATTGTGGACGCAAACGCTGAGTCACTGGGGCTCAGTGGGTTAAAAGGAAGGTTAGGATTTGGCAACCTGAGAATAGGATATGTGGTTAGGGCAGCTTTCAGTTTCAGAAAATGGTCTCTCAACTTATCTGCCGAGGGCAATGGCTCACAAACTTCTTTGTGCAGAATGTCAGACACTGGAGCAGACAGAGTCGCAGCACGCATCACTCATCACTTTATGCATCTGAGGTTGAAAATATTAGCCCAACTAACTGACAACAAGGAAAATATCGTAGTGAATGCCAGGTGCACCCTTACACAATCCGAAACTAACTACGCCGCCACCAAAAGGGAATGTTTGGGCCTCGTCTGGGCCTTACAGCACTTCAGATCATACTTGCTATGAGCGAAAATAACCATCATTATTTCAGATCACCACGCTTTGCAATGGCTCCGCCAATCCCAAGCCTCAAACACGCTCATCATCTGGTGGAGGGAAACGCTGGAAGATTATAATTTCGAAATTTCATATAGTGCCGGCAAGCTTCATACCAACGCCGACGCTTTCTTCTGCCTCCCCACCTACCCCTCGGCCACCCACCCAGGCGCTTTCACATCCAAAATAACCAGCAAAACCCCTCTCACCCCATACCTCAACCTCACTCATCCAGCTACACCCTCTCCTGGCTCCCCACTCCCCCCAACCCCCTCCAACTCCACCCCCACCCCTCATCCTGCTATTACCCAACCTCACATCCCACCCCCCATACTGCCATTCCTCAACCTAAAATCTCACCTCCACAGACACCCCAAGATCAACCCCAAACCCCACCTCCACCCATAAACCCACTGCTGCAGGCTCCTACGCCCACAAACCAACCTCCTAACCCCATCCAACCTACCCAGCAACAACCCCCACCTCACAACCTCATGCCATACAAACTACCCTAGAACAACCCCCACCTCAACCTCAGACCAACCAACCCATTCCCTCATCTTCCACATCCAATCCTCAACCTCTTAACTCCAACCAACCTAACCAACAACAACCACTACCCCTAGTTCACCCAGAAAACCCCATTCCTTCGACTTCCTCAGACCTGACATTCAACCAACAAATGCTAACATCCACCCAAACCTTCACTCATCCCTCCCCACCCACCCTCAACCCCCAATCTCATCACCAGGCCTCAGAATACAACCACAAACCAGTTACTGTGCAAGCACAAAACCCCCCATTACTCCCAAACCCCCCAACCTCAGGCAACGTAATTTCGCCACAACCTTCATCATCCACCACCAAACCCACACCAACCACCCATACTCACATCAACCTCACTAACCCCCGAAAAGCCACCCAGACGTGCTCCAAACTATCACAACGACTCGCTCAGGCAGAGTTTCCCACCCTCCAGATAGATTCAGGATTAACTGTACTTTAGCGTCAGCAGGAGTCAACAAAGGGGCCACAGGTTGGTCAAAGGTCATCACTCACCTTCCAGCCACCTTACCATTCACACCCTCACAGGCCAGCCACACAGTCCAAGAGATATACGTTTAATTTCTGCTGTGGACCTTAGTAGAGGGCAGGAAACACCGATTTAACTCTCAACCCGTGAGGGAGTGGGGTATATCATGGTAGCGCCTGGCGGGCATATTTACCGAAAATTACCTTCGTTCCATGCTCTTTTTCATACATAAGCAAGAGCTAGAGCGTAATACAATTATGTATCTGAGAAAGAGCGAAAAACCAGCTTTCCAAAAGAACAGTAAGAATAATTAAATCAGCCCACTATAGAGCACATACTGCCCCAATATTTAAATCATTAAAGCTATTACCATTTAAAGATGTTTATGTTTTTGCAGTGGCTAAACTTATGTTTAAAATTATGAAAGATCTTACTCCAGGTTTCTTTAAAGATATGTTCACATTAAATAATACTATACATCAGCATTTGACCAGGCAGAGACATAAGTTGCATGTTCCCATTGCCAGAACAAATGTATTGAAAAACACATTTAGGCACAAAGGAGTTTTAATATAGAATAATATAATGGATAAGATAAATTTAAACTGTAGTCTCTACATATTCAAAACAAAGATTACAGAATATTTGATGAGTAGTGAAATATAATCTTTAAGGTAGTGTTGAGTGTGAACATATTATTATTCTAGACGATTTTTTGTTGTAATTGTAGTAAGGTTCTTTTTCTTTTTTAGCACCTTTTTCGTTTAGCACTTTCTTGATGACTTTTTTTATGACTAATTTGTATTAGTGTAATAAATTTAAGGAGACATATATGCCGGATGGCATCAGTTCCCTGTTGTCATAGGCTATATGACATGATATGATAATTCAGATGTTCTAAGCAATATCACCGTTACAGAGAGAGAAGTATTGAATTGTTTAGATAAACTCAAGGTAAATAAAACGCCTGGACCTGATACAATCTCGCCTAGAGTTCTAAAGGAAGCTAAGGATGAGCTCTCCAAACCACTGACATTGCTATTCAATGAATCCTTGCAATCTGGGACTATGCTTGATCAGTGGAAGCTAGCCAACGTAACACCGATATTCAAAAAAGGCAGCAAATCCCTACCCAGTAACTATCGTCCAATTAGCTTAACCTCAATTGTGTGTAATATGCTAGAAACGGTCATAAGAGACAGACTCGTAAATCACTTAGAGGCAAATAACTTACTTAAAGATACTCAACACGGCTTTCGTAAAAAACGTTCCTGTTTAACAAACCTCTTAGACTTCTTCCACGATATCCTCAACCTCTACGATGAGAGTAAAGCTGTAGATATTATATACCTTGATTTTCAAAAGGCCTTTGACAAAGTTCCCCACAAAAGTTTACTGCTAAAACTAAAAGTGCATGGAATACAAGACGGTGTGTTGAAATGGATAGAAAATTGGCTCAGCGACAGAAAGCAAAGAGTAGTCATAAACGGTAAGGCATCTAAATGGACCAATGTAAGTAGTGGGGTACCCCAGGGATCGGTACTAGGACCAATTATCTTTCTAATTTACATCAACGACATAGATGAGGGTCTCACCTGTACAATCTCAAAATTTACTGACGATACAATAATTGCAAATAGCGTACTCTCAAAAGAACAAGTTGACGATATGCAACACAATCTAGATAAATTATCATGTTGGGCCCAAATTTGGCAAATGAGTTTCAATGCGGATAAATGTAAAGTACTACATATCGGATACCTAAATGAGAAAGCAAACTATTCGATGAATGGCACTCAGCTTAAGAATGTAAACAGAGAAACCGATCTGGGAGTAACAATATCGAGTAACCTAAAACCGAGTCAACAATGTTCAGAAGTTGTTATGAAGGCAAACAAAATAATTGGCTTTATAGGCAGGTCATTTGAGCATAAATCCAAAGAAGTTATCCTAACCCTTTACAATTCCTTAGTCCGCCCTCTTCTGGAATACTGCGTTCAATCCTGGTGCCCTTATTATCAAAAAGATATAAACAAGCTAGAACGAGTTCAACGTAGAGTTACCAAAATGATACCTAGCCTAAAGAACAAACCATACAAAGAGTGTCTTAGAGAATTAAATCTATTTCCTTTAACCCAGCGCAGATTAAGAGGTGATTTAATTCAAGTGTTCAAAATCATCAAAGGCATCGACAATATGAACTGTAGTAAGTACTTCACTATCGACCAATCTAATTACACGCGGGGAAACGGTTGCAAAATTATTGGTAAATCTTTTAACTCACACGAATCTAAGAATTTCTTCTTCAATCGAGTTGTCAACTTGTGGAATGGGCTTCCCCGTGACGTTATAGACTGCAGCACCGTTGATTCATTTAAACTCCGCTTAGACAAATATCTCGCATCAAACCCGCGACTGACTGTGTTTGTAAATGAATAACTTTATTTTATCCCCCCCTCAGTTACTAACCCATCTGTCCCCTACTAACTTCCTAATCGTGCCACGGACATTAGTGATAGGGCAGTAGTTCCCTTTCCAATGTTCCCTTACCCACTCTAAACCACTGTTTGGACACTTGATCCTCAGTGTTTTGGAGGACAAACAGCCTAGAAGGGTCACTAAACCTGTTGTTGCTTGATTTCCTTTGTACTCCTTTGTATATAGGACTTTTGTATGATGTACTATATGATATGTTTGTAATATTGATGTACTTTATGACAATAAACTTTTTGAAATCTAATCTAATTTTGAAATCTAAAATATAATTATCTGAATCATCCTTCTACGACAACGGGTGTCGGGTTCTCTTGCAACAATTGTGCAACTGAAAGTGAAAATACCCTAAAATGAAGTATTTTCCCCGGATTTATCCTTATTTTGAGAGACACGGAGGTACGGAGGAGATACAGGAGGTCTCAGTGTTGGTTACGCCACTTCCGCGAGCGGACCGAGCCCGCCTGTTGTCCTTGCAATGCTTGCTCTCTCTCTCATCGCTCGTAATGGCCTCAAAAAGGCACAAGTCATATGACGGGCGCCGCAGGGGTAGCCAATATTCTCTCTCCCGTCATATGACGGTCACCATCGGTTGAGGATTAAACACCCTGCCCAGTTAATCAGGGAACTGAAGAAGGCGACGAAGTACACTACCCTGACGGTCGTCAAACGTGAGGGCATGGCCGGCGAACATACTAAGCACTGGTACTATGCCCTCCAACACCTGCAACCGCATCCGTCATCGCCACAGTGAAGTTCCAGCTCCAGCCATGAGGTTGTGACTTCTTGAGAGACGGGGGTAGTGTCATAATCCACTTAGTGGAAATGGCACTGTGGAGGGATTACTTCAACGAACTGCTGAATGTAAGGAATGAAGCACCAGCAAAAATAGTTGGATGGGGTATAGGAAGGAGAAGTAGTGGAGGAAGAGGTGGGGATCAGGAGGTCAGAAGTGTGTGAAGCCATGAAAAGAGTTAAGTTGGGGAAAGCATCAGGAATAGATGGAGTGTGTGGGGAAATGCTGAGGTATGGTGGTGAGATAGTGATCGAATGGGTATGGAAAATGTGTAAACTAGCATGGGAGAAGGGGATGTACCTGATGACTGGAAGATAGGTATACTAGTCCCCCTATATAAGGGTAAAGGGGAAAGAGGAGTGTGTGGTAACCACTGAGGAATATGTCTTCTAAGCATAGTAGGGAAGGTCTACAGTAGGGTAGTGATTGAGAGAGTGAGAGCGAGAACAGAGAAATGGATAGGTGACGAACAGGGCGGGTTTAGGAAGGGAAGAGAATCTGTAGATCAGATTTTTACCCTGAAATGTGTGCTGGAGAAATATCTGAAGAAGCAACAAAAGCTGTATGTTGCCATCATTGGCTTGGAGAAGGCCTATGACAGAGTGGATAGAGAAGGTATGTGAAAAGTACTTAGAATATACAGAGTAGATGGTAAGTTGCTGAAAGCAGTGAAGAGCATGTATGAGGGTGCAAAGGCGGCAGTATGTGTGGAAAATGAGCAGCGCAAGTTCTTTGATCTGAATGTTGGATTGAAACAGGGGTGTGTGATGTCCCCGTGGTTGTTCAATGTATAAAGTATATGGATGGAGCCATGACATAAATATAAGGAAGAACAGTGGATGTTGGTGTACCGCTGAGGGACACGAGGGAGGGAAACAAGTGGAAATTACCTGTACTGCTGAAGATACAGTTCTGATGAGCAATAATGAATGGGAGTTGCAGGGTCTGGTAAATATGTTTGGAACAGTGTGCGAAAAACGGAATCTGAAGGTAAATGCGGGGAAAACCAAGGTTATCGTCTTTGAAAGGGGTGAAGCCACAGAGTGTGAGGTGAAGTTGAACAGTCAGGTTGTGGAGATTGTCAGCTCATTTAAGTATCTGGGCAGTGTGCTGAGTAAAGATGGGAGTATGGATGAAGAAGTGCCAGAGAGGGTGCAACAGAGGAAGAGGGTTGTAGGAACGCTAAAAGTAGTAACAAGAAATAGAGTGGTCAGCATGGAAGTGAAGAAGTCCTTGCAAGACACTGTGGTAATCCCGACATTGACTTACGGAAGCGAAGCATGGACGTTGGTGGAGAGACTCAGACCAAGAGTGAGAGGGGTGGAAATGAGCTACTTGAGAAGTGTGTGCGGAGTTACATGGAGGGATAGACAGATGAATGAGGAAGTAAGAGGGAGGAGTGGTGTGGAGGTAGATGTGCTGGAAAGTGTGAAAAGGAACACCTTGAGATGGTTCGGCCATATGGAACGTATGGGAAGCGAGAAAATGATTAAGAGAGCAAGGTGGAAGGACAGATAGGGAGAGGTAAACCGAGCGAGAGGTGGAAGGAAGGAGTGAAGAAGTATATGAATGAAGGCAGTGCTGGTTGGGAGGAGGGGTGTCGACTGACTGTGGACAGAGGTGCATGGGGGGGGGTTTCGTTCGTGGCCACCCCATCGGGGATCACGGCGTCAGACAAAAGATAGATAGATAACGCTAATATACTTTCAATAGTGAGAGAGAGAGAGAGAGAGAGAGAGAGAGAGAGAGAGAGAGATGGTAGGTGGAGGGAGGGGTGTGGATCAAAGACAGTGACACAAAGAAGAAAGCTTAATGCATCCCTAGTTAAAACTCCGCCGAATTAGCATTGTTAATGTGATTTTCTGGCGCCGAGGAGACCGCTTCTTCAGAAAGCACGTCTCAGTCACTTATGGTATTAAGTCTAATGTACCCAGGTAAATTATAAAGCCTAAATTCTTTTGTCTTTAAATTTTAGATTACTAGTTGTGGGTTCTCTAATTCTTGGGCTTATATAAATCACTTATATTACAAAAATGAGGATCATGATTAGGTATATATAAATTTGTTTAACAACATACAGTATGTATTTATGTCAGATTGACTGGTACTTGGGAATGCAAAATATTAAATTTATAGGCTATGGTGGGATACAACTTGACATCGAAGGAATACTAGGATTACAATGATATAGGCGAGGTTTGGAAAACAGGTATTATTGGAAGATAATAACAGGTGGAGTGGGATGGATGAGAAACGTGGATAATACTGTACAGTAATTATTATTAGGCTACTTACTATTATTAGATATATGGTACGGGTAGGTACATATTAAAATGTTATCCTGATTCTATCTTACTCGGGTAATTCATTCATGATCCCCGCATAGCCTAGCGTTCGACTAACCCGCAGCTCTTTGCTGATTCTACAGCAACTTCCGCTTTTATTATTATTTATTATGAATAAAAAACGATCTACTTTGCTGCCTGTGTTATATTTTACTCTTGTTGCATCTCTTGGGCCAGTTGGAATTTGATTAAATATATCTTGCCACCCATATTGTTGTCACCATATTTACCCACACACAGCATTCACCAACTAAATGTCCATCAACAAATGTGTCCACCTTCCCACAAGCCCTCCTATATTATCCTTCACTTCTCCATCGTGCATCCCGTCTCCACCCCAACTATTCACGCTACTATTCCACCTACATGTTTCTCCACTGTTCCATCATTCTCACCACTCCCATGATTTTGGCTACCAGAGCACAAGATCCACAAATCCACCAAATCCACAAGATCCACAAAACCCTCTGGCCGATGCACTGTGGGTCTGTCTATACGTTTTGCTAAGGGAGTTGAAGGGTTGTGGACGCCTTAAAATATTGTAAATGGTATTACGTTTTTTTTTCTTTTCAAGTATGTAGTGGTGCGTCAAGACTGTCCATTTGTGGTAGTAATTTTTGGAGATGGCTTGTAAGGTGATTTGGAAGGTCTTGTAGTTAACTACGCAGATGGTGTTGAGGAAACTTGTTGAAATGTTATCAGTTATCAGTATGTACAGTCTTCTCCATATATTTCGTTCCTAAATATCTGGCCATGCCCCAGTTTGTAACCACGGCAACATCGCAGGCTACTTTAACACCTTATGAGCAGCCTAGGCGGTATAAAATATGTAGCCACCAGCGGGGTGTTTTTAGCCAAAATAGGGCTGCCCTTTCAGCACGATGACGTAGTTTTCATCATATGCTGGTTACCATTAGACGATTTTGTAAAACTTTTAATCTATGTCTAACACTGAAAGAGGTAAATACGATCTCATTATACCCTCTGAATAACACAGGTCCTTCTCAAACTGCATAATATAGTCTAATTTTAGCCAGAATCATTGGTAAAAGGTTGTTATTTTGCTGAATGGGTTAATGGTTTGTGATTGGTGGATTTGGAAGAATGTTCCTTTAACGAATATATTGAATAATGCAACATTACCTATATAACCCAATGTTCAGTGAATACACTAATCTTGGGTGATAATGCAGGTGATGAATAGGAATTTATTGTATAGTAATATTTAGACATATCACTGAAAATGTATTACATGTAACTGCTTCCAAAGTGAGCTTGGGGTAAAGGGGGGAGTTGTTTTGCTATGTTTGTTTATAATTAAAGAGAGAAAGAAATTTTGGATTAACATAATATTTAATTACTGACGTAATTTACAGGATAAAATAAATGCAGGGAACGACTTGCAAAAGAAAATAGGAACCGGGAGAATAAACTAAAATGCATACAATAAAAACGAATGCATGAACGAAGTCACGATGATCACGCTGGGAGAAGTAAACAAGAACACAAATAGAAATTATACAAGGATACGGACAATCGCAAGTAATTCATTACAAGGGGTAGAAGAGGAAGGCGAATACACGTAAAGTGGACCTAATTACTCCTTCATCTACCTAACTATAAACAATTTCACCCTTCCTAATGAACCAAGGTAAACTAACCCAGACTTTTCTACGTCATAATCTCTCTCTCTCTCTCTCTCTCTCTCTCTCTCTTTCTCTCTCTGTGTGTGTATATATATATGTTGGTAAAGCCAGGTAATAAATTTTCTTTAATACATACGAGGTTGAAAGAAATGGCAATTTCTGCGTTGGAAATTTTATTATTCAAAGTTTCCAGGTCTCTGATAAGTTTTCGCTGGGTGGCAGGAAGTAGATGAAGGAGATGAGCAAAATTCATGGTGGTACAGGGTTACATTAAAGTACATGAAGATACAGGATATAAGACGCGTTTCACTGGACAACCAGCATTATCAAGTAAGGAAGGAATGATATAAAAGGTAAACAGGGAGGGTATATATAGAGGGTGGAGGATCAGAGGAGGCAGAAAACAGGGGGCAAAAGTCTGCTATTGGTGGAAGGGTTAACTAGGAGAGAGAAAGGGGGTAACCGCTCACGCATAGCGCACACTGGATGCGGGATGGTGGTCAGTAGGTGGGGTTGAAGCTGATTGGCTGCGTGTCGAGGGGCGTGGCCTAAGTTGTGTGGCGCCTGCAGAAGGCGAAGCTGAAGGAGGTAGCGTGGGGGGCTGCATCAAGGGCACCAGGGGGCGAGGAGGGGTGTTAGGTCCTGTAGGGTAGTGCCTTTTGGCAGACGGAAGGATCTGAAGGTCCAGAGTTTGGTTGTTGATGTTGGGATGTAAGGCTTGGATATATAAAGCTTCGAGTATAGGTAATCTCCTTGGGTCACTTTCTTTATCGAGTATGGTGGTGTGTTTCTCTAACTTGTTGCGTGTGAGGTGAGGGTGGTTAGGGGTGAGATAGTGGTCTTTGATGGCTCCAGCCTGAAGGTGAAGAGTTAACCGACGTGAAAGACGAGTCTGCGTATTACCAATATAGGAATGAGGTCCACAGTTCTCATAATTACAGGTATGTTGGTAAATGACGTGATCATCGGTCATCGGGCTCTTTATCTTGGTGGAGGCTGGTTTGTTGCGGAGAACGAGGTTGGAGGTCTTGGGGGATGCTTGGAGATTATTTCTTTTAAGACGGCCTCGTCATTTTTGTGTTCAGAGGACATGTAATTGCGGTAGAAGATCTTAATTTCATTGGGGGGGTCAATGTTGGGAGGGCTTTGGGTGTACCATTTTTCAAGATGGTGGTTGATGGTGCTGGAGATGTCGGAGTTGGAGTATCCGTTATTTACTAAAACTTGGGATAGTCTTTCTAGTTCCTGGTGGGTGTCGGCCCAGGTAGAGCAGTGCGTGAGGGCTCTCCTACCATAGGCGGAGATGGAGGATAGAAGATAACGGCGGGGGCATTCACTATCGCCGTTGAGGCATTGTCCTGTGTTAGTTGGTTTAATGTAGACGGTGGTTTTGAACCCATGGTCGTTCAGAGCTACGAGGATGTCGAAGAAGGGGAGTTGTCCATTGTTTGATTTTTCAAAGGTGAAGTTAAGTCCGGAGGAGGTCATGAACACAAAAATGACGAGACCGTCTTAAAAGAAATAATCTCCAAGCATGTCCACCCAACCAACCCGGAAAACAAAATCAAATTAATAATTTATTACAAATCCCCCAAGACCTCCAACCTCGTTCTCCTCAACAAACCAGCCTCCACCAAGATAAAGAGCCCGATGACCGACGATCACGTCATTTACCAACATACATGTAATTATGAGGACTGTGGACCTCATTCCTTTATTGGTATGACGCAGACTCGTCTTTCACGTCGGTTAACTCTTCACCTTCAGGCTGGAGCCATCAAAGACCACTATCTCACCCCTAACCACCCTCACCTCACACGCAACGAGTTAGAGAAACACACCACCATACTCGATAAAGAAAGTGACCAAAGGAGATTACCTATACTCGAAGCTTTATATATCCAAGCCTTACATCCCAACATCAACAACCAAACTCTGGACCTTCAGATCCTTCCGTCTGCCAAAAGGCACTACCCTACAGGACCTAACACCCCTCCTCGCCCCCCGGGCCCTTGACGCAGCCCCCCGCGCTACCTCCTTCAGCTTCGTCTTCTGCAGGCGCCACACAACTTAGGCCACGCCCCTCGACACGCAGCCAATCAGCTTCGACCCCACCTACTGACCACCATCCCGCATCCAGTGCGCATGCGTGAAGCGGTTACCCCTTTCTCTCTCCTAGTTAACACTTCCACCATAGCAGACTTTTGCCCCCTGTTTTCCGCCTCCTCTGATCCTCCACCCTCTAATATACCCTCCCCTGTTACCTTTTATATCATTCCTTCCCTTACTTGATATGCTGGTTGTCCAGTGAACGCGTCCGTATATCCTGTATCTCATGTACTTTAATGTAACCCTGTACCACCATGAATTTTGCTCATCTCCTTCATCTACTTCCTGCCACCCAGCGAAAACTCATCAGAGACCTGGAAACTTTGAATAATAAAATTTCCAACGCAGAAATTGCCATTTCTTTCAACCTCGTATGTATTAAAGAAAATATATATATATATATATATATATATATATATATATATATATATATATATATACCATTGAGCCATTCCTGAATTTACCCTTGAGGCAGGTCAACTTCTAATTGTTAATCATATGATAGAGAGACTGTTTGTGTGTTGGAGTATGAAAGAAGTTGTGAAAATTGCGAACTTTTATGATATAGGACACAGACAAACAACACTCTACTTTAGCATCCCCTCCTCATTCGTACATTTTAATGTTGTCCTCCCTGTCTTTGTGTTCTAATTATATCTTCCTCCTCCACCTAAATTTTCTCTACGTTTCTCATCCATCCCCTTCACCATTTCTCCTGTTTTAAAGTTTTTTGTTGGTTTAGTTTCGAAAAATATAAGTAACCTGTGGACCAGACATACATGAACTGTTGCCGTAATTACTGTACTAATAAATGTGATTCATAGAGTGTTCTACGTCAATTTAACTCATAAAATAAAAATTCAAACTTGAGCAACTCAATTTCGTCTGAGTGTAAGATATGTTTTTTTTCTTCTGTTTTAGACGAGATATTGAGCTGAAGATTCATAACCGATAGGTTATATTTCCACCTTGTCATCACTCCAAGCTGGTCACCGTTCGTCCCATCAAGCAGTCAAGTGTCATTGCGTTCGGCCAACATATTAATAACTACCCATGGCTAGAAGTGTACCATGAACAGTATGTCATAAATAAGCTAAATCACTTTCTTAGTTCGGTGAATATTTTAATTGACAATTACTTCCCCACGAAACTAGTTTTAATTCAGTCTAACGATCATCCTTGGCTTACTCCCTATGTGAAAGAAATTTTATCTCTACGTAAAAGTAGTTTTAACAGTGGTAACATGGTTTAATTTAGACATCAGAGGAATAAAGCAATTCGGGAAATAAAGAAAGCTAAACAACAGTATTTCAAGTCAAACTTGTCAGATTTGCTTACAACAAAGCCAAGTAATTAGTAAGTTAACTGGAGACAACTCACAGCGTAAATTTAAATGTCTTATTGACAAAGACCCTAACCAAGCTGTAAATGATAAACTATAAATGATCATTTGTCAACAATCTGCCAAAGTCTACCCCCCTTAGACCAGTCAAGATTACCTGAGCCTGTGGATGATTTACCACCTTTACCTTCTGTTGAGCCCTACCAAGTGTATGAGAAACTGTGTGAGATAAATGTTAACAAATCAGTAACCCCCTTTGATCCCCCACTTCGCATTATCAAATCATTTGCGTATGAGTTTGCTTCTCCTATTGCTAGCATCATTAATTCGTCATTCAGTTCAGGGATAGTACCTCCCCTTTGGAAACGTGGCTTCATCACTCCCTTGCCCAAGATTCCCAAACTCGAAACTTGTAATGATCTTCGACCAGTGACTATAACATACATTTTTGCACGTATTGCCGATAAGTTTGTTGCATCTTGGGTGCATGATGACACACAGGTAAACCTTGATCCATATCGGTTTGGTAATCGGGAAAATACTTCTACCACCCATTATTTATTGTACTTTATGAATTTTCTTTATAAAACGACTGACATTAGGGGAGAATGTGTAGCTGTGCTTAGCATTGATTTTTCTAAAGCATTTGACCGAGTAGACAACACAATAGCAATGAGACATTTACTTCATAATGGCATGAGACCTGAACTAGTTCCTTGGATGTCTTCTTTCCTTACATCTCGTGGTCAGGTTGTACGTTATAGTGGTGCTACCTCTGAGGAGCACACCACTACATGTGGTGTTCCGCAGGGTACCGTACTGGGACCTCGTATTTTTAATAATCATATAAATAGTGCCGGTTTGGATGAAGATGTTCAGTGTAAATTCATGGATGACATTACTTTTGCTTGTGCATATAACAGTACACATATACCAAAATGTCAGGAGCAAGCCAATAAGATCGATCATTGGTCTAACAAGAACAACCTGAAAATAAATGGAAGTAAGTCGAAATTAATGTTAGTAGACTTTCAGAAAATTAAGACAAATGTAAATGCTGTTAGTTTAGGTAATGAATCTGTTCCATTTGTTAATGAGATGAAGCTGTTGGGTGTTATTGTTTTCAGTGGAAAAAGAACACCAAGTATATTGTCTCGCGTGCAAGTAAACGAATTTTTGCAGTTAGTAAATTGAAACTTGTTAAGGCTAATTTGTCTGATTTAAAGAATTATTATTGTTGTTATATTAGGCCTGTACTTGAATATGCATCGACGGTTTGGTGTTCGTCACTTACACATGCAGAAGTAAATTATGTTGAGAGAATACAAAAAAGATTCTGTAGAATTTGATTAGGACCTAGTTATATAAATTACGAATCTGTTTTGGAGTTATTAAATTTGGAATCATTAGAAGAGAGACGAAGAAAGAAGACAGCCTTAAGTTGTTGCACGATAAACAGCATAGACATATACTTCCACCGGACAACACCAACACTTACACACACAAATTACGAGCAAGACACTTTCTAGTTGAAGAACAATGTAACGCCAAGAGACACCAAAACAGTGCCATTCCACAGATGACCAGGTATATAAATAATTATTTGAGGAAGTAGGTAGTCAATGTTTTGAAATGATATTATATGTTGCCAATACGTGATCATTATTCCGGCAAATTGTTCTTAATATTTGTAATTTATGTGTATTTTATGTGTAATGACGCTTTGTATGTATGTTTTACTCACTGTATATTTTCAACTCTATGGTTGCAATTGTAAAAATGACATTAAATAAACCTATTATTATTATTATTATTATTATTATTATTATCTCCTCCGGTAGGGTCTAATGGGAAAAGGTAATTTTTGTGATTTATGGTTTAATAATTAAGCTAGATTTCTAACGCAAACAAACATGTTTGTAGTCTTTATCAGCTGCATGTAGAGTTTCATTATGGTTACTTACATGTACAGTGAGAATAGGCACATACTATATAAATCAAGTACTTAGAATATACGGAGTAGATGGCAAGTTGCTGAGAGCAGTGAAGAGCATGTATGAGGGTGCAAAGGCGGCAGTACGTGTGGAGAATGAGGAGAGCGAGTTCTTTGACCTGAGTGTTGGGTTGAAACAGGGATGTGTGATGTCCCTGTGGTTGTTTACTGTATATATGGATGGAGTCATGACAGAAATACTAGGAAGAGTAGTGGATGTTAGTGTATCGCTGAAAAGGGAAGTAAATGAGTGGAAGCTGCCTATACTGCTGTTTGCGGATGATACAGTTCTGATGAGCGATAATGAATGGGACTTGCAGGCTCTGGTAAATGAGTTTGGAACAATGTGCGAAAAACGGAATTTGAAGGTAAATGCGGGGAAGAGCAAGGTTATGGTCTTCGAAAGGGGTGAAGTCACAGAGTGTTAGGTGATTTATAATGGTCAGGCTATGGAGATTGTCAGCTCTTTCTGGTCAGTGTGTTGAGTAAAGATGGGACTATGGATGAAGAAATGCGGGAGAGGGTGCAACAAGGGAAGAGGGTTGTAGGAACGTTGAAAGCAGTAACAAGAAATAGGGTGGTCAGTATGGAAGTGAAGAAGTCCTTGCATGACAGTGTGGTAATCCCGACACTAACTTACGGAAGCGAAGCATGGACGTTCGGGAAGAGACTCAGACCAAGAGTGAGAGCGGTGGAAATGAGTTACTTGAGAAGTGCGTGCGGAGTTACATGGAGGGATAGACAGACGAATGAGGAAGTAAGAAGGAGGTGTGGTGTGGAGGTAGATGTGCTGGAAAGTGTGAAAAGGAACAACTTGAGATGGTTCGGCCATATGGAACGTATGGAAAGCGAGAGATTGACTAAGAGGGTGTACGAGAGCGAGGTGGAAGGACAGAGAGGGAGAGGTTCACTGAGGGAGAGGTGGAAGGATGGAGTGAGGAAGTATATGAATGAAGGCGGTACTGGTTGGGAGGAGGGGCGTCGACTGACTGGGGACAGAGGTGCATGGTGGCGGTTCGTTCGTGGCCACCCCTTCAGGGATCACGACGTCAGGCAATAGATAGATATATAAATCATATAACCACAATATTTCATGCATGTGCTTGATCATAATATGAACCTGCTTTCCTTGATGTCAGCAACAAAGTCCGAGGGTTCTAGTTCCAACATAGCCACCAAATATCTTCGTCATTTTCTTTGGAACAATATGACACAATGGTACGATTTAGGAGAGGAATAAAGAGAGGGGGAAGACAAATGTTAAAATATATAAAGTGGAGAAGAATAAAGATTATACGTAGAAAAGGAATTAAGAAATTATGAAGGAAAAGGATAACTATGACAAATTGCAAGACAAATATGACGTGTAAAAGAAGCATGCGGATAGGAAACAATGAGTTGTAAATAGGGTAACATTGACAAATATGAAAGTAGATTGTTTAACTCATGTGAGAGTCTCTCTCTCTCTCTCTCTCTCTCTCTCTCTCTGATTGCTATGTGAAACTTTGTGCGTATATGCGAGCGTATCCTAAGTGTGTGTGTGTATGTGCACGTGTGTTCTCTCCGTCTTGCTATTGGTATAATGTTGTGTACAAGCATAAGAATCTGAAGTTGTGTGCTACCTGAGTTAAGTGAGTGCAAGTGTATGTGTGTTTGGTGTAAATATATACATGTGTTTAGGGTGTGCCTGAAAAGCTATATATGAATATGTTCAAATGCGTGCAAACCTTTATGTCTCCGGCCAACATACACATGAGGTTGTCAGAGCATCAAATCCCAGGAACGTATGTATGTGTGGGTGTACCCTAGCAATATTCATCATCTTATACCTGAATTTGATTTTCAAACAAACACAAGGTATTGTAGTGTCAACAGTATTTACAGAACAGGGTTTGAGTGTATCTGTCCTATATTCATACACGTTTAGGTAGAAGCCTTGTTCAGACCATGTTTAACAACACTAAGGCTGCTGTTGATTTTGTGAAAAAAGAACTTCCTACCATCCAACTTAATGACCGATACAATTTAATAAAAAAAAAATAAAAAATAAAAATATATATATATACAGGGTGTTCAGAAAACATGTGTACAAAATGAAATGGGTGATAGGGAACACAGAATTAAACATTTTGTAATCCATGGAGGTATGTCCATAAATGCTTCCTTGCGGTGCTACAGGGAAGATAGTTTCAACGTAATTTCCCTAAATGTTTACCCTAACTTCTCTGTGAGTAATCTGTTTACATACAAACATGGTAATTTAATGTACACAACAGTGTGAATATTACTTAATTAATGTCAGTACACTGCAAAAACAAAAGTACATTTGAAACTGAAGTGAATATTAACAATCATTAACAATCATTCAGAATCGTTTAGTAAACCAAGCAGTTTCATTTCGGCACCATGAAGTGGTTGTTTAGTAGTCGACAAGGTAATGTGCTGGTCTTCACCTACACTCTCCTCTTAGTCTTGAGGTAAACTCCATACGTGTAACATGGAGGGCTTCACGTTTGCTGAATTGGCTGATATGCACCTTGTGTATGGTGCTGCTGGAGGAAATTCAAGAAATGCTGTGAGGATGTACCAGAGGCGTTTCCCAAATAGACGCTTGCCAAACCATCAGACATTTTCCTCATTGCACAGGCGACTGCGTGATAGGAGAACATTCACTGCCAACGCGCATGACAATGGTCGCCCTAGGCGTGTGCGAACACCAGAATTGGAAGAAGAGGTAAGAAGGATGTTCACAATTCGGGCACATGCAAGTACGCGTGGTGTTGGACATGCTCTCGGAGTATCTCATACTCTGGTTTGGGAGGTGTTACGTGACGAACAGCTACATCCATATCATCTACAAAGAGTCCACGCATTGCTCCCTCGAGATTATCTCGTACGTGTAGAATTCGCACAGTGGTACTTGCAGCAGACAGCGCTCCAACCTGATTTTCCCTCGAGTGTGCTGATTCTGATGAAGCCTCCTTCGCCCGTGACGGTGTGTTCAATATGCACAATGCTCATGTCTGGGCAGCAGCAAATCCACACGCTTCACACGAGCATGGGCATCAGGTGCGGTTCAGCATTAATGTTTAGGCGGGCATCATTCATGATAAGCTGATTGGTCCGTACATTCTGCCTCCACGTCTCAACGGGAACATTTATCGGATTTTCCTTGAGGAAATGCTGCCCCAACTGCTGGAAGATGTTCCTTTGGCCATCCGCAGACGAATGTGGTTTCAACACGATGGAGCTCCACCTCATTTTGGCAACGTGGTGCGGGAGTATTTAAATGCAACGTTTCCGAACCGATGGATTGGCCGTGGTGGTCATGTTGCCTGGCCACCAAGATCCCCTGATTTGACATCCATTGATTTCTTCCTATGGGGACACATGAAGAGCCTTGTGTATGAGACACCTGTTGAATCAGAACAAGACCTCGTTGCAAGAATTGTTGACGCCGCTGGAAGAATTGCGGAGGAGCCAGCAATCTTTGAACGTGTACGTGAATCAATGCTACGGCACTGCCATGCATGCATACGCGCTGGTGGTTGTACCTTTGAGCAGTTTCTGTAAATTGAAATGTCATGTTGCATTGTTTTGCAGCTCTTAAACAGTTTGGAGTATTTTGTGCATGTTCTTTTCAATTTAATGTTTTGTACTGTGTTTGCAAAGATACTGCAATTCATGAACAATAACTGGACACTACAGTGCATTCATTTGACATATATCGACAGGCCCCGCCCGCTTCCACCAGCGCCGTAGACGAAGTAGAGCTTATCATACCGCAATCTCGGACAAGTCACTTGTCACCTTACCACGGAGCTGATAAGAGCTCCAAGTAAAATTAATTATACGATGTAAGAGCGCTTTAATACATGCATATTTGCAGTTACTCTTTACTATACAATATTACCATATACCATTGTACAGAAAAGTAAACTCCATTACCATTGTTTTACCTGTCTATTTGGGCAGAGCAGAGGCAGACAATTATTAAGCTAGGCCTAGCGAGCGACTGCTTTTAGTTGTATAGGGTACCGTAATGCCTCCCCCTCCCTTGTCTGTGTGCCTCAGTCTCCCTCCCTCTCTCTCTCTCTCTCATTTTGTGAAGTGATTAAATTTTGACTGATCAGTCAACTTGTGTAGATCATAATTTTGTGATTCATTTAGCCGCCAATAATGACTTTTCCAGGGTGTACCACGAGGAGCACCACCACATCACCTGGCTCAGTTTTCTCCTTATCAAAATACTTTAATATATTTAATACAATATTCCTGGCTTGACTGACAAGTCGGGGAAAACCAGTAGGTCTGCCAGGGGTATGGGCAGGAGACGCCATCTTCCCCCTTCAGAAGACGGGAGGGAACTGAACTGACGTTTGAATGACAGCACATTGACAGTTGAGAGGGAAGACACCGGGCATTGCCAATGTAGCTACCTTACCGCTAGATCTAAAAGTATTTACTTGAACAAGGGAATGGAGCTGTTAAAGACAGGCTCCAGTCTTAACATTTCTTTCTCACTCATTGATGTAGAAAGGTAGATGACTTTGTAGGCCATTTTTAATAATTTAAATTGATAAATAAATATTGACTTGATCTAGCGGCAATATTTTACACCTAGCAATAAGAATTCTGGCTATCCTCCAATTTTTTTAGCACATGTTATCAATATTGGAGTAATATTCTAGCAATATTAGGTAGGCATTTACTAGTTTGTATTCTTCTAGTTACTTCTTCAAACAGATTAAATAATATTTTTGTGCTGATTTGGTAAGCCTGTTGGACACTCCTACCCCGCACAGTCATGCCAGCCATATGATAACGGTTGGGGAAGTGGGTGGGGCCTGTCGATATATGTCGAATGAATGCACTGTACCTTTAAATTACCATGTTGGCATATCAAAGTTATTAATGTAATAAATGAATTACGTTGAAGCCCACCATACAGTATTATTTCGTTGCCTACTACTAATGGATCACTTCTTGGTACTGACATAAGACATCTTCGTTCAGTAAACAGTTCTGACTGATGATTAATGATTGTTAATCTTCTCTTCAATTTAATGTTATTTTGTTTTTGCAGTGTACTGACATTAATACAGTAATGTTCATACTGTTGTGTACATTAAATTACCATGTTTGTATGTAAACGGATTACTCAGAGAAGTTAGGGTACAAATTTAGGGAAATAACGTTGAAACTGTCTACCCTGTAGCACCACAAGGAAGCATTTATGGACATACCTCCATGGAGTACAAAATGTTTAATTCTGTGTTCCCTATCACCCATTTCAATTTGTACACATGTTTTCTGAACACCCTGTATATATATATATATATATATATTTTCTTTAATACATACGAGGTTGAAAGAAATGGCAATTTCTGTGTTGGAAATTTTATTATTCAAAGTTTCCAGGTCTCTGATGAGTTTTCGCTGGGTGGCAGGAAGTAGATGAAGGAGATGAGCAAAATTCATGGTGGTACAGGGTTACATTAATGTACATGATGATACAGGATATACGACGCGTTTCACTGGACAACCAGCATTATCAAGTAAGGATAGAATGATATAAAAGGTAAACAGGAAGGGTATATTATAGAGGGTGGAGGATCAGAGGAGGCGAAAATCAGGGGGCAAAAGTCTGCTATTGGTGGAGGAGTATTCTAGGAGTGAGAAAGATAGAACCGCTTCACGCATGCGCACTGGATGCGGGATGGTGGTCGGTTGGCGGGGTCGAAGCTGATTGGCTGCGTGTCGAGGGGCGTGGCCTAAGTTACGTAGTACGTGTGGCGCCTGCGGAAAACGAAGCTGAAGGAGGTAGCGCGGGGGGCTGCGTCAAGGGCACCGGGGGGCGAGGGGAAGCGTTAGGTCCTGTAGGAAAGTGCCTTTTGGCAGAAGGAAGGATCTGAAGGTCCAGAGTTTGGTTGTTGATGTTGGGATTTAAGGCTTGGATATATAATGCTTCGAGTATAGGTAATCTCCGTGGGTCACTTTCTTTATCAAGTATGGTGGTGTGTTTCTCTAACTCGTTGCGTGTGAGTTGGGGGTGGTTAGGGGTGAGATAGTGGTCTTTGATGGCTCTAGCCTGAAGGTGAAGAGTTAACCGACGTGAAAGACGAGTCTGTGTCATACCAATATAGGAATGAGGTCCACAGTCCTCATAATTACAGGTATGTTGGTAAATGATAGCAGATAGCTCCAATAGCAGACTTTTGCCCCCTGATTTTCGCCTCCTCTGATCCTCCGCCCTCTATATATACCCTTCCTGTTTACCTTTTATATCATTCTATCCTTACTTGATAATGCTGGTTGCCCAGTGAAACGCGTCGTATATCCTGTATCATCATGTACATTAATGTAACCTTGTACCACCATGAATTTTGCTCATCTCCTTCATCTACTTCCTGCCACCCAGCGAAAACTCATCAGAGACCTGGAAACTTTGAATAATAAAATTTCCAAAGCAGAAATTGCCATTTCTTTCAACCTCGTATGTATTAAAGAAAATGTATTACCTGGCTTTACTAACAGATAGATAGATAGATAGATAGATAGATAGATAGATATATAGATAGTCAGTCATAATTTTATTTCATAAAAGACATATACATACACTTTTTACAGAGTTATTTACGTAATCTACATTAAGCTAAAAGTCCTTAGCGCATAGTTGGTTCTGTGTTCTGTACATAAACAATTCTTGATCTGATAGCATTGATATCATTTAGCAATAAGTTAGTAAATCCATACTCATGTAGGATTATTTTTTCAACATCCTTTACAAGAAAAGATCTATGTAACATGTAATACATGTTCTTCTCTATAAAACTACATGGCTTTATGAGATTTCTATATACAAATCTTATTTTCATCCAGTTAACCAAATGCCTAAACACCATCACTCCATATTCTCTACAAGCACTGTGGTTGCTCTCCCAGTACTTCATATTCAATATTTTCTTTATTGCCTTGTGGTATCCAATGGAAAACTGCTTAAACGGTATATAACATTTTCTATTATTAAACCAAAGTTCAGCGCCATAAAAATTCAAACAGTAGCTTTGAAATAAATTTAAAAATACTTCAGTACTCGTGTTGCTAAACTTTCTTAAAAGACAATTAAACTCATTGTAAAACTTATTTCTGCATCTTATCATATCCAAGTCATTATTAAGATTACAATCGATTATAAAATCCAAATATTTGTATTCAGAAACAATATTTAATTTGTTATTGTCTAAATATATGAAAGGATTCATTTCCTGTCCATACTTATATTTAAAGATCATACATACTGATTGTGCAGTTAATAGATAAGTCTAGTGTTTAATTTCATGATCCATAATATCTATCAATGTTTGCAGACCTCTAACCGAAGGAGCCAATATTACAAGATCGTCTGCATAGGCGATCACATTGCTGACTTGTAAACCTAGTCTACAGCCTACATTACTTGCAGATAATTTACTTAATAAGTCATCAATATAAATTGAAAACAACAAGGGAGATAAAACCCCACCCTGTCTCACTCCATTTTTCATAGTCCATTCAGTTGAAATTGAATCTTTAAATTTGACAACATGTTGGTTTCTGTAAAAGTAAAATAAAATATTAACCAAGAAATTTGGTAATCCTAGTTTTAAAACCTTATTTGCAAGTTTGAAATGATTCACCTTATCAAAAGCTTTTGTCAGGTCAATAAAACATGAAAAAACATTAGATCCCTCCGTGGTGTACCTTAAAATAGTTTCCTTGAGAATTAAACATGCAGTAGAAGTAGAATACCTCTCTCTGAATCCATGCTGCCTATCATTTAAACTAACATATCTTAAAATTTTGTACTTCAAGCAGTATTCAAATACCTTCAATAATATTGGCGATAACGTAATTGATCTATAATTATCAAGTGATGTATTATCTTTATACTTATCTTTCAATAAGGGTACCATAATTCCAAAGTTCATTCTTACAGGCATACAACCATGTACAACACAAGAAGAAATGAACTTTGCAATTACTACTATCAATTCGTTTGTACAATACTTTAAATGAAAAGAATGTATATTATCTGGGCCAATACCACAATTGAGGTCAGATATTGCTGTAGATACATCATGACTATTTACCTTACCAAATATTTCACCGTCACGTACATTTTTCACCAATTTATCTATCATGAAGTCATCATCATTCTGACATTTACAATCATCATATACATGTTTAAACTTATTGGAAAATTTCTCTACAATACATTTTGGGTCACATTCTCCATCTATTTTCATACTTACAAAAACTTTATTTTTCTTTATTTGTCTAACCTCTTTCCAAAATGATTTCAAATTGTTATTAGATAGAGATTGAGCTAACTTATTTGTTCTAATTTGAGACTCATTTTGTTTAACTTGTTTCAAAACATTCCTAAAGTCCTTTCTAGACTCCTTCATTTCTTCTAACTCAACTCCTGCAAGTGGACGTCCCCTATTCTTCCAAGTTAAAAACTTACTTCTCGCAAACTTCTGCATATCCTTAATTTCATCATTCCAACCTGGTATAACTTTATGCCTTTTTAATGGTTCTTTCTTAAACAAAGAAGATGAATTAAGTAACAAACTAATTATACTGTTATAAATTAAATTTAATTCCTTGATATGCTGTTCATTATTACATCTATATACACTGCAGTCCAAGCAATTAAAACTTGATATATCCAATTCACTTAGATAATGATTAA
Organism: Paralithodes platypus; assembly: GCA_032716605.1. Taxonomy (NCBI): domain Eukaryota; kingdom Metazoa; phylum Arthropoda; class Malacostraca; order Decapoda; family Lithodidae; genus Paralithodes; species Paralithodes platypus. The sequence continues at coordinate 59,290,869 of CM064578.1, forward strand.
TATTTGATCTATATATCTGTAAATTATCCACAATAGACAGTTTTTGCCAGTCGATGAATTCTGACGGTTCAATGTGTACATCTACTATACCAACATTACATATGTCAATGTTTAGCTTACATGCCAGGGGAAAGTGATCATAAAGGGCCATATCATACCTTATAGTAATATCATCTATTATTTCGTTTAGACTCTCACTTACTGCTATATGATCAAGCCAACTGGTTGTATTCTTTGCAGGACATAAATATGTAAACGAATCATTCTGCATTGCCTCAACATCACTAAATATAAAGCACTTGCTAATAAATAAACTAATTATATCTTTCCAAACCCTACCTTTAGTTGGACTAGCATTAAAATCTCCTGCAATTAAGACATTGTTGCAGTGTTGTTCAGCTATAAAATTATCAAGAGTGGCTATTGTATTTCGAAATTCATCTAAGGAGTCCTCGTCTTGCTTGTCACAAGGTAGGTATACATTCACTATAAATATTTGTACATCTCTACATTTCATTATAATCCCAATTATTCTTTCATTACAATACACAGAATCAATATTATTACCAAGTGAATTTTTCCATAATATGGCAACACCTTTTGAAGGACGACCCTCTACTATGCCTTCGTTACTCCTATCTTCCACACATGCGATTGCATCAAATGCATCATTGATTGTTCTTAAAACATTTAAGTCTTCTTTCAATAACATTATTTCTTGTAAAGAATGATATCGTATTCCATAGTCAATAACTTTACTGCCTCAATATTATTTCTTACAGAATTACAGTTATATGATACAATCTTAGCCATTAAGATGTATGTTTAGGTTTATAGTATTTTCTAACAATTACATGGTTCGGCCAACACTCCGGACGTAACAAATCATCCCTCTTACTCATTGCAACAGTTATTTTAAATGACTTCCATTCTCGTTCAAATTTAGATTCAAGCTCACAGCATTTTACACTTTCAATGTTAAATTCATCTGATATATACTTAGTAATATCAACAACGCTAGTGTCACAGTCAGCATTCCCAATGTAAATATCTCCTGATCTTTCAGAGCCTTTAAACCTAGATTGAGTAACGTTTTTTGTTCCTCGTACACCAGCTGGCCTCTTCCACTGCGGATCCATTTTTCTTTGCGGCTGTTGGGTAGGGGGGACTGAGGCATTCCTACCGCGCCGACTCTTAACTTGTTGAAAGCCATCATCATCCAGGACACCACGTCCTGTTTCTCCTCGTTCACCTTTACTGTCACTGTTCTTGGATCTCATATACTGCAGGGGCTCAACAGATTTCTCCTTCGACCGTGTTACCTCATGTTCTAGTTCGAGAACACGAGATGACTTCCTGATCGCACCATTTCCAACAAACTGTTTCTGCTGTTTATCTCCTGTTGTAGGCGATGAAGGAGCAGTGCCACGTGAGCTCTGTTCCTCACACAGTACCTCACTGTAGGTAGGCAGTTGTAGAGGTGAGGCTACACTATCAAACTGACTGTCACGTTGCTGACTCAGTGGTGGAGCGGATGGTTCCCCCACCAGTCATCTTCAGTAACCCCTCCACTTCCCTCTCATAAGCACTAATAGTTTTATGTCCAACACTACTGTCATCATGGCCTGTTAGTAACTTATCAAGATTCTCCACTAAGATACTGTCTCTCCGTAGATCACTATTTCTACTCCTCTGCTTGATATCTTTAAGTATCCCCTTTATCTCCAGTAGTTCTTCCTTAATAATATAGTTATCTTCTACTAATCCAACATTTTCAATACGTGACTCTTTCAGTGATTTTACTTCACCTTAAAGTTCACTAATTTGATCAATTAACTCCTTGATATAACCTCCAATGACATCAAAACCATTTGATGGTGGAAAACCATCAAAGTTAGCAGTGACAAATTTAGGCAATTTTACATTTTCGTTGTCACATTTCTCAAAAAGATCAATAATGTCAATAAAGTTAGATAGATAGATAGATAGATAGATAATTCTTTATTTCATAAAAGGTTACATGGTAACATTTTACATATATACAGATAGACTCAGACTCAAATCTTTATTTCATAAAAGGCAACACAATTAACTTTTTACATATATACAATAGAGATAACAGTAACCTCATACATTACCGCATTCTAGGTTCATAGATAGATAGATAGATAGATAGATAGATAGATATGTATATATATATATATACAGTATACAGTATATATATATATATATATATACCTTGACATCTAAAAGCATCTTCCTGTCTTTTCATCTATCCACTGCAAAAGAAAAGGTAAATGATTGGTTACAAATATTCAAAATAGTAAGAGAAAACAACACCATTGATAAAGTTATATAAATACTAACACCGCAAACACTACAACGGAGCGCCAAATTAATATATTTAGTAATCACAACCAGTAGGGTATTACCATAGGAAAAAACAACATATACAACATCATTACCACCAACAACAACATTAACAGGATCCAGCTTTAACTTGTCCATGTAGGAACCAAAATATTAAAGGCAGTGAGCAAAATTAATTTCCGTGTGATTACTCTCACTTGTTTCACATAATCAACGTAGACACTAGCCGAAAGGTCGTGCACCCCTAGTTCATTAACTAACTCCTTATCCTTGTTCCACCCTTCCCTCACAGCTCGTATACCTTGATCAAATAATGTTCCGCTTCCAACTCCAACTTACGCCCCCACACACATACACACACAGACACACATACACACAGTATGTGTATTTGTGCATATGTGTCCATGTATGTATGAGTGCTTACAAGAGCCTACTGCTATATGAACAAAACAAAACATACACTAGGAGGAGGCATAGCATACTGGCTTGAGTAAAGAACTGTGGGTTATGAAACCGTCAATTTAACCCACCAAATAATTTTACTTAATTTCAAGTCAAAGTATGTACTCAAAACGTTACTCTAATAAAAGTAAAAGTACCCAACTAGCAAGTTACTTAAGATAAATTAAGAAAGTATCTACCAAATTAATTACTTAAGTACCAAATGTATAAAGTATCGACATATTTACGTGAAATCCTGGAAAATAACTACAGTTTGTTACGTCCTGGGATATATAAACACTGGGCTCTTTCTATTGGACTAGGTATGCGGCAACAAGCAACAACGGAAAACGCTAGATCCAACCCTTATCTATAAACCCAGGCAACAAACCACTCTAAACCGTCAAGAGTCCTGCCTGGACAACAAGGTATCCTATGACTCGGTTACAGGGTGCACACACTATAGACTGCTGATAGTCAAGCAGGCTATATAAAAGATCACACAATTAAGTTGACTTAAAGCTTCAAGGAAAAGATAGATAACGGAATTAAATTGCAGAAACAATTTAATAACAAACTAGAAGAAAGTACATTTAACGTTACGTTAATTAATACAACTAATCACCCCTGCGTGAAAGAAGGTGAAAGCAAACAGTCCTCAAAACATCGTACCGGTAGACAAGATGCGGGTTTCTAAACTGCATGCGGCTACTGTAGGATCTGATGCTTAGCAAAGAAAGTACGCTACGGATTTAGAGAACTCTCAACTCATAAGCAGGAATAAATACTAGTGATAGGACCTACAGTGTATAATGGCATAGGTATAATTAAATAAAGGCAGCAACTCGCAACATAACCACATACAGGTGTGCTTCTCACTCTTAGTCAGGCAAGCCTGCTCGGACAGAGTCTCTAAGCCACACCCTGACTCACAATGCTCACAAAACGGTAAACTGTGGCACAATAACAAGCATACAGAGATGATAAACCCCTAGCTGTTAATCTGCCAGGTGGCAGAGGTCTAGCCGGAAGGATATAGGCTTCGGATACCCGGGCTGAGCCACCTGCTCTAGCCTAGGGACGTTCCCAAGTCTGTGCGCCAAATTACTCTAATTGAAAGGGTGCTCTCTTGAGAGACTCAGATCGCAAGTATCGGACGCTCTCCTGGCGACCCTAAAACAAAAGCAAGACGTGCTAGCGCAGTGCTGAGTGGACTAGGCAAGGGCCCTCACACAACACAACACTAGACACACAGGGACACAGACAAGAAAATGACCCCAGACTCCCACGGGTATCCTAGTAAAGTCGTGCGGGTCCACAGGACTCGCACCAGCAGACTTTACTTAAAAGATCGCAAAAAGCCTCCCCTCCGGTCTAGCCCCTGCTAACCTGACACAAGAACACACCAGCAAGCATGAAACCACCAAATATGAGACAACAAAAAAGCTTCCTAGGTCTCATTAACAATTACGTCTCTGCATAAGGCCCAAAATCCTATCTAGTTATCTGAGAGCTCGTTGTTAATACAATAATAGATATAAGGTCTATCAAGGGGATGGGATAATTAAATAGATTGGTGAAGTAGTGGAAGGAAGGTATACAAAGTAAGAGAGAACGTTTCTAAGTGGGGTTGAGAGGGATAGATATCAAGGGGGTCCGAAGGGTACGACAGTGAGGTGAGCTCTGAGTCTTGAATCTGTCTGGACCCCACCCTAGGCATACAAAATACATCCCAGGCTTGGCAACACACAACACAGTTGCCGGGTCAAAATCGTCTACGCCGTGCGTGAGTCGAAACTAAGCCTAACGTTGCAATCGGATGCATATAGCAATGCTTCAGGCTCGTCCCAAGCTAGACTCTCCGTGCGAAGCAACGTCCCCCAGCCGGTCTCTCTCTCCCGCTCGTCTCCTCCCACTCTCACTAGACTTACATCTTATATATTATAATGAAACAATCAACTATCGAGAATAAAATATACGAAGATGCGTTGGTTAAGAATAAGGGCAGCTACAAGCTGTGAAACAACATAAGAATATCCCAGACATTAGTTACATTGTCGTAGGATATATACTAAGGAAAAGCCTGCCGGCCGGCTGCCGCCAGCCGGTTTCTAAACGGCTGGGCAGCCGACGCGCGCGCACGCCCGCACGTGGCTACTATGCAGAAGCGTCACACCTCCCCCAAGATATAAGAGCCTTGAGTAAGTTCTTCATATCTAACAGAAAGCTTCTCATAGTACCACACACTGTTGCGACGCAAGGCACTATATATAAACAAAATAAAGACTGTTGCGCTCCACCGAGCAAGTTCAACTAACTTAGCGACAATAAGCGAAAACATTCAACTTAGATACTGCTACAATATCTTATACAAAATTCTACCTGTTATAAAAATAACGAGTTTTTATAAGGTTTTTGCTTTTTTAATTTGTTTTTTTCGGCTGAACTACAGTGACAGCCTATTTTCCTCCACACTCAACCCTCAATCCTGTGGCAGTCTAACCAACATCATCCACCCTTGATAGACAATCCGCTATCACGTTATCAGAACCGGTAATATGGCGTATGTCCAGATTATACTCCTGAAGCATGAGTGACCACCTGGTCAGCCTCATATTCCGGTTATGAAACTGATTCAAGAATTTCAGAGGGTGATGATCGGTATAAACCACTACGACTGGTCCGAAAGCAGGAACATATACATCGAAGTACTTGAGAGCCAGCACTATCGCCAGGAGTTCTTTTTCAATTACAGAGTAATTCCTTTGTGCACTATTGAATTTTTTACTGTAAAAACTCACTGGATGTTCGATACCTTCATCATCTGTCTGTAACAAGACAGCCCCAGCCCCTACGCCACTGGCATCAGTCGCCAGCTGAAAAAGTCTGCTGAAGTCCGGGGCCCTGAGTATGGGGTGGGTACATAACAGGTGTTTCACCAAGGAAAACGCCTCTGCACACTCAGGAGACCACCGGAACTTCTTGTCCTTAGATAATAAGTCAGTTAAAGGTGCAAGTACAGTCGAATAGCCTTTAATGAAGCGACGATAATAGCCTATCATACCTAGAAACCGCATGATTTGTTTCTTAGTCGTAGGCTGGGGAAACTGATCGATGGCTTTGATCTTTGTCTGTGGAGGGCACACCTGACCCATCCCCACCTCGAACTCCAGGTACAAAACTGTGGCCTTGACAAAATCGCACTTACCCAAGTTTACCACCAAACCTGCTTCATTCAGTTTATTAAAAAGCTGTCCGATGTGAGCACAGTGACTGTTAAAATCCTCGTCGTATATTATGACATCATCTAGGTACACCGTACAGTTGGGAATGTCGGCTACAATGTCGTTCATTAATTTCTGAAACGTTGCAGGGGCATTTTTCAGCCCGTATGGCATAACATGGCAACGATATGTGGCACCGTCCACCACAAACCCACACACCTCTCGCGCTCGCTCAGACAAGGGCACTTGCCAATAACCCTTAACAAGGTCTATCTTAGTGAGGAACTTGGCCTTTCCTATCTAATCCACACTGTCGTCCACGCGAGGGAGAGGGTAGTCATTTGTGGGGGTTAAACCATTCAACCTGCGGAAATCTATACAAAACCGCTCCTTGCCATCTGGTTTGGGCTGCAGTGTGACTGGGGAAGTCCACCTTACTGCACCCTCAGAAATCAGCCCACGTTTCAGCATATAATCAAGCTCTTCCCTAAGTGCTGGTAATTTAATAGGGGGAACACGGTATGGCACTGATTTAAAGGGCGGGTGGTCCCCAACAACGACATCGTGCACCGCTTGAGTAGTGAGGCCAGGATGCTCCGCGAAAACAGCTGGGTTTGAATCAAACAAGTGCTGCACAGCTACACGCTGTTGCTCAGGCAGGTGCAATATCAACTCGTGAGCCACTTGTCTAGAATTCCCCGCCCACTGATCCGCGGAAACATGACAATCCCAATTATCCTCCCCCGCAGCTTGACTGGTCCTTCCTCCTTCTCCACTACGATCGCTGCAGATCAACACTGGGACAGTGAGAGGCTCGGAGGGGCGCCTCACATACCCTTTCATCAGATTTACATGGCAGAGTTGGTTCTTTTTCTTACGATCAGGAGTAGCTACTAAATAGTCGAGATCAGAAACCTTCCTTACAACCCGATACGGACCAGAATACTTGGCAGACAAGGGGTGTCCCACCAGAGGCAGTAGTATCAGTACCTCATGATCTACTTCAAACTCCCTCAGCTTCACCTTCTGGTCGTATCTGTCCTTCATCTGAGCTTGTGAACTCTTAAGGTTCCGACCTGCTACCTCCAAGCTCTTTAGCATTCTCTCACGGCTTTCAACAACATACTTTAGAAGCGAGCATGGCTTTGTGACTCCCTCCCAGATCTCCTTGACTATGTGGAGGGGCCCCCTGACTCTGTGTCCAAACACCAACTCGTTCGGGCTAAATCCCAAGCTTTCCCCAGGTACTTCTCTCGCAGCTAATAAAACATATGGGAGACCTAGATCCCAGTCCTTCCCATTTTCCATGCAATAACACCGCAACATACTCTTGAGAGTCGAGTGCCACCTTTCCAAAACTCCCTGACTCTCGGGATGGTAGGCAGATGACACCACAGACACTATCCCATGTTGCTGCATGGTCTGCTTAAACAGAGCAGAAGTAAAATTGGATCCCTGATCAGACTGGATCTCCTGAGGGTAGCCATAACGAGAGAAATAGACAAGTAGGTTTTTGACAACAGTCTTAGCCATCCCGTTGCGCATGGGGTAAGCATCTGGATACCGTGTTGCTACATCCATTACAGTTAGAAAATTTTTATTGCCGGCACTAGTGGGGGGCAATGGGCCAACCATATCGATAACTACTTTGCTGAAGGGCGGCCCAATGACAGGGATGGGTTGTAACGGGGCTCTCGGGATGACCTGATTGGGTTTCCCAACAACTTGACAAGTGTGACACTGTGACACCCATGACATGACACTCGCCTTTAACCCAGGCCACCAGAAAAGCTTGCTCAGAGCTGCCTCCATCTTACGTGCCCCCAGGTGCCCTGCCAAAGGCACATCATGAGTTAATCTCAATAAGCTCTCACGGCACACCCTCGGTACTACTAACTGGTCCACTAATCCTGACCCGCCATCCCACTTTTTCTTGGGATCCTGATGTCTCCGATACAAGATCCCCTCGGACAAGAAAAAATCACCAGGCTGCGCATCCCCATCGCTCTCCAGTTCGACAGCACCATTATCACACGCCCTGACTTCAGGATCTTCCAGCTGCAAGGAACATATATCAGCAGGTGCGAGATTATCCAAGTTCATCTTAAATAATTTATTTCCACCTCCAATGTCCCGCTGAGCCATCCTTTCCTCACGCTGCGCATAACGATGCTGTCGCAGAGTCTCTTCCTGCCCTGCACCTGCACTAGCGGTGACAGGCCCCGGGGCCTCTCCAGACTCTAACATAGGTGCCAATAATGAGTCACCAAGAAACACTGCCGGCTCAAAACTCTCCAATTGACCAACACTTCCCGTTTTCTTGTGACTTTTCCTCCGCGGTTTGATAGACTGAGGTGGTGGCTGCAAGGCTCCGGATGTCTGAGAACGCGTCACAACACACTCCATAGTTGTATGCTACACTTCTCAACCCACTCCTGTTCCTCCCTACTAACGTCGGCTGCCTTCTCGGCAACGACAAAGGGTGAAACCTTAGAAGCAGGCACCGCAAAGTCGTTGCCGAGGAGGAGGTCGACGCCCCCAACAGGCAAGTTCTCTACAATTCCGACATCCAGCTCCATCCGCACCAGCGGGTAGGACTTCGTAGCATTGATCCCCTGAACTACCACCACCCGAGCAGCGTTAATCGGCCTACCAGTAAAGTTCTTTAACAAGGTCTGAGAAGCCCCCGTATCACGCAATAGCTTAACTCCTCGCCTTTCGCCAGCCCACCTCACAAAACCATGCCCTCTATGACCCCCAAAGACGTCGCGGACAGGGTTCGAGCCTTCCGGACTCTTGAACACAGGCTGTGTCCCAACCTCTGACGAACTACCCTTGGCAAACTCAGAAGATATAGGCGACACCCCTATGCTGCGGGCCAATGACACAACCTTGTTTGGTGGCTTGTTCGGACAAGCATTTTCAAAGTGACCCTCCTTGTGACATGCAAAGCACTCTTTACTCTTTGGTTTCCCTTGGGAGTGGGAGGTACCATTAGACTTCTTATACGGGACGGTATTTGGTTTATGTTCAGTTTTATTGTCAGTGCTAGATGGTTTTGTGTATTTATGTGTATCAAAATTCTTGGGAGGGGGAGGGGTACGATCCTTTGCACCCGACTCACTCCTAGCTGCTGCTCCGCACCCTCGAATTAATGACAGTCGGAGGTCAGCCATTTCTGCTGCCTCCTGGAGAGTTCTAGGATTTTTTTCCTCTATATTTTATGCTAAGTCCCCGCCTGTGCACTTAAAGAACTGCTCCAAGATAACCAGCTCACTCAACTCCTCAAAAGTAGCTGCCCTCTCAGAACGCAGCCAATGTCGTAGTGCATCAGACAAGTCCCGGGCGTGTTCTAGGAAGGTACTATCCTTGCCCTTAGTAACACCCCGAAACTTCAAGCGGTAAGTTTCTGGTTGTAACTCATAGGCCCGTAGCACAGCCTTCTTTAGCTCATCATAAACTACACAGGACTCTAAAGGTAGTGCATCATACGCTTTTAGCCCCTTTCCTAGGAGTCTTGATGAAACTAATGCTGCCCACTTTTCCTGAGGCCACTGGTGTTCCTGACACTTCTTCTCAAATCGCATAAAAAACTCAGTCACACCTAATTCATCGAACACAGGAACTAGTTTAAGCAGGTGCGACAATGATTGGTCCCGATGTCTGTTACCTCCCCCAATATTTCGCCCTGTTACCTCCACTCGAGATCTCTCCAGCTCCCTGTCAGCCCGATACCTAGTAGACTCTGCCTGCAGTTCAGCCTCTCGTATAGCTGTTCTCTCTGCAGCCTCAGCCTGCACACCAGCCTGTCTCTCGGCAGCCTCAACCTGAGCTCTAGCCTGTCTTTCGGTAGCCTCAACCTGAGCTCTAGCAACCTCAGCCTGCACACTAGCCTGTCTCTCGGCAGCCTCAACCTTGGCCATCTCAAGCCGAAACAACAAAACCCTTGAGGAGGGGAAGATGCATTTAATGGGGAGGGTCCCTGTGATTGAATTCCACGCTGCCATTGACCATCAACTTGGGGGTATGTACTAAATTCAGGCACCCTGACGTTTGATACGGGGGTAGAGTGGAGGGGGGGCTGGGGACCGGGGCCCCCAGTCGCCTCTCCACCCAGGTCTCTCCCTTCTAAACCCAATATCAAAGTCCTCAGCTGATCTTCCTCATGCCACTTAAACCCTGGTGACCCTGAAGACCTGCCACACACTTTAAGCCATACTTATTCAGCTTCAACACCCTGGCAGCGGTAAGGGGCACCTCTAAAAATCTTCTAGCACCCTCCTCGCTATCGACTAGCCACTCCACAGGTCTTTCTCCCTCCGAGCCTGTATCGTGACCTGACCCATCACTGTGTTCTGATATATTAGACATGTTTGTGTACTGCAGTAATTTTAACGGTTATAGAATGTGCCTTATCTCCTATGCAAGTATGTATATACTAATGTTATTTAAAGTCTTTAATGTGTTATATTGGTTGCTCCAAAAAAAAAAAACTATGTCCACTGTATTCCTCTAATCATAAGGAATCTCAAAACAAATGACCACTATATTCCTCTGTTCAGTAAATCCTATGCAAGGTCGCCATTTGTTACGTCCTGGGATATATAAACACTGGGCTCTTTCTATTGGACTAGGTATGCGGCAACAGGCAACAACGGAAAACGCTAGATCCAACCCTTATCTATAAACCCAGGCAACAAACTACCCTAAACCGTCAAGAGTCCTGCCTGGACAACAAGGTATCCTATGACTCGGTTACAGGGTGCACGCACTATAGACTGCTGATAGTCAAGCAGGCTATATAAAAGATCACACAATTAAGTTGACTTAAAGCTTCAAGGAAAAGACAGATAACGGAATAAAATTGCAGAAACAATTTAATAACAAACTAGAAGAAAGTACATTTAACGTTACGTTAATTAATACAACTAATCACCCCTGCGTGAAAGAAGGTGAAAGCAAACAGTCCTCAAAACATCGTACCGGTAGACAAGATGCGGGGTTCTAAACTGCATGCGGCTACTGTAGGATCTGATGCTTAGCAAAGAAAGCACGTTACGGATTTAGAGAACTCTCAACTCATAAGCAGGAATAAATACTAGTGATAGGACCTACAGTGTATAATGGCATAGGTATAATTAAATAAAGGCAGCAACTCGCAACATAACCACATACAGGTGTGGTTCGCACTCTTAGTCAGGCAAGCCTGCTCGGACAGAGTCTCTAAGCCACACCCTGACTCACAATGCTCACAAAAACGGTAAACTGTGGCACAATAACAAGCATACAGAGATGATAAACCCCTAGCTGTTAATCTGCCAGGTGGCAGAGGTCTAGCCGGAAGGATTTAGGCTTCGGATACCCGGGCTGAGCCACCTGCTCTAGCCTAGGACGTTCCCAAGTCTGTGCGCCAAATTACTCTAATTGAAAGGGTGCTCTCTTGAGAGACTCAGATCGCAAGTATCTGACTCTCTCCTGGCGACCCTAAAACAAAAGCAAGACGTGCTAGCGCAGTGCTGAGTGGACTAGGCAAGGGCCCTCACACAACACAACACTAGACACACAGGGACACAGACAAGAAAATGCCCCCAGACTCCCACGGGTATCCTAGTAAAGTCGTGCGGGTCCACAGGACTCGCACCACCAGACTTTACTTAAAGGATCGCAACATAAGTCGAGTTAAAAAGCTCCTGGACCCCCGCGCAACCACACAAGACACACTAGCGCATGAAACCACCGCGGCGAATATGAACAACAAATCAGCTCCCTCTAGGCTACATACTCAATTATGTACTGAAAGTACGAATTACCTGCTTTTTTCACTCCGCGTTGCACGGTTATTGCAAGAAATCCTATACAAGGATCGTTAGTGTCATTCGAAAGCTCGTTTATCCCTTTCAGGGATAGGTACTAGTTTTACGTTCTGGGTCCTTATTTAGGAATGATGGTAAACACGCCTATTTTGGCTAAAACCCCCGCTGTGCGGTACATAATAAACCGCATAGGCTCGTAAGGTGTTAAAGGATCGAGCCTCCCAGTCCGTCTAGCCCCTGCTAACCTGACACAAGACACACTAGCAAGCATGGAACCACCAAATATGAGACAACAAAAAGCCCTAGTTCTCATCTCTGCATGAGCCCAAAATCCTATCTAATTTTCTGAGAGCTTCGCGTTAATACAATACTAGATATAAGTCTATCAATAATTAATAGATTGTGAAAGTGGAAAGAAGGTATACAAAGTAAGAGATCGAGATAGATATCAAGGGTCCGAAGGTACGACAGTGAGGTGAGCTCTGAGTCCTGTCGGACCCGCCCTAGGCATGCAAAATCCTCCCGGCTTGGCAACACTCAACACAGTTGCCGGTCAAAATCCTCTACCCCGTGCCTGAGTCGAAACTAAGCCTAACGTTGCAATCATATGCTTAATATAATAAAAGCAATGTTAGACTTACATCTTATATATTATAATGAAACAATCAACTATCGAGAATAAAATATACTAAGATGCGTTGGTTAAGAATAAGGGCAGCTACAAGCTGTGAAACAACATAAGAAAATCCCAGACATTAGTTACATTGTCGTAGGATATATACTAAGGAAAAGCCGGCCGGCCGGCTGCCACCAGCCGGCTGGGCAGCCGACGCGCGCGCATGCCCGCACGTGGCTACTATGCAGAAGCGTCACAGAATAGTTTGCCACATGAATGTGCATATACTCCTTAAAAGAAAAACTAGTATAATTAAATTTGAAGCGGGTTTTATAAAGCAGTATTTTATTCCTATAACCACTTGACAGTTGCATGGTAAATTATTCCTGTAATTCAATCATATTAATTCTACCTCCTTAACCCTTTCACGCATTTATGAAGCAGAGGTTGCCAGCTTAGCAATAAGAAATAGAGTTCTCTCACTCTTATAATTACCTCTCAAAAATTAGTTTTCTGCCCACAGCTAACTCAAAGACAACTGCAGAGGTAGAAGTAACTAAACTAATGGTTTCTAAATACTCCTGATGGTAACAAAGGCTTTAGAGTATCCCCAATAGGCTCAAAATCGCGTCATATGTCGGAGATGGTTAATTACATTCACTGAGCAGGTACGAATTCATGTGGGCAATTGTACAGTTCGCTAAAAACCTTGACGATAAATGTTGTTATATCTAGAGAGAGAGGCACAGAGTCCTACATAAGTTATGTTGTTCCACTTGATATTATGTAGAGAAGTCAAATTAGTGTGAATGAATTAATAGTGGTTTAATTCTGTTGCCTCAGATGAATTAACGACTGCATAACAAACAATGCTCGTAATTCAATTACTCCAATGTTCTTCGTATACAGAAGATCAGGTGGAAGAACATATCTTACACAGGGCACTGTACATTAAGGTATTTTTTTCTTAACCGCCCTTGTCCCTCATGTTTAGTCCCATTAGTTTGGCGGTTTTAAGACCTGTGACATTTAGGTGGCGAGCGATAGAAAACCTGTAATTAAGGAAGAACCGCCCACTGGCCGGGGACATTTTCCTACCGAAAATTGTACAAATTTATCTCGACGGAGGGTCTTTGCGTTTTTTTGTTTTCAAGCTTCACACACACACACACACACACACACACACACATACATACATACATATATATATATATATACAGTATATGAAACTACTGTCTGCGTACCATATAAATGCAAATGCCAAGTTTTCATGATCAAATAATTGACATCGCTTCTAAATAATTGCATTAGCTGGCTAATCAAGATGGGTCATGGCAATTTACCGTCAGCTGAAAATATATAGACTGTATACTAAAAGTCAAGGGTACAACAAATTACACTCTTTGGGTATGTCGGTAGTGATTAAAGGGGCCCACCTCGTTTTGTTCTCTCTCTCCCTCTCTCGAAGAGTTGTATCCATTCGGCCCCATTCAGCCTACTGTTTTAAGACGTTTATCCACATCCAGGTGTCGATTTATACCTGGTGAGCGATAGCGAGCCATCATATTTTGGATAATGAGTTACATAGCTGGCTAAATTTGTAAATTTTTCGATAGAAAAATGTCTCCGAAGCCGGATTTTTCCATAAAATGCTGGCTCGCTATCGCTCACCAGGAAAAAATCGACACCTGGATGGGGATAAATATCTTAAAACAGTAGGCTGAATGGGGCCGAATGGATACAAGCCAAAGAAAGAGAAATAGAAAAGGAGAAAACAAAAGCAGATGACCCCCCTTAACCTTTATCCTTGCCTTGCACCTTTAAGTGTGTATTGTTATGGACGCGTTTATTCACCCTTTTGATACCTTTTTTACTCTCATAATTAATTATTGACCTAAATATTGTCCCAAAACGTTGCTTGAATCAAAATCATCAGCCGCAAGTTACTGGGAAATATGTTCGAGTGACCCCCTAACGCCCCCTCACCCCTCAGATGGGTGGGGGGCCCTCCCCCCTGAACACTATAAAGTTAGTAACTAATAATTTGAATAATATATGAAAATACATACATTTTATAGATACATACAGGACATTAAAAACTATCACATATGTCTCTCTCTCTTTATATATATAATATTTATATATTATTATATATATATAGGTATATATAACAGTATATATATATGTGTATATATATATACAGTATATATATATATATATATGTCTGTGTGTGTATAAGTAAATACATGGATACATAGGTAAATACGTAAGTAAATATATAAATGCATATATAAATGCATAAAGTGACCCCCTAACCCCCAGAGGGGGGGGGCCTCGGGGGGGGGGCCCTCTTGACCGAGACCTATAAAGTTCGTAACTAATATTGAATAATATATGAAAATACATACATTATATGCTACATACAGGACATTAAAAAACTAATCACATATAGTCTCTCTCTCTCTCTCTATATATCATATATATATATATATATATATATAGTATATAATATATATATATAGGAAAATATAACAGTATATATATATGTGTATATCTATATACAGTATATATATATATATATATTTTGTGTGTGTATAAGTAAATACATACCTGGATACTATAGGTAATACGTAAGTAAATATATAAATGCATAACATATGTATAGATAAATATACTAATGAATGCCTTAATATATATATAATAATAAATCGATACTAACTCGCCTAGGGAAATGAGAATATAAATATTAATTCGGCATATAGTAAAAGGTTAGGGTCGCCTTCTTTTTTTTTATCTTTCCTCTCCTTTTCCCTGGCTTCTATCCATTGGCCCCATTCAGCTTACTGTTTTTAAGACGTTTACCCCCCCCATCCCAGTGTCAATATTTTCCTGGACGAGCAGCAGCCATATATTGTTTTTTGTTTTGACAGAAAGCTAAATTTATACATTTTTCGATAGAAAAATGTCTCCGGCGAAGCTGGATTTCTCCATACAATGCTGGCTCCCTCTCGCTCGGCCGGAAGAAATCGATACCTGGATGGGGATAAATGTCTTAAAACAGTTGGCTGAATGGGGCCGAATGGATACAAGCCAGGGAAAGAGAGAAAAGGAGAGAAAGATAAAAAAAAAACCGGTGATCCCCCTTAACTCGAGGAATGAATTTTGGAAGTCAGAGGGTAAATTAAGATAAAGTTTACCACTTCACGCATAGAAAGTCTTCCAAATCTTAGTAAAAATTATCAAATATTAGCCAGAATACAATAAAGCCTTCTATTTTAGCTATACATCTTCTATGACACGAGCAATCTTTACTCCAACATCTATCCACTACACTGATCTGCCAACATCTGAGATATACTCTTTATAAGAATTTTATCTCCTCTTACAATAATAAACTTTTAGTCTAGTTGCCGATACCAATCCCCATACCACCTACCCCTTCTCATCCTCCCTCACTCACTTGCCCTGCAATCCGAACTACTCTGTCTGTGTTTGGTGTCTGATAATAATCTGTGGAGTATTCTGGGTTTGGAAATATTAATTCACATACATCACACACAGACAGAGTAGTTCAGATTGCAGGGCAAGTGAGTGGGGGAAGATGAGAAGGGGTAGGTGGTGTGGGGATTGGTGATGGTGAGGGCCTATGTATGGTGTGTGAGGGAGTACTGGAAGACTCCTCGTCCTCCATGTAGACCAGTCAAAGTAGGGCTGGACTTAGAACAAATTGTAACATAAGGTTTTTTGGCTTTAACTTGTTTATTAGGTCCCTCTGATGAACATATAAAAAGTCTCCAACTTTTGGACACCGGGAAAGTGGTTAATTTGCATAAATTCAAGATGGCCACCGTCCAAAGCTTCAATTTACAGATAACTTTTTTCTGGTTGCTCCTAGACCCTATAAATGTATTACAAACAACGTTTTTTGGCTTTAACTTGTTTATTAGGTCCCTCTGATTAACATATAAAAGTCTCCAACTTTGGACCTGGAAGTGGTTAATTTACAGCCAAAAAACCTTACAGCCAAAAAACCTTCTATTGCAATTTGTTCTAGGTCAAGCCCTACCTTTACTGCACATTATTGTCTATTACATTTTGCCTAGGCCTATACTAATCCACTCATCTGTTTCTTGTTTCATGCAAGGACTTCCAGGAGGCTGCAGATCTTTTGGATAAGCTGTTGCGTGAAGACGTTTCAACGGATGAAGTCTGCAGTAAAGACGTTTTCAACAGAATTTCTGAAAAACTTAAAGCTGAGAGAGCTCCTTAGCAGAGCATAAGATGGGAAAGCTATGGATTCAATACATGGACATGATTGACCTGCTGCGTCGCTTCCTGAGGCACTGAGAATGGGCGATTTCCTACTGTACCTCGGAACACTCCAGGAGATGTTGCCGTACTTTGCAGCGTGTGGTCATAACAATTATGCCAAGTCAGCCCATGTGTACATTCAGACATGATTGAACTTGAGCAGCTCAACCCAGACATGTTCTGTCAATTGAACTCCGGTCTATTTGTGATCCGCCGAAGTGATCGGCTGTGGGCAGGACTGCCAAGCGACTTGGTTTATAGAGCAGGTTTTGATGCGCTCTTTGAAAACGAATGGTGGATTGACACGTGGTAGGGCATGGAAACGCAACGCCTGCGCTGGTTACTTGCTATGCCAGCCTGCGCTGAGGAGTGTGTAGTTATGCAAGAACTGACAGGGGAAGCATTTCCACCTCTGAGCAGCACAAAGAATGACTGAAGCAAGGTGTGAACGAGATAGGAAGGACACAGAGAAGGTTCTCGCATTCTTCAAGGATTATGATCCATTTCAAGAATCAAATGAACTCAGGAATATTGCCAACGGTGTGACAGGACCAGCCTCGGCCAATCCTCATTTACTGTATGAGGTTGGTATGAACATTGTGCAAGATGGAAGGTAGCAATGCTTTTGACTTTTCATATAGGAAGAAAGATCAAGTTGAGTCGTTGGGTGCAAAGGTTACAATCAGTGCTGAAAAAGTACCAATCGACCCACAACTCCTTTTCCAGAGGCTCCTCATCTTTGCTAATAACAGGGACTTAGGTGTTGAAGAGGTCTTTGCGTATGAGTTGTCTAGCTACCCTACTGCTCTGTTCGATAAGTGGGGGAGGCTCAGGGAAGCCAATAAACCACAGCTAGGAGATGAGATAGCTGCTGTTGTTCCCAAGTCGTCATTGGAATCATTTGAGGAAGAAAGGACTGTGACCCATGTTCTGGATGGTGGTTCCTTATTGCAAAGGATTCCATGGAAGAAGGGTGACACATTTGAGGACATTGCAAGCATGTACATGAAGCATGTTTCCAAAAACTTTCTCAACCCGGTGGTTGTATTCGACGGTTATAAATCAGGACCTACTACCAAGGACATGACAAGGAGTCTTTGGTCAAAAGGTGATGTTCACTCCAACCATGCCTCTTCGGTCAAAAAAGGAAAACTTCTTGTCAAACTCGGACAATAAGCAAAACTTCATTGACTTATTGTGTGAAACATTCAAGGCAAATGGAATTGACTGTGTCAATGCGCCAGCAGATGCAGATGTCATGATTGTGAAGAAGGGAATTGAGCATGCAAGGGAAACCGTGACATATGTGATAGGTGAGGACACAGACTTGTTGGTGCTGTTGTGTCATTATGCGGAACGAGGGATGAATGATTTGTACTTCAAGTCGAGCAAGGAAGGTGGGAAATGTTGGCATATTAACTCAGTAGCAGAAGCTCTCGGTGAAAGCATCTGTCGTGTCCTGCCAGTTGTCCATGCACTCTGTGGATGTGACACAACCTCACGACTGTATGGTATTGGTAAAGGGGCTGCCTTGAGGAAAGTGAGGGAAGACAACGGTTTCTTGAAATGTATAGAAGCATTCTGTTGCCAAAGTGGAAGTAAAGACCGATATCATCAGCTGGTGAAAAGGCCTTGGTTTATTTGTACGCGGGAAAAGGAAATGACACCCTTGACGGACTGCGAAAGACAAAGTTTTGCAACAAGGTGGCAAAAAGTTCAACTACCGTTGAAGTTCACAGCCTTCCCCCAACAACCGATGCAGCCAAATACCACTCGTTCCGAGTTTATTGTCAGGTCCAGGAATGGATGGGGAACTGTGTGGACCCCGAGAAATGGGGCTGGTGTCTGCGGAAGGGACAGCTTGAACCGAAGACGATGGATTCGCCAGTGGCTCCTGATTCACTACTGAAATTGGTCAGATGTCAGTGTAAGGGCAACTGTGACACTCAACGCTGTAGTTGCAAACGGAATGAGCTTGAATGTTCCAGTGCATGTGGTCAATGTAAAGGACTCTGTCAAAATAGCAACTTTGATGCAAGCACCGATGATCCAAGTGAATACGAACTCCTATCATGAATTACATAATTGGCTCTGAATGACGTCATACTACGTCATTTTTTTTTTTTTTTTTTTTTTATAAAAAAGAGGGACAACAGGTCAAAAAACCCATACAAGCACAAAGTGCCTGTGTCACCCCTTGTGAAAGAAACAGTTCAGCCTGTCTGTAAGGTTTTTCGGCTGTAAATTAACCACTTTCCAGGTGTCCAAAAGTTGGAGACTTTTTATATGTTCATCAGAGAGACCTAATAAACAAGTTAAAGCCAAAAAACGTTGTTTGTAATACATTTATAGGGTCTAGGAGCAACCAGAAAAAAGTTATCTGTAAATTGAAGCTTTGGACGGCGGCCATCTTGAATTTATGCAAATTAACCACTTTCCCGGTGTCCAAAAGTTGGAGACTTTTTATATGTTCATCAGAGGGACCTAATAAACAAGTTAAAGCCAAAAAACCTTCTATTACAATTTGTTCTAGGTCCAGTTAAATGATTGCTAGATTTACTGGACTATATCACATATGTCACGGTTTCCCTTGCATGCTCAATTCCCTTCTTCGCAATCATGACATCTGCATCTGCTGGCGCATTGACACAGTCAATTCCATTTGCCTTGAATGTTTCACACAATAAGTCAATGAAGTTTTGCTTATTGTCCGAGTTTGACAAGAAGTTTTCCTTTTTTGACCGAAGGGGCATGGTTGGAGTGAACATCACCTTTTGACCAAAGACTCCTTTTGATCGTCGATTGTGTGTCATGTCCTTGGTAGTAGGTCCTGATTTATAACCGTCGAATACAACCACCGGGTTGAGAAAGTTTTTGGAAACATGCTTCATGTACATGCTTGCAATGTCCTCAAATGTGTCACCCTTCTTCCATGGAATCCTTTGCAATAAGGAACCACCATCCAGAACATGGGTCACAGTCCTTTCTTCCTCAAAAGATTCCAATGACGACTTGGGAACAACAGCAGCTATCTCATCTCCTAGCTGTGGTTTATTGGCTTCCCTGAGCCTCCCCCACTTATCGAACAGAGCAGTAGGGTAGCTAGACAACTCATACGCAAAGACCTCTTCAACACCTAAGTCCCTGTTATTAGCAAAGATGAGGAGCCTCTGGAAAAGGAGCTGTGGGTCGATTGGTACTTTTTCAGCACTGATTGTAACCTTTGCACCCAACGACTCAACTTGATCTTTCTTCCTAAATGAAAAGTCAAAAGCATTGCTACCTTCCATCTTCTGCACAATGTTCATACCAACCTCATACAGTAAATGACGATTGGCCGAGGCTGGTCCTGTCACACCGTTGGCAATATTCCTGAGTTCATTTGATTCTTGAAATGGATCATAATCCTTGAAGAATGCGAGAACCTTCTCTGTGTCCTTCCTATCTCGTTCACGCCTTGCTTCAGTCATTTCTTTGTGCTGCTCAGAGGTGTGGAAACGCTTCCCTGTCAGTTCTTGCATAACTTCACTCACCTCAGCGCAGGCTGGCATAGCAAGTAACCAGCGCAGGCGTTGCGTTTCCTCCATGCCCCTACCACGTGTCAATCCACCATTCGTTTTCAAAGAGCGCATCAAAACCTGCTCTATAACCAAGTCGCTGGGCAGTCCTGCCCACAGCCGATCACTTCGGCGGATCACAAATAGACCGGAGTTCAATTGACAGAACATGTCTTGGTTGAGCTGCTCAAGTTCAATCATGTCTTGAATGTACACATGGGCTGACTTGGCATAATTGTTATGACCACACGCTGCAAAGTACGGCAACATCTCCTGGAGTGTTCCGAGGTACAATAGGAAATCGCCCATTCTCAGTGCCCTCAGGAAGCGACACAGCAGGTCAATCATGTCCATGTATTGAATCCATAGCTTTCCCATCTTATGCTCTGCTAAGAAGCTCTTCTCAGCTTTAAGTTTTTCAGAAATTCTGTTGAAAACGTCTTTACTGCAGACTTCATCCGGTGAAACGTCTTCACGCAACAGCTTATCCAAAAGATCTGCAGCCTCCTGGAAGTCCTTGCATGCGTCACTTTCCTCATCTACCATTGAGAGGTTGACACCGTATGCCCTGCCTAACACAATCGAACTCAAGGCTGTGTCAACCAAGAAGTGGCCTCTGATTGCTCGTGCATACGCTTTCCCACTCAGCATTTGGGTCACAGCATTTTCAGTGTATATAAGTTCCAAAACCTCCTTAAGCCCAGATGCTTCCATAACATGGCCCATGCATCCCAAAAAGCTCATCACAGAGTGAAAGCCACCAAGGTTCAAAACAATGGGTTTCAGTTCGCTTCCTTCCTTCTCATGAACAATGATCGTCTTCGCTTTCCAATAAAGCGGTTGGTCGAATGTCAGCATTGGCGTCGTTCCCTGGCGATGGCTTTCCGCAGCAACGAAGTGAAGTGTTGAGTAAATACAACTCATGTCCGTAGGGTCCATGTCATTCTTGGGCAAGAAATGGCCGGATGATTCCCCTGGGTGTGGTCCATGGCACACACTCTGCATTAAGCCGGACCAGCCTGGTCGTTTTGGTCGAAGCAACCATGACGTTTTCCACAGTATGTCCAGATTTTCAAGCTTGTCAGATGCTGAAATGGGGTCAAGCTTTTTAAATTCGAGAGGCCCACCCTTCTTGCGAACACTGCGGTAGTATTTGATTTCAATTTGAGCTGCCGTGAAGTTGTTTTCAGGTGACTGCAATCTTGGTATTGATGTTGTGTCTCTTACTTCAGGGGTGACATCAACAATTATACCCATACCATGGTATGTTCCTCGTCCATCAAGCGTACGCAAGTTGTGATCAACATTGTCTGCAACGAACTGTCCAAACCTGCCTGCAGTGGATATGTTGGTGCCCCTGAAATTGGCAGCACACTTCGAAAACCTCAAAACTTCTGCGTAAGGCAGACAGAAGCCGTGGCTGTGTAAACTGTCCACAAGAAAGCGGGAACCAAAGTGCTGGTGCATTTGAACCGCCAATCCATACTGAATGGGTGCTACAATGGCCCTTGGTCTGGTAAGTTGCACGATACTTTGTCCAATTGATGCAACTTCAAGATCACATGACTTGCCACTGAACGTCTCTTGCAGCAATATACGAAGGGACTGCGGAACGTACGCCACATTCTTTTCCAGCGACCGGAGTTCAGAAGGATCTGGATAGAAATCTCTACAAGTATCAATGTTCTTTATATCTGCTTTGATCAACCGTGCCGCAGCCCTGACTATCTTTCTTTGTTCTGCTTCCTCATCATCAGTCTGTGGTGAGTCTTTGAATTGTTGCAAAATCTTTGCAGCACTTTCTTTGACAGTTACAACATCGCTGCGTCCATGCACGTTACTAATAACCAGTTCATCCCCAAAATATGAAATAAGTTTCTGTTTCATGTATTTTACACTATACGCTTCAACATCAGGGCACAACTGGGACATTCTATCAACGAGATCAACCACTGTAGTCTGTTCATCATCATTGCCACTGACTAGGTCCTCGATTGCGAGTAGAAATGCTTCCTCTCGTGAGGCATCTACTTTGCGACCCTTGCGAGGAGGTTCACTGTCTGCGGAATCACGATATTTGGAGGGGATCTGCCTATGTGTCTGGAAATTTGAGCTGCACTGCTTGTGATATATTGCGTCAGCTGCTGGAAGATCGCGTGCAAAGTTAATTCGGCCTCTAACAGTGTCAGCCCACTCATCAGCCCTGGCATCACATGCAGAAAGTATTGTCCTTTGAAAGTTGAAGGTGCGTACTGGATACACTTCTTCTGAATCATGCTTTGTGTCCAAATAGATTTTTGTACCACAAAAAAAGCAGTTCTCTGTAAAACAAAAGTCTGGTGTCTGAGAACGAAGAGCAGGTTTTTCAGGACGTTTCTTCTGCTTCCCAGGAATTCTATTTGGCTTCGTATTGACATGCTTCTTTCGGCAATCAATGTGCACCGTTTGGCCCTCGGACACGGTAATTGATGGCGTTCCACGTTCAGTACTGGCCTTGTTGATAGTATCTGCTCCCTTCGCCCTCAGCTTGACTGTTTCTCCTTCGTCTAACGTGTTTGAGCAAATGCCGCAGGGATTATGCACCACCTCTTCTTCCATGGCTTCGGTAGATGTCGCACCAATCTGTTGAAACAAGAAACAAGATGGGATTAGTATAGGCCTAGGCAAAATGTAATAGACAATAATGTGCAGTAAAGGTAGGGTTTGACCTAGAACAAATTGCAATAGAAGGTTTTTTGGCTGTAAGGTTTTTTGGCTGTAAATTAACCACTTTCCAGGTGTCCAAAAGTTGGAGACTTTTTATATGTTCATCAGAGGGACCTAATAAACAAGTTAAAGCCAAAAAACGTTGTTTGTAATACATTTATACATCTAGGAGCAACCAGAAAAAAGTTATCTGTAAATTGAAGCTTTGGACGGCGGCCATCTTGAATTTATGCAAATTAACCACTTTCCCGGTGTCCAAAAGTTGGAGACTTTTTATATGTTCATCAGAGGGACCTAATAAACAAGTTAAAGCCAAAAAACCTTCTATTGCAATTTGTTCTAAGTCCAGCCCTACTTTGACTGGTCTATAGGGGTGTCTCTGGTGATAGCTGTCCCCCTGGTATCTGAAAGGGGTGTTTCCGGGTGGATGGGACTCGATAGCCTTGGCGGGCAACCTATCTAGGGGAAAAAACCCTACACAAATTACCGATGTGCGACAAGCTAATCGGTGCCAGTTACAGGTGGCGATTTCTATAACAGATAACCAGTGTAAAATTTCCCAGATATGTTGCCGGTAAAAAATGTTGGCCATAGAAAATTTACGTAAGAGCTCCCGTGTGGTACCCTCCCCCCCGCCCTCACTCAAATACAGTAAGGTATATTAACTGTACTTCTTTCTCATTGACGTACTTAAGATACTAAATGTGTTTAAAACAGGGTTTTACCTAGATGTTTAGCTTAAATGGGAAAATAACACGCATATCTCTGGAAGCTAAAACTGAAGAGATATTATAAGGTGAAGCTGATGGACTGTTGAGGTTAAGGGGAGATGGGTAAATTTTCTGGTCCCCTTTCTCCCTCGTGTTAAGCCAGCCCCATTTGTTTTGAGATTATAATACGTTTGGCCCATTAGTTTGTCGATTTTAAGACCTTTTGCCCCATTTCGTTGTCAATTTTAAGACCTTTTGCCCCATTTCGGTGTCGATTATTTCCTGTCGAGCGATAGCGATAGCGAGGGACATTTTTCAACCGACAAATGTACAAATTTATCGAGAAGGGGGGTCTAGGGGGTGTTTTCTAAGCTTGATGGAGGTCTAGCGAGAAAACTAAGAAATATAGGAATACATGAATTGGTAGACCAAAAAAAAAAAAAAACACGAAACAAAGAAAACGGTCTGTCTCCCTTTAACACTATTATTTGTAGTTGATGAACCAGCGTGGTAGTCGGTCCCATTATAGTCTAAAGGTGTATGTAATAAAACATGGCCTCGTGTGTATTGAATGGTAAAAGTTGTCGTCATAAACCATTGAAAACTATATCACGTGAGGTGTTCAAATATATATGTTGGAACTATTTGCTCATACATTTGGTGCCTTAGATTAATTGAAGCATTTTTGTGAGCCACCCAAAATGAGCTTCAAAACGCGATGATTCCAACAAAACTAGCAGTCTGAACTGATTGAACTTTGCACCGTTGGATATTAGTTAGAACCATTATTTGCGGTTGTGGTGACGTACGGTCGAGGTTAATAAGTGTTGTCAGATATTTCACAAAGTTTCGGACACTGACTAATACTCTGAGGGATAATCACTTTTCCCAGTAATTATAAAGATACCAATACAACTTTTTGAGCGAAAACCGCTGGAATCTATGACAACACTTAATACGCCCGATTGTACCACAAATTTAGACAAACTTAAATTTTCCCCTATTTATCGCCCATTTCCAAAGTCATGTTAAATCCATCAAATTTTGATAAATATATACATGTCATCAACATTGGACAGATCGCCCATCATGACGAGCTGATCATGATGATATAAAAGCGGTTGAATAATATATATATTTCCCCCTGTAAATTGTCTATAACGATTGTGAAATTGAGGGGGGTCAGCTGTTTGTTTCATCTTTGTCTCCTTTTCTCGCTGTCTCTGGCTTGTATCCATTCGGCCCCATTCAGCGTACTGTTTTAAGACGTTTATCACCATCCATGTGTCGATTTCTTCCAGGCGAGTGATAGCGAGCCATCATTGTATGGAGAAATCCGGCTTCGCCGGATAAATGTTTCTATCGAAAAATTTACAAATTTAGCTTGCTGTTAAAACAAGTATATATATATGCTGGCTCGCTACCGCTCGCCAGGATAATATTGATACCTGAGTGGGGTAAACGTCTTAAAACAGTAGGCTGAATGGGGCCGAATGGATATAACCCAAAGAGAGCGGGAGAGAGAGATAAAAAACACGAGGTGGGCTCCCTTAATGCACTCTAAATGGACAGTCACACAGTATATGAGTGTCTGTGATATTATTCCATACCTATACCGTACAATCCACATATTATGTTTACCATGTGTGTGAATTTGTATTTGTTTTTTCTGTGTTCATTGTTTTGTGTTGTCCCTATTCTTGCTCTGTCTCGAGTCCCCCCCCCCCCCAAAAAAAAAAAGAAGGAAGTAGAGACTGGGTCTGAGTAGGCCTATATAGACAGATAGATGTTCTATAATTGTTTGTCATATATTAACCCTCGGTGATAGAAAACACTATTACCATACACACTTTGATAAAACAATAACACAAGTATTTTAGTTCTTCTTCAATTCTATTTTGGAAACTTTGTAACGCAGCGAAGCGTATAATTGAATTTCTTAAAACTCCGGTCTCATTTCTAGAGTATTATGAGTGCATTGAAGGTTACAAAGCATTACTGCATGGTGACTATAGGTAAAACAAAAACAAAATGCAAAAAAACTGAGAAAATAAAAAAAAGTCGTTAGCCTAAAATGTGAAATATGGCCTACTCATAAAATGTTTACTGAAAAATCCCAACTTGTATTTTCAAAATGGGAGTCCCATCTTGAACATAAAAGTAATATGTAATTTACTTATACCATTCAATGCACATACACTTACATAAGGCCTTGACAATATATTAGAGAGGGTTTTAGTTACAGTTATAAGCTACAAGATATTTGTCTTATTATTGTAGATATGTTATATCAGTATGATAACCATGTCAATGAGTTCCAATATCATATATTATCAATATGGGACGGTACTGATTCCTGTGATTTATAAATCTTGGCCATCAGTTTACTAACGTGGACACATTATCACAAAAGATCGGATCTGCCAGAACATACTACTTTCGAAATTATTTTCGAAAGTAGTAATACAACTGATGGCCAAGATTTATCATCACAGAGTACGTATATTGCTACATTGTAGCACAGTTTTGTTTGAGTGTATTATGTATTGTACTATTCAGTCTCTCTTCTCCATGAAACGACCTCCATAGTCTTTGAGACGCTACGGGAACTATTCCTTGTAACACACTCTCACCCTTCCCTTCTCTCTCTTACACACACACACTCACACACACCCACCCACATCCACACACACACACAAACACACATGTGAAAAGAGTTGAAATTAATATAGATATATAAAAAATATAGAGACAGTCAAACACCCACCCCAAGGCAAAATAGAGAGGCGGATAGCCTTCATCAGGCCACAGCCATCCGCCGTAATCGGTTTTCTGTTATAACTGTGGCAAACCGGCTATCTCTATAATACCTGGTGTGGAGTGTTTGCCCTAAAAGAAAAAGTAGTATAGTACCAATGAAATTGTCAAAATCAGGGGGTTGATAAATTTGGGAAGTCAATTTTGTAGTCAGAAGTAGAGTAGACGAAATCAGTTAGTTTAAATTGGGGAAGTTACATTTTGTTGTCGGATATCGACGAAGAAATCCAGTAACTACGTCAAAAAGTATTGAAACATATTTAGCATGAGATAAAGTGAGGTTGAGCTCTGGGAGGCAGGGGACGCTCAACCCCCACTCTGACAGGATCAGCCCATCTCCTTGGCATCAACATTCTGCTAATAATACGTCGACATATAATTATTCAGTAGATGCAGTGTGTGGTAAATTCAATGACGTCATCATTATTAGCTGAGATGCTCTTCACAAATTTACTCATACCGTCTCTAGCAGTTCTAAGATGGTGTTTCTTGAAATATGTCACATGTTATAATATTTGTTAATTTATTGTAGTTAAAATATCTAATTGGTAGTTTGTTAAATTGTCTTTTTAAGAAGTATATTTCATATCCTTGTTTCAACAATTTTCTAATAAGGATCTTACAAGCCTCTAAAAAGTCTTCTTATTTCGAACAGACATAGCGTATTATTTGGGAAGTAAAAATACCATAGCTTTGTCTTTTGGGGATATTTCCGCATAAAAAGGGAAAGTTAACTATATGAAATTGGAAATCTGTTCGTTTGTCATAAAGTTTTGTTACAAATTTCTTATCAATTACTTCAATTTGTATATCGAGGAATGAAGCTTTCTTATCGAAGTCATTTTCTTTATTTAAAATAAGCTCCTCAGGGTTGATGTCTGTCTTAATTTTATCAAATATGTCGCCACTGTTGAAAAATATTATATCATCAATATATCTTGAACACTTGATTATTTGTTTGCATGTTCCATATTTAGTACGAGTGTTATCTTGCATATAAAAGAACTCGTAATAATGAAGAAATAGATTGGGAAAATCTGGCCCTGGGTCTGTTCCCATTGGAATGCCTATATTTTGCTTACATATGAAATTACCACATTTGAAAAACGTGTTATCTGTCAAGAATTTTATGCTATTGATAAGGGAGGTTTTGTTTAATAATGCACATTTTTTAGACAATGCATTACTCCAAAAAGCTTCATAATTGTTTATTGTAATTTATTTCATTTTCGAATTTGCAAAACATTCATTCACACACACACACACACATACCCCCATCCACACACCCACCCACATCCACGCGCGCGCGCGCACACACACACACACACACACACACACACACACACACACACACACACACCCACCCACACACCTTGGTAGATTCAGCAGTTGTCCCGCTAGGCTAGATTAAGACATATCACCTCTTAGCATAGGTCTTCCTGGCTTAAGAATAGTCCTCTTCTCTTTTCATATATTTTCCATTTTCATCTCCCCATGATATTTCCACCAAGGGAAATTTTCGATCATGTGATATTAATCTGGTTACAATTAAACGATTGTATTCATCATATAATCTGGCTCTCGGACTAGAAGTGGTAAATACTCTCTCAATAAATCAACTGAATAACATACGTCCTATACTTTATCTGCATAAATTTGTCTATGTTACCCAGAATAAAAAGTAATAACAGACACTATCGTACTGAAGGGGTTAATCTAATAGCTATGTTTTTTACAGTGTAGGCAATAGATCTGGAATCAAAGAGACATTAGCGATGTTAGTCAGCCTTTTGACTCACACAGCTCATACCTTCACCCTATCTAGTGCCAGTCTTTTTGGATCACCCTTGTTTCACTTCATTACTTTGGAGTATTTAAGACGTTTCACCACATTTTGTCTGGCGATTATAGAACACTTAGATATCGATTTAGTTCTGCGATCGTGATGGCCAGCTTGTACATTAGGAGAAATCGGTCTTTGGTCTGGATATTTGTGTACCTAAAAATGTCTACATTTAGCTTGAAGTGGGTCTTGGGGCTGTTTTATCAACTCTGCATAAGCAGAGTTTGGTATCGCCCCCAGTATAGTGGGTACCACACGAAAAAAATGTCTGTCGTCGGCGTTGTCGTTGTTGTCGTTGTCCGTCTGTCTCGGAACTCCTCCTAGACCGTTGGACGGATATTCACCAAATTTCACACGAACATTTGTTGCGTGAATGCGAACGTCAGTCAAAAAAGATTTTTTGAATTATGCAATTGTTATGATTTTAGGTCCAAAATATGGTTTTACCCCCCCCCCCCCCCAGCAATGATGGCGTTCTGGCGAAAACATCACGCTACGTATTTGCTAGGTTAAGTTAGTTCAGTTGGCATTAGAAGTGATGGTAGTAATATTTGGATTTATGGTGATAGTAGTGATAATGGTGATAATAGTAGTGATGATGGTTGTAGTTGTATTGATGATGATGACAGTAGTGATGATGACAGTAGTAGATATGATGGTGACAGTACTAGTAGTAGTAATGATGGTCATACTAGTAGTGATGATGGTGACAAGTAATGATGATAGTTGTGATAATAATGACATATAGTGACGATGGTGTGAGTATTAGTGAGGATGGTTAAATTTATAGTGATAATGAAAATAGTTGTGGTGATGATCATAATAATGGTGATGATGGCAGAGTAGTGATGATGATGGTGACAGTAGGATAAATGATGGTAATATTTGTGACAGTTGTAATGATGATGGTTATAGTAGTAGTGATGATGTTAACAGTAGTAATGATGATTGTAAGATGGTGGTGATGATATTAGTAATGATGGTTGATAGTTGTAGTATCAATGATGATAGTAGTGATTAAGATGGTAGTGACAATGGACAGTGATGATGGTGAGAGTAGTAGTGATGATGATCATAGTAATGGTGATGACAGTACTTGTGATGATTGTGGCAGTTGTAGTGATGATGTCATAAGTAGTGTTTATGTTGATTGTGATTGATGATGGTATTAGTAGTGATGATGGTAACCCATCGCAGAGTTGGGTATGCCGTTTTGAGTTTTGGCAAAACGGCACTTTTACTTTATCAACTCTGCGTAAGCAGAGTTTGGTACCCCCCCCCCCCCCCCCCCCGTATAGTGGGTACCACACGAAAAAAAAATCTGTCGTCGTCGTCGTTGTCCGTCTGCCTCGAAACTTCTCCTAGACCGTTGGACGGATTTTCACCAAATTTCACACAAACATTTGTTGCGTGAATGCGAACGTCAGTCAAAAAAGATTTTTTGGAATTTATGCAATAGTTATGATTTTAGGTCCAAAATATGGTTTTACCCCCCCCCCTCCCCCCCCCTACCCCCTCCCCACCCCCCACCCCCCCAGCAATGATGGCGGTCTTTGTGTGTGAGCCCCGAAGGGGCACACACACTAAGAACGCATTCGTTCTGGGGGCGAAAACATCTCCCTACGTATTTGCTAGGTTAAGTTAGTTTAGTTGGCATTAGAAGTGAAGATAGTAATAGTGGGATTGATGGTAATAGTAGTGATGATGTTGATAATAGTAGTGATGATGGTTGTAGTTGTATTGATGATGTTGACAGTAGTGATAATGATGACAGTAGTAGATATGATGGTGACAGTACTAGTAGTAGTGATGATGGTCATAATAGTAGTGATGATGGTGACAAGTAATGATAGTTGTAGTGATACTAATGACTAGTGATGATAGAAGTGACGATGGTGTGAGTATTAGTGATGGTGAGTAGTAGTGATGATGGTGAAAGTTGTAGTGATGATGACAATAGTTGTGATGATGAAGATCATAGTAATGGCAGTAGTAGTGCTGATGGTGACAGTAGGATACATGATGGTAATACTTGTGACAGTAGTAATGATGATGGTTATAGTAGTAGTGATGATGTTAACAGTAGTAATGATGATTGTAAGATGGTGGTGATGATAGTAGTAATGCTGGTTGATAGTTGTAGTATCAATGCTAGTAGTGATTAATATGGTTGTGACAATGGTGACAGTAGTAGTGATGATGGTGAGATAGTAGTGATAATTTTAATTGTAGTAGTGATGATGATCATAGTAATGGTGATGATGACAGTACTCGTGATAATTGTGGCAGTTGTAGTGATGATGGCAGTAGTAGTGATTATGTTGATTGTGATTGATGATGGTATTAGTAGTGATGATGGTAACCCATCGCAGAGTTGGGTATGCCGTTTTGATATTGGGCAAAACGGCACGTCTACTTTATATATATTTCTTTATCAACTCTGCGTAAGCAGAGTTTGGTATCGCCCCCCGTATAGTGGGTACCACACAAAAAAAATGTATGTCGTCGTCGTCGTCCGTCTGTCTCGGAACTCCTCCTAGACCGTTGGACGGATTTTCACCAAATTTCACACGAACATTTGTTTCGTGAATGCGAACGTTAGTCAAAACAGATGTTTTGAATTTATGCAATAGTTATGATTTTAGGTCCAACATATTGTTTTACCCTCCCCCCTCCTACCAGACCCCCCCCCCCCTCCTCCCAGACCCCCCCCCCCCTCCTCCCAGAACACCCCCCCCCCCCCCCCCCCCCCCCCAGCAATGATGGCATTATTAGTGTGTGAGCCCCGAAGGGGCTTGCACACTAAGAACGCATTCGTTCTGGGGGCGAAAGCATCTCACTACGCATTTGCTAGGTTAATTTAGATTAGTTGGCATTAGAAGTGATGGTAGTAATAGTGGGATTGATGGTGATAGTAGTGATGATGGTGATAATAGTAGTGATGATGGTTGTAGTTGTATTGATGATGATGACAGTAGTGATGATGATGACAGTAGTAGATATGATGGTGACAGTAGTAGATATGATGGTGACAGTACTAGTATTAGTGATGATGGTCATAATAGTAGTGATGATGGTGACAAGTAATGATGATAGTTGTAGTGATAATTATGACAGTAGTGATGATGGTGTGAGTATTAGTGATAATGGTGAGTAGTAGTGATGATGGTGAAAGTTGAGGTGATGATGACAATTGTTGTGATGATGAAGATCATAGTAATGGTGATGATGGCAGTAGTAGTGATGATTATGGTGATAGGATACATGATGGTAATACTTGTGACAGTAGTAATGATGATGGTTATAGTAGTAGTGATGATGTTAACAGTAGTAATGATGGTTGTAAGATGGTGGTGATGATAGTAGTAATGATGGTTGATAGTTGTAGTATCAATGATGATAGTAGTGATTAAGATGGTAGTGACAATGGTGACAGTAGTAGTGATGATGAGTAGTAGTGATTGTAATTGTAGTAGTGATGATGATCATAGTAATGGTGATGATGACAGTAGTCGTGATAATTGTGGCAGTTATAGTGATGATGGCAGTAATAGTGATGATTGTGATTGATGATGGTATTAGTAGTGATGAGGGTAACCTATCGCAAAGTTGGGTATGCCGTTTTGATTTTGGGCAAAACGGCACGTCTACAGATAGTAGTAGTAGTAGTGATGATCATAGTAATGATGATGGTTACAGTAGTAGTGATGATAGTGCAGTTATAGTGAGGATGGCAGCTAAAATTATTTCATGGTTACCGTGAGCAGAGGAATGCTATGAGAAACTTGTAGCGAGATATTCTTTAATCTAAATGTCAACAAGAAATGCCACAACCAGCTAGCTGTATCTGAGCATTACTCTGCTCAAGATAACCACGAAAGATTTTAGCTGTATTTATTAGCTACTGTCAACAAAATTCTGGTATCGCCTCCCCCCACTCCCCCCCCCCCCCCCCCCCCACCCCCCACCGGAAAAAAAATATCTGTCGTCATCGTCGTCCGTCTGTCCCGAAACTCCTCCTAGACCGTTGGACGGATTTTCACCAAATTTTACACGAACATTTGTTGGGTGAATGCGAACGTCAGTCAAAAAATATTTTTTGAATGTGTGCAATAGTTATGATTTTAGATCCAAAATATGGTCCCCCCCCCCCCCCCCCCCCCTCCCCAGCAATGATGATGGTGTTCTGTGTGTGTGTTTGCACACACAGAACGCGATCATTGCTGGGGGCGAAAACATCTCGCTCTGCATTTGCTAGGTTAAGTTAGTTTAGTTGACATTAGAAGTGATGGTATAACAAATAGTAATAGTGGGATTGATGGTGATAGTAGTGATGATGGTGATAATAGTAGTGATGATGGTTGTAATTGTAATAATTATGATTACAGTAGTGATGATGACTAGTAGATAATGTGACGTCTACCAGCGTTGGCAGAATCGCCTCTCGTTAGCCACTAGCGCTCGCCAGGGACATCGAAATGGGCTACAGTTATCAGAGACTGTTGTTCTTTCTTTCCTAGTACTCGCATTGTCACAGACAGTCCAGTGGTGGTCTTTGTTTTCGTCTGTGACAACGGGAAGTATTTATATCATTAATAGAATATAAGATGCACTGTGTAAAGTTAAGGAGAAAGAGCGATGTAAGCAGCGTGGTGGTAATATGTGCGTGTGTATGTATGTGCTGCCTCCCTCGCCCGGAGGAGTTTTCCCGCTCGCGCACGGGCTTTCCCGCGCCCTTGATTGGCTGGCGGATCCTGGCACGTCCTAGGGACGCCTGCTGCCTTGTGACGTCTCGGCCCGTGATTGGCCGACCATCGCGCCCTTGCGGGCTCCTGTGTAACTAACCTCCTTCATGAGGGTCCCCAGGAGCTGCCCTCCACAGGACAGGCTTGGTGCGCGTGCTTCTAACATCCCCTTGCATACTCTCTCCCGATCACCACCTTTATCACTGTTTCTCTCTCTGAACTTCTTCTTTTCTATTACTTCTCGCCTTTATTCAATTACTTATCCTCTTGGGTTCTGCATACGGTTTCCATATCCGGCCCATTGTATTGCATGCGCCGTCCTCTGAGATATTTACATGTACTTAGAATAGGTTTGAGGGTTCTTAGTTAGTATAGATTAAGAACTTTGTGTGTGTCTCCATTATTGATTTAGTGTTTCTGCTCTTTTATTTAATGCTAGACTGGGATAAGGTAACTGTAGTCGTTGTCTCCGATGTGTGTACGGTTTGCTTATACCTACACGACTTCGACCGGTCCTGTGGTAGCCGGGGTTGTCTTTTCGGCTGCGTCCTTTGCGAGTGCAGCATTGTGTTGACTGAGGGTTTTGGCCTGTACCAGTTCCACACTTTGCTGCCTCTGTATTTGTCTTTAGAGGGTCGCCAGGATAGAACCAGATACTTGTTATCTGGATCTATCAAGAGAGCACCCTAGTCAATTAACGTAACTTAAAGGATGCAGTCTTAAGGACATCGCTAGGCTGCGAGCCTGTCTTGCTCAACCCCCAGTTCCTTACCTAGAGTATTTCAGCTAGACATTATTAATCGAGTAGACACTTGTTAGTTTTTAATATAAGCTCTTTGATATGTACGCATTATTATTCACAGCATTTATTAGTCTAGGTTGTTGCTGAGCCGCACAACCATAGCAGACTGTTTCGTTGATGAGGATGTACTTCTTTTAGTGTCGAGCATTGCTACCGTTGCGCATTTATAGTATTCTCGTGTCAGGTAAAATTATAAATTATGTCCTATCTTTTAGTGTATTCAATTTACACGTGTAGTGTCCTGCCTCCTGCCTTTATATAGTTTAAGATACGAGCATCTTATGAGCATCAGACTTTCTTCAGAAGTTTCCAGGTCTATCCTGTAGGACTATACTTCACTTTCTTTCAGATAGGAGTGAAGAGTTTATTGTTATTTAGAGTAACTGTATTGAAGCATCTTTTTATTGTATTAAATCTTGCAGTGATTTAATTGATCTTTCCATAGATTCCTTTTTATGCATTTTAACGTAACTTGCATCTTGTTTGTTATCAGGCTATACCAGTGTGGGTTAGCCTGAAGTAGAGCACATTTATGCCCAGTTAAGGATACCCCGCTATCGCAGATTAACTCTGGAGGGTATAGGTGTTTTTGTGTGCCGGCATATAAGTTCGAGGGTTTGGATCTAGCGTACCGTTGTTGCATAGTGCCCTATTACTAGTCCAATCATTAAGTGCCCTTGTTTTATTCGTAGTCCCGGTCGTAACAATAATTATGATGGTGACTACTACTAGTAGTGTTGATGTTGGTCATAATAGTAGTAATGATGGTGACAAGTAATTATTATAGTTGTAGTGATAATGATGACAGTAGTGATGATGGTGACAGTAATAGTAAAGATGGTGAGTAGTAGTGATTATGGTGAAAGTTGTAGTGATGATGGTAAAAGTAGAAGTGATGACTATAATAGTAGTAGTGTTGATGATAGTGATGGTAATAGTAGTAAGGGTGATGGTGATTGTAGTAATGATGGTGATAATAGTAGTGATTATAGTGATAGTTGTAGTTATAATGATGACAGTTGTGATGATGGTGACAGTAGTAGTGATGATGTTAACACTAGTAATGATGATTGTAAGATGATGGTGATAATAGTAGTTATGGTGGTTATAGTTGTAGTAACAATGATAATAGTAGAAACAATGGTGACAGTATTAGTTATGATGGTGACAATAGTAGTGATGATGGTTGAGAGTAGTTGTGATGATTGTAATAGTAGTAGTCATGATAATCATAGTAATGGTGATGATGACAGTAGTAGTGATGATGGTGGAGTTGTAGTGGAGATGGCAGTAGTAGTGATGATGGTGATAGTATGAAATTGATGATGGTAATACTTGTTATGATGGTAACCCATCGCTGAGTTGGGTATGCCGTTTTGATTTTGGGCAAAACGGCACGTCTACTTTATAGTAGTAGTGCTGATGATAGTAATGGTGAGAGTGAGTAGTAGTGATGATGGTGACCCATCGTAGAGTTGGGTATGCCGTTTTGATTTTGGGCAAAACGGCACGTCTACTTTATTTATATATTTTTTAGCTTGACAGGGTTCTGGGGAGTCTATCTATCTATCTATTGCCTGAGGCCGTGATTCCCGAAGGGGTGGCCGTGAACGAACCGCCCCCATGCACTTCAGTCTCCAGTCAGTCGACGCCCCTCCTCCCAACCAGTACTGCATTCATCCATATACTTCTTCACCCCATCCTTCTGCCTCTCTTTCGGTTTACCTCTCTCTGTCCTTCCACCTCGCTCTCGTACATCCTCTTTTAGTCATTCTCTCGCTTCCCATACGTTCCATATGTTCAAGGTGTTCCTTTTTACACTTGCCAGCACATCTACCTCCACACCACACCTCCTTCTTACTTCCTCATTCGTGCCACTGGCATGCAAGGACTTCTTCACTTCCATACTGACCACCCTATTTCTTGTCACTGCTTTCAGCGTACCTACAACCCTCTTCCCCTGTTGCACCTTCTCCCGCACTTCTTCATCCATAGTCCCATCTTTACTCAACACATCCATAGTCCAATCTTTACTCAACACACTGCCCAGATACTTAAATGAGCTGACAATCTCCATAGCCTGACCATTCAACTTCACCTCACACTCTGTTCCTTCACCCCTTTCGAAACCATAATCTTGCTCTTCCCCGTATTTACCTTTAGATTCCGTTTTTCGCACACTGTTCCAAACGTATTTACCAGACCCTGCAACTCCCATTCATTATCATTCATCAAAACTGTATAATCAGCAACCAGCAGTACAGGTAGCTTCCATTCGTTTCCCTCCCTTATCAGCGATACACCAACATCCACTGCTCTTCCTTGTATTTCTTTCATGACTCCATCCATATATACATTAAACAACCACTGGGACATCACATACCCCTGTTTCAACCCAACATTCAGATCAAAGAACTCGCTCTGCTCATTCTCCACACGTACTGCCGCCTTTGCATCCTCATACATGCTCTTCACTGCTTTCAGCAACTTGCCATCTACTCTGTATATTTTAAGTACTTTCCACATACCTTCTCTATCTACTCTGCCATAGGCCTTCGCCAAGTCCATAAAGGCAACATAAAGCTGTTGTTGCTTCTCCAGATATTTCTCCGCAACACATTTCAGGGTAAAAATCTGATCTACACATCCTCTTCCCTTCCTAAAGCCGCCCTGCTCGTCACCTATCCATTTCTCCGTTCTCGCTCTCACTCTTTCAATCACTACCTTACTGTACACCTTCCCTACTATGCTTAGAAGACATATTCCTTGGTGGTTACCACACACTCCTCTTTCCCATTTACCCTTATTATGCCTGTCTTCTAGTCATCAGGTGAACTCCCCTTCTCCCATGCTAGTTTGCACATTTTCCATACACCATTCGATCACTATCTCACCACCATACATCAGCATTTCCCCACACACTCCATCTATTCCTCGTGCTTTCCCCACCTTCACTCTTTCCATGGCTTCACACACTTCTGACCTCCTGATCCCCACCTCCTCCTCCACTACTTCTCTTCTTCTCCCTCCCATACCCCATCCAACTACGTTTGCTGGCGCTTCATTCCTTTCATTTAGCAATTCGTTGGAGTACTCCTTCCATCTTTCGACTATCTCATGCTTCTCAGCAAGCACTCGCCCATTCTTATCTTTCACACCCTTACTCTCTCCCTTGCTACCTTCCCTAACTTTCTTGACTTCTTTCAAGAACAGTTTCTTACACTCCCTCCTTTTTACACTCAGATTCCTTCCAAATTCCTCATCTACTCTTCTCTTACATTCCTTCACTACTCTCTTCACCACTCTCATTTTCTCCACGTACCTTGCTCGTTTCCGTCTCTCCAAATCTTCATTCCCTCTACTACCCAACCACTCTCTATACGCTTTCTTCTCGTCCTTCACAGCTATTTTTACCTCTTCTGTCCACCATGCTGTACCCTTCACTCCCCTCCCTCTTCTCCTTACTCCACACACCTCCTCACATGCTGGGGACTGGAGATCTGGGGAGGTTTGTTGTACTTATTTATTTTACTTTCCTGTCTAGACAAACTAAAAAAAAAAAACAGTTGCTCGAAGACTGCAAGTACAATCAAAGCCATCGATAATAATTATATAAAATCATAATAACCCCCAACACGTCGCATCAGATAGTGTTAATAATATCGCATAGCATAAGTCATCTAAAGCTATCAACAATATTTTAAGGGATGTGGCTGTTTTTGTTTTGGTCTATTAATTCATTTATTCATATCGTTTTTAGTTTCCTCGCTAAACCTCCCTCAACCATAGAAAAACACCCCCTAGACCCCTCCTCAAGATAAATGTGTACATTGTTTGGTAGAAAAATGTCCCGACCTAAGGCCGGTTCCTCTTATAACTACAGGCTCGCTATCGCTCGCCAGGAAAAATATCGACACCTAAATGGCACGATAGGTCTTAAAATTGACAATGAAATGAAGCTAAAGGTGTTAAAATCGCCAAACTAATGGGCCGAACGTCTTAACATCTCAAAACTAATGGGGCTAAACACGAAGGAGAAAAGGGATAAAAAACGGCCTATCTCCCCTTAATTAAAGGAGTGCATCATCGTATACTGACAGTGTTAACCCTTTGAGTACAATAACTTCATAATAGTTAACTCCTTGTGGATCATGGCGCATTTTGACAGTTTATTTAGGCTATTATTAGACGATGTTATTCAGATTAGGAAGGGTATATGGAAGTCAGAGGTTTAATTGAGATAGTCTTTACCCTTTTAATTCCCACAGCACTTTCCTAAGCTGTATAAAATAGTTTAATATAGCCAGAATAAACTGTCCAAGTGCGTCATGATCCTCAAAGGGTTAATAGGCGTTAGAAACATTACAGTAAACATTATCCTGCAACCATTTTGTCTCCTTCCTCACAATCTATATACCATTAGATAATCTTATTTTACTATAGTTTACCTTTAGCTTTGACTTACTGGGATTACTATTATATTTAGATTTATCTTTGGTTCGCTCTCTCCCAACTGTCTGATGTGATGGAAGAGGGTATGAATAATGCAATAATCAGGGGAGGAAGGGTGGAAGGGAAGAATAAGAGGAGGAGGAGGAGAGAGAGAGAGAGAGAGAGAGAGAGAGAGAGTGTACAGAACACAACACACACACAACATGCCTACAGACTCACACACACGCTGACTGCTTCCTAAGAAGAAAATATATCATAAATGATATACCTCGGAAAATGACAAGAACAAAGGAAATTTGTAGGTCTACGACACAGAGCCAAAAAGTTAATTAAGGGAGCCCACCTCCCGTTTTTCTCTTTCTCTCACTCTCTCTTTGGCTTGTATCCATTCGGCCCCATTCAGCCTACTGTTTTAAGACGTTTACCCCCATTCAGGTGTAAATATTTTCCTGGCGAGTGGTAGCGAGCCAGCAAATACAATATATATTTTTGTTTTGACAGCAAGCTAAATTTGTACATTTTTCGACAGAAAAATTTCTCTGGCGAAGCCGGATTTCTCCATACAATGCTGGCTCGCTATCGCTCGCCAGGAAGAAATCGACACCTGGATGGGGATAAACGTCTTAAAACAGTTGGCTGAATGAGGCCGAAGAGATACAGGCCAGGGAAAGAGAAAAAAGGAGAGAAAGAGAAAAAAAGACGGTGAACCCCCTTAACCCTCAAGCCACGGGGCCCGACATATGTCGGCCGAGAGAATAATGGCCACCCCTGCGGTGCCCGACATATGTCGGAAGGGATTTTGGGCACATTATCGGCTCTGAGAGAGAGTCCACGCGTTGGGAGGACAATAGGCGGGTTCTGACCGTTCGGCACGGCCCCAGTGCTGCGACTGACACTACCTCTGCAACATTCCACACCCACGGACTCGCGAAACCAGGAAAAAACTTTGGAAATTACCGTATTTTAGGGTTTTTCACCTCGTGTTGCGCGATCGCTACAGGATAACCCATGGTCGTACAAGGATGATTCGGGTGTTATTGGAATGCTCTATTATCGCCCGTTCACGGATACATAATTGTATTACGTTCTGGCTCTTGTTTATGCATGAAAAAGAGCATGGAATGAAGCTCGTTTAGGGTAAATATGCCCGCCTGACAGGTAGT
Source organism: Paralithodes platypus (assembly GCA_032716605.1). Lineage (NCBI taxonomy): Eukaryota > Metazoa > Arthropoda > Malacostraca > Decapoda > Lithodidae > Paralithodes > Paralithodes platypus. The sequence continues at coordinate 59,330,439 of CM064578.1, forward strand.
AAAAGTTACAAACATCCCCGTCGGTTAAGAGTTAAGTAAAGAAAACAAAAATAATCTGGAGTTACATGTTACGTTTCAAAGTAAAACAAACCCCAAAAATTATATACGTACATCAGGAAAAAAGAAAGTAGTTACTTCAACTATAGGACCATTAGTAGATGGAGAACGGAGATTACACCAAAGACGAAGTACAGACGAGTAATGCTCTCAATGCCTTCTTTGTATCAGTTGTTATGACAGAAGATCTTAGTAATATCCCTACAGCATCGCCAGTTCATATAGATAATTATGGTGCTCTTAGCAATATCAGCATCGCAGAGAGAGAAGCATTGAAAGGTTTGGAAAGATTCAAGTTATATACATCTTCTTGACACGACACAATCACACCTAGAGTTATAAAAGAAGGTAAATGTTAGCTCTCCAAACCACCGACATTGCTTTAAAAAAAAATCTTTGCTGTCCGGGACTATGCCTGATAAGTGTAAGCTCGCAAGAGTATCACCGATATATAAACAAGGCAGCAAATATTTACCTACAGTAACTATCTTCCAATTAGATTAATCACAGTTATCTTCTAAATGCTATAAACATTCATAAGATTCACGTAGAGGAAAACGACATACTCAAAGATACTCGACATGGCTTCCGTAACAAACGTTCCTAATTCAAGTGTTCAAAATCATCAGTATTTGACAGCATGAACTATAAAAAGTACTTTACGATCGACTAATCATATTGCACGTGGGGAAATGGTTGCAAAGTTATTGGTGACTTTTGTTTTAATTCACGTTAGTCTTAAATGTTCTTCTTCAATCGAGTTGTCAACTTGTGGAATGGATTTCCATGAGATGTAATAGACTGCAGCACCGTTGATTCCTTTAAACATCACCCTGACAAACGCCTTGCCTTCAATCCACGACTGACTACATTTGTAAATGAATAGCTGCTATTTTCTGATTCCTCAGAAATATCTAGGATCACTGCGTTTATAAATAATTACCTAAGATGTTACGCTCTTTTCTCCAGATAGGCCCTACACGAAAAATCATTTATAGCTGTAATTTGTCTAACCCAAATTGTCCCCTACTAACATCTCCTAACCCTGCCATGGACATTAGTTCCAGGACAGTATATCTCTTTCCAATTGTCCCTTACCCACTCTAAACCACAATTGAACACTGAACAGCAGAGATATTGAGGGCAAGCAACCTCGAGGGTTCGCTAGACCTGTTGTTGCTTGATTTCCTTTGTGCTCTCTCTCTCTCTCTCTCTCTCTCTTTCTCACACACACACACACACACACACACACACACACACACACACACACACACACACACACACACACACACACGCACCATAAACAAAGAGAAGAAGAAAATACGAGAGGTAAATAATGTCCAAGGATAATAAAGCCAAGATAAGACAAGATAACACGGAACCAGGGGACTAGATATGAAATAATAACACAAAATGAAAAAGAATAGCATTGTGAGAATACAGTGGAAGCGAAATTCACCCTTCACCCTTCGCCGACAATATTCGTTAAAAGTTGTGTATATATATTTGTTGTAGTTACTATAACTTTTTCTTTACAGTTCTCACTACTTTATAATAACCCGTGACCTTGGGTGTCACGTCGTAACAATGTCGAGTTTGTGTCTCTCTAGATACCACACAACATTATGATACATATTTAAATACTGACTTTGACTTTACCTTGCTGATATTGTGATCGTTGGTATAGTTTCCAGCTGTTACATAGTTACTTATAAGTATGCTATTATAGGTATATACAGTATATCTTCATACAAATGGATAACTTAAAATTTGGATTTCACAATCTAAAGAAAATCTTTAGTTTTTACACCGTTGTTTACATTATATACCCTAAACCTTCACAAATACACTAGTTTTGGTCCCGACTACCCCCGATGTTGCTAACACATATATTGGAAGATTGAAAAACTGGGAGAAGTCGGAAACATATACACGATTTTGGACCCGATCGCCCCCAGTTTTGCAATATTCCCATTTATTTTTGGTAAAATCGATGGCAGTCGTTGCCAAAAATCGTGTATATGTGAACACATACAAAAACAGGTTTGTAACAGTTGAACGTGTGGGCAACTTTACGCGTCTGTCTGTTTGTGTTTGTTAGCTCTTTGACTACCTATGATAATATTTCACTGTTTATTCTGGTTAATATTTGGCGATTGTTTAGCAGTTATGGCAAGATCTCTGTGAATCAGAGGGTTAAAGGATCTCGATTAACCATATAACTCTCACACATTTCTTCTAAGCTGCATAAAACCGTCTAATGATTTAAAACAATGAATAGCGCCAACGTATACTGGAGGAGTTGGGTTATTTGCCTCTTTGATAGCAGGATTTCTCAAGCATTTGAAACGTTATTTGATCGAAATGTGCTCTCTACCGTATTTTGCTACCCAAATACAAACCATTAACATGGCATAATTGTTCACGTTTTGTATCTCCGTTAATCATTTGACTCCGGCAGATCCCTGTTAATACTTTTGAATTTATAAGCTATGTATTGACAAATACATTAATAGATGAGATAATACTGTACTTATTCTTTGTGTTTTTTTCTTACTAAGCAATCTTCCCCAGCACCCCTAATGTTCGTAATGTGTTGTCCATCTACTCCAAGAAAGACAAATGGCGGCAGTATCCCATGACCGACCCCATTAACAGAAAACGGGGACCTCTGTTTAGATTCACTCCAGGGGGCCTATAGAGAGAGACCTTACATTAATGCATTGTTAAACAAGTCAATATTAGGCTATATAATATTGATGTGTTGGCCTCTCTCTCTCTCTCTCTCTCTCTCTGATACATCCAAACATAAGTTATTAAGTAATGTTGAGAAAGAAATATTTTATAGCTTTTGGTGGCATTTTTTTGCAGCTATGACTTACTAGAACCGGCATGTTTGTGTTTTTCGTTATTTTACCCACGATTTTCTCCAATGAAATAAGGATAGGGAACAACCTATGAAGTGTGTGATGAAACATGGTATCAATATTGCAAAGTGACTCCAAGCATTCCAGTATATTGTTTTCCCTATTCCAGTAGCAATTATTTAAGTATTAAACCAAAGAAAAGAAGCAAAATACACACTAACAAAATCGCAAATTCAACTCTAATCACGGGAAGAAGAAAATTTGAGAGCGGGGTGTAACTAAATTTCCAAAGGTTCAGGAACTAATGTCTAGCGAGGCCGGTCCTAGTGATCTTGCCACCATTAATTGTTCTTTCCTCTCACTAAAACATTACACTATCCATAATGCAGTTGGGTCTAAGTACATGATTAGATTAATATCCAGAATTCGAAAGTGGATATTAATCGTGACCGTGTACATATACCCTTTAACTGTGTTGGTGGTGTAATGGTTTAAATGCTTATGTTCTGGGTGTGGTGTCCCGAGTTCGAATCCCGGGAGGACCTTAATCTTTCATTAGTTTATTTTAGTTCATTGGGGTTTGTAATAGAGGAATAATGTTAAGAATGGGGTGTAACTTAATTAAATATAATTTGATAGGCTTTTGAAGTATTGATATCATGTTCCATCATACACTACATAGCGTTTTCCCTATCAATTTTCTATAGGCTACATGAATAATGGGGTAAAACTGACAAAAAGGCAAAACAATCCCTCCTCTCACTTGGCAGTTTTAAGTGTTTTGCCATATTTACCCCTTGTTTTCCTTAGTATGAGAACAAAGGGGGTATGTATTTGTACTGCATAATGAAGTTGGTTATAAATGCTTCACATATTCACAACATACCAATACGCATATACTCACGGCCGCACATTGCCGATTTTGCACCACATTTTCAATTATGGACCACCGTAACACATCAACCACGAATGTTTTGAGTATTCATATATGTTTGGTTGGATGTAGAATTGAATTTCCTACAGGACGATATGGTTTTTGTTCCGTTTTGGAAGAGTTGCCAAATCGGCCTAGGTCTAGCACAGGGCAATGATGACTCCGAGGGGAGTTTATCATTTCTTGGGTTAAAAACATGTCGCCAGTACAGACTGGGTTAATGAGATATATGTGTTTATAATTATGCAGGAGAAACATGGGTGTAAAAAGAGCATAGGGACACTATCATAGCATGTGATGAACTACATAATGAAAATATAATATTACATCGCTATGAAATCTTCATGGACTAAATTGATAAGCTATGTTCAGTTAGATGCCCCCTTAATAGGCATATAAAGCATCACGAAAGATAACTGGTTCTTCGGAACGAATATGAAGCACCTTCTATCATGCGTAATCAGAAGGGCGATAGACTGTCCATTGCCACAGTAATATTAGAGTTAATCATTGCCGTAACCGTTTAGTAAGCACGCTACCATTGAATTGACAATTTGCTATTATGTTGCAATAAAGCTCCTGAGTTCAATTAATAGATTAACTTCGTTCCGTTGATCAGACTAAAGTTAACTCGTACAATACCGGTTACGTCCCTTGCATCATTTTATATTAGACAATTTTATTCAGCTTAGGAAAGACCACTAGCAATAATAAGGCTTCAAACCATCTCAACCAACCCTTTTAGCGACCACAGATCCTTCCTAAGCTGCATAGCACCGTCTAAATATAGTTAGAATAAGAAAATAACACACGTCGCTGGTACGCAAGTGGCTAAAGACTTAATTCACCAAGAGGTTATTTACTTATCCTGAAAGCAAAGACTCATTGTTGTGTTAGAATCAGTCTGTATTTGATTGTGTGCTCGATCTTTGCCGAGTTGAGGACTTGATTCATGACAAGATGTTTTGGTTCTCCTAACGGTGATGACTTAATATTGTGTTAAATTCAACCTGTATATGAACGTATATTTAATTATTACCGACTTAAAGTACTCTTATGTAAGGTTTTCGCCAGTTAAGTAATATAACGTCTGTTGTCACGAGCACGGTCAGTATCTATTTATTGCTGATACCATAGTGTATATTGCTGTATTTGCTGTACTGTGTTCTATGTGTATTCCTGTTTACTATCTTTACGTTAATAATACCTTTTTGTATACCTATGTTACCATTTGTTTATGTTATCCAGCTGAATATTAAGTAGACCCCACCCTTATTATAATTGCATAACATCATATCATCACAGGCTCGTGCCTAGGCCTTTGCAGAGTGATTTTTGTTGGTGACTCTAATTATATTGATGTTTGTTCAACTTCGTTGACTATGGATTTGCCCGAACATTTCTCATGGCATTGTTTCTTTTTTTCACAGTATTTCCTGTACGATAAATTATGTGATGACATGCAAAGAGGCATTATATTAGTTGATATAGTATACTTAGGTGAGCGAGAGCGAGAAACCTAACGTGTACACATCGTATACTTTAGAGGGGGTACCACAGAGATTAATGGAGTTCATTACCAAGCCTCACTTGGTTAAGGGCCCCAGGTTAAACCCGACTACCTCTTCGCCTTCTTGTGTTTCTTATATGTGCATTTTATATGTTTAGCTACATTTCTTGCGCTATACATGGATAGAGACCAGTGTGGAGTAAGGGTTGCTCGTCAGGGTTTGGACTTTGTATAGCACTACCCCAAATACTTCTACTACCTCTGTTATTTTTGCCAGCCTACAGCAGCTTGGAATTATAGCAGTCTCCGTACATGGCGGGTGCCAGCTTAGGTATTACGATGTACTTTAGTTAGGATCCGCCTCTGTTTTTGCCACCTCTGAGAATCACCCTGGAGATTCCCGGTCTCCTGCGCTTGCTTTTGTTTAATGCACCGAGGTTCAGGCAACGGGTGAGGGGACAAAGCAAATTTCGCTTAAAATCCCTTTAGTATGCAGGCCAAGTATGGGCCCTCCATCTTGAAAACTGAGGGAGTAGTTCGTGAACAAACAGACAGAAAGTGTCCTTTATATAGTAGATATACTGTATATACAGTATATATATATATATATATATATATATATATATATATATATATATATATATATATATATATATATATATAAAACATACTGTAAATAGCATAAACATAGTAAGGTAAACACATATTACGTTAACGGGTTTTATTTTCATCGTAAAATACGTCAGAAGCCCTTGGTGAAAACGGTATTGTGAAAATCCTGAGTAGGGCCCAACTCTCAAAAGATGGAAGAGGTCAACCTCTCCACAAACTTTATACTTCACCACCACCCCCTTCTCTCTCTCTCTCTCTCTCTCGATGTCTCTCTCTCTCTCTCTCTCTCTCTCTCTCTCTCTCTCTCTCTCTCTCTCTCTCTCTCTCTCTCTCTCTCTCTCTCTCGTTGGAGCAGTTGGAAGGTGGGGAGAGAGCCTTCTGCTCTGTCGTTGCGCATTTGTTCCACTTTCTTTTAATATGGGCTTCTTTCTCTCTACTAGAATATTTAAGCCTTAAACACTTCGTTTGAATTGCATGGTCTGTGTAGTTAGTGTATATGTATATCGATATAAGTGTTTCTGAGAGAGAGAGAGAGAGAGAGAGAGAGAGAGAGAGAGAGAGAGAGAGAGAGAGAGAGATTATGCTGGTGGTGGAGGTGGAGTGGTGGGGTATATATAACAAGTGAGATATGTGGGCTGAAATCTCCCCGAAAGTTAAACACAAGACTGAGTAGTTTGGGCCGTAGGGAATTAGAATGAGCGATAGATAGTTCTAGAGATGGATAAATAGATAGAATGAGAGAAAGTGAGAGTGAATGAGAGAGTTACACACTAATATTATACCTAAATAACTAACTAAATATATATATATGGCAAGTATATCTACATTGATATTATTGAACGCTTCATTGTAAGTAACAAGCATAATACACACCATCGTTTAAGGAGGGTGACCTGCTTTTTTTTATCTCCTTTTCTCTCTTTCTCTGGCTTGTATCCAATTGGGCCCCATTCAGCCTACTGTTATAAGACGTTTATCCCCATCCAGGTATCGATTTTTTCTTGGCGAGCGATAGCGACCCAGAGAAATCCGGCTTCGCCGAAGACATTTTTCTATCGAAAAATTTAAATATTTAGCCTGCTGTCAAAAACATATTAAATATATTTGTTGACTCGCTACCGCTCGCCAGGAAAAAATCGATACCTGAATGGGGATAAACGTCTTTAAACAGTAGGCTGAATGGGGCCGAATGGATACAAGCCCGAGAAAGAGGGAGAGAGAGAAAAAAAACACACGAGGTGGGTTCCCTTAAAGGTTCTAATTTAATTAACACTTTATATTTGGACCGTTTTTGTTACAATGAATCAATTAACTTTTACAGACTAGAGCTACTTACCATATTTATACATTTAGTTAAGTAGGTGGTGGGAGGGCTTGTGGCTTTACCTCCGCTGCATGTCTGCCTGCCGAGATCGGAACCTCTCCGGGTGGTCAGGGGCCGGGGGAGTGCTGGAGCGACCTTGGTAACCCTGGTCTCTGGGTCTTCTCCTGGGTGACCTGGATGTGTGTGAGTTTGTGTTTTTTATCTGTGTTTATTTTTTGTTTTATGTTGTTTTTGTGTTTTTGCTGTTCTTGCTCTGTCTTGAGTCGGCTACCCCCAAAATGGGGATTGGGCCTGAGCATATAGATAGATAGATAGATAGATAGGTAGGAAGGTAGGTATAGGTAGAAATATAGGTCAATGATTAGATAGATAAGGAAGAATGAGAGATAGAAATGAAGGATAGGTAGATATAATATTAAGGGAGCTCAGACGGTATTGTGCAGCATAATTTACTGGTTCGGCTCAATGGTTTAAGGAGGGAGTTTAGTTTGCTCTCTAAACCTCTATCAAGCTTAACCCCTTCTATACCGGCGACGCCTTTTATATTTGATTTCAGTTACATTTAAACAATGTTATGAAGCTGAGGAAGGATATATAGTAGCTAAAAGGCTAAATTAAGATAGTTTTATAGCCTTTTGATGAGTAGACGCCCTTCCTAATCTGTACAAAATGGTCTAATAGTGGCCAGCATATAATGACAAGTACATCAGAAGGGGTTAAACAAAAAAAAACACAAGACCCCCCTTCGATATAAATTTGTACATTTTCCCTTTTCGTAGACAAATTTCCCGGCCGAAGGCCGATTCTTCTTCAAATACAGGCTCGCTATCGCTCGCCAGGAACAAAATCGACACCTAAATGGCACGAAAGGTCTTAATATTGGCAAAGAAATGGGGCAAAAGGTCTGAAAATCGCCAAACTAATTGGGCGAATGTCTTGAAATCTCATAACTAATAGGGCTAAACATGAGGGAGGAGGAGGACTCGAAAAACCAACTTCCTCCCCTTAAGCACACGAGTGATTAGCTTGGGCCGCTAGGGAGTCAGAATGGCACAGATAGATTGATTGATTGTTTGGAATTCGTGAATAGAAATATTAGTCCGCCAGATTAATTTTTACTAGTTTTATTACAGTTACCACCAGACGATTTTATTCAGACTGATATATATATAAACAAAACTGTACCTACACTGTAATAATCAAGGATATATTGATTTTGATTCAACTTTTTATCCTTATATTGAATTGGGTAATTATTGCTACAATACCTTTAAAAGAATATATTACTATGGACACTTTAATTAACCTTTTCATTCCTCTATCAAGCCGTTATTTTTGACATCGTACATCTGGTTGAATTAATTAAGCTTAGGAAGGACCTGTGCGAGTTACTGGGTTAACGCGTTCAAGATACGAGGCCGTCTTTCTTACGTTCATTCTGGCTACTAGTAGAAGAATTAATCAGTTTAGGAAGCAATAGTAAAAAGGAGTACAAATGAAATCAAGCAACAACAGGTCCTGCGATCGCTCTAGGCTGGTTGTCCTCCAAATCACTGAGGATCAAGTGTCCAAACAGTGGTTTTGATTGGTAAGGGAAAATTGGAAAGGGAACTACTGCCCTGGAACTAAATAAAAGTCCGTGGCAGGATTAGGATGTTAGTAGGGGACAGATGGGTTAGAAACATAACACAGTTATAGGTGATGTTTCGTATATCTGGGAAAAAGAGAGTAACATCTTAGTAATTTATATACACAATAATCCTTTATGAATCTGAGGGGGGAATAAAATAAAGTTATTCAGTTGCAAACGCAATCAGTTGCGGGTTTCAGGCAAGATATTTGTCTAGGCGACATTTAAAAGAAACAACGGTGATGCAGTCTATAACATCTGGAGGAAGCCCATTCCACAAGTTGACAACTCAATTGAAGAAAACATTCTTAGATTCGTGTGAGTAAAAGATTTACCAATAATTTTGCAACCGCTTTCCCGCGTGTAATTAGATTGGTCGATAGTGAAGTACTTACTACAGTTCATATTGTCGATGCCTTTGATGATTTTGAACGCTTGAATTAAGTGGCCTCTTAATCTGCGCTGGGTTAAAGAAAATATATATAATTCTCTAAGACGTTCCTCGTATTGTTTGTTCTTTAGGCTAGGTATCATTTTGGTAACTCTACGTTGAACTCGTTCTAGCTTGGTAGTAAGGGCACCAGGATTGAACGCAGTATCCAGATTGTTAATTGAGAGAAAAATTACCACTTTGATATGTAGAAGTCCTTAGTAAACTTGATCAAATTTTATAATACAAGCAAGAATGAAGTGGTATCGCGTCCACGAATATTGAGAGAGTTAAGGGGGAGTCACCGTTTTTGTTTTTATCTTTCTCTCCTTTTCTCTCTTTCCCTAGCTTGTATCCATTCGGCCCCATTCAGCCAACTGTTTTAAGACGTTTATCCCTATCCAGGTGTAGACTTCTTCCAGGCGAGCAATAGCGAGCCAGCATTGTATGGAGAAATCCGGCTTTGCCGGAGTAATTGTTCTATCGAAAAATGCACAAATTTAGCTTGCTGTCAAAACCTAAATATATGTATGCTGGCTCGCTACCGCTCGCCAGGAAACTATTGACACCTGGATGGGGGTCTTAAAACAGTAGGCTGAATGGGGCCGAATGGATACAAGCCAAAGAGAGAGAGAGAGAGAGAGAAAGAGAAAAATAGCGTGGTGGGCTCCCTTAATTGAGAATATGATACCGGTAGCTCTCTCCCTCCACAACATGTTTGTCGGAGGCCCACTCAATGTTACACCAACGTCTTTTCAGGCAATGTTCAGCAATCAATTTTTTTTTCGCAGTATTTCGAGACTCTTTTGCATCAGACACAAGACTGGCGGTGAATTATGCTAGGCGGCTGAAGTCCGGACCAACTTATAATTTAAGGGGAGATGGTTCACTTTTTGGGCGATTTTTGCATGTATTCATTATTTTTCTAGTTTCCTCCCTAGACCTCCATCAAATTTAAAAAAAAAAAAAAAAAATCCATTAGATCCCCCTTCTAGATTAATTTTACATTTTTCGGTACAAAAATGTCCCGGCCGAAAGCCGGTTCTTCCAACATTACAGGCTCACTATATCGTTCGCCAGAGAAAAAATTGACACCTAAATAGCACGAAAGGTTTAAATATTGACAAAGAAATTGGGCGAAAGGTCTTAAAATCGCCAAACTAATGGGGCAAACATCTTAACATCTGAAAACTTATGGGGCTAAACATGAGGGAGAAAAGTGACCAGAAAAACGACCCATGTCCCCTTAAAGTTGCTAAACATGCATTGCTGAAGAATATGCTCAGATTTATTGTGGGAAAAAGTGGTCGTGTGATGGCAGCTTGAGAATGCTTATATATTTACCGAGACATAATTATGGTGTTGTCAATGCTGGTGGTACTGTTATGATGTATAGTGTACACGTAAATTATAAGGTCAAAGACATATATATATATATATATATATATATATATATATATATATATATATATATATATATATATATATTATGTATTGCTTAGGCCTCATAACTAGAGGTCTTTTTAGCTCTATAAGACCTACTAAAGGAGAGAGAGAGAGAGAGAGGCAGTGGGGCAGAGGGAGAGGTAGGATGAAGATAAAGGTAAACACGAAATGGATGGCTGAAAAAAGAATTAAGAACGAATTTAGGGATCAGGAAAAGGGAGATTGTAAAGGACTAACACACTGCAACAGACATACTGGTCCTTACGAGGCTGTTTGGAGATCTATAGAGCAGGAAGAGGAAGGGAAGAGTAAGAGGAAGCGGGGAAGGTAGATAAGGAGGAAAGGGAAGAAGAGAAAGAGGAAGTGGGGAAGAAAGAGGAAGCGGGGAAGAAAGAGGAAGCAGGGAAGAAAGAGGAAGCAGGGAAGAAAGAGGAAGCGGGGAAGAAAGATGAAGAGGAAGTGGGAAAGAAAGAGGAATTGGAAGCGGGGAAGAAAGAGGAAGTGGGGAAGGAAGAGGAAGAGGAAGTGGGGAAGAGAGGAAGTGGGGGAGAAAGGAAGAGGAAGCGGGGAAGAAAGGAATTGGAAGTTGGGAAGAAAGAGGAAGTGGGGAAGGAAGAGGAAGAGGAGGAGGAAGCGGAGAAGAAAGAGGAAGCGGGGAAGAAGATGAAGAGGAAGTGGGAAAGAAAGAGGAATTGGAAGCAGGGAAGAAAGAGGAAGTGGGGGAGGAAGCGGGGAAGAGAGAGGAAGCGGGGAATAAAGATGAAGAGGAAGCGGGAAAGAAAGAGGAATTGGAAGCGGGGAAGAAAGAGGAAGTTGGGAAGGAAGAGGAAGCGGGGAAGAGAGAGGAAGAGGAAGCGGGGAAGAAAGAGGAATTGGAAGTGGGGAAGAAAGAGGAAGTGGGGAAGGAAGAGGAAGAGGAGGATTAAGCTGGGAAGAAAGAGGAAGAGGAAGTGGAAGTGGGGAAGAAAGAGAAAGAGGAAGTGGGGAAGGAAGAGGAAGAGGAGGAGGAAGCGGGGAAGAAAGAGGAAGAAGAAGATGAAGCGGGGAAGAAAGAGAAAGAGGAAGCAGGGAAGAAAGAGAAAGAGGAAGGGGGGAAGGAAGAGAAAGAGGAAGCGGGGAAGGAAGAGGAAGAGGAAGTGGGAAAGAAAGGAATTGGAAGCGGGGAAGAAAGAGGAAGTGGGAAAGGAAGAGGAAGAGGAGGAGGAAGTGGGGAAGAGAGAGAAAGCGAGGAAGAAAGAGGAAGAGGAAGCGGGGAAGAAAGAGGAATTGGAAGCGGGGAAGAAAGAGGAAGTTGGGAAGGAGGAGGAAGCGGGGAAGAAAGATGAAGAGGAAGCGGGAAAGAAAGAGGAATTGGAAGCGGGGAAGAAAGAGGAAGTGGGGAAGGAAGAGGAAGATGAGGAGGAAGCAGGGAAGAGAGAGGAAGCGGGGAAGAAAGAGGAAGAGGAAGCGGGGAAGAAAGAGGAATTGGAAGCGGGGAAGAAAGAGGGAGTTGGGAAGGAAGAGGAAGAGGAGGAGGAAGCGGGGAAGAGAGAGGAAGCGGGGAAGAAAGAGGAAGAGGAAGCGGGGAAGAAAGAGGAATTGGAAGCAGGGTAGAAAGAGGAAGTGGGGAAGGAAGAGGAAGAGGAGGAGGAAGCAGGGAAGAAAGAGGAAGAGGAAGAGGAAGCGGGGAAGAAAGAGAAAGAGGAAGTGGGGAAGGAAGAGGAAGAGGAGGAGGAAGCGGGGAAGTAAGAGGAAGCGGGGAAGAAAGAGGAAGAGGAAGCGGGGAATAAAGAGGAGGCGGGGAAGAAAGAGAAAGAGGAAGCGGGGAAGGAAGAGAAAGAGGAAGCGGGGAAGGAAGAGGAAGAGGAAGCGGGAAAGAAAGAAAGATAAAGAGGAAGAGGAAGCGGGGAAGAAACAGGAAGAGATAGCGGGAAAGAAAGAGAAAAAGGAAGCGGGAAAGAAAGAGAAAGAGGAAGCGGGGAAGGAAGATAAAGAGGAAGAAGAGAAAGAGAACACGGTATAGGAGAACACGGTATAGGAGGCACAGGAGTTAAGGGAGCCCAACTCGCTTTGTTTTTCTCTTTCTCTCCCTCTCTCTTTGGCTTTTATCCATTCGGCAAATTAAGTCTACTGTTTTAAGACGTTTACCTCCATCCAGTGTCAATATTTTCCTGGCGAGCGGTAGCGAGCTACCATATATATATTTTTGTTTTGACAGCAAGCTAAATTTCTCCGGCGAAGCCGGATTCTCCATACAATGCTGGCTCGCTATCGCTCGCCAGGAAGAGATCGACACATATATGGGGATAACAGTCTTAAAACAGTTGGCTGAATGGGGTCAAATGGATACAAGCCATGGAAAGAGAAAAAAATTGAAAGATAAAATAAGCCGGTGACCCCCCTTAACCCGTTCAGTACCAGGGACTTCCATTTCATCATATTCCGGTGACTATTAAACGATTTTATTCAGCTTAGGAAGGACCTTAGTCAATATTAAGGTTTCAAACTATCTCAACCAACCCTTTCAACTACCACAGATTCTTCTTAAGCTGCATAATATCGTCTAAATATAGGTAGAATAAAATATAACACGTCGCTGGTACAGAAGGGGTTAAAGGAGGAAGAGAAAGAAAGAGGTGGCAGAAGAAAGGATGGAGGGGAAGAGAATAAGTGGGGAAGTTTTCATCCCAAGTTTCAAAGAGCCCCTAAGTTCAGGAGGAGGAGGAGGAGGAGGAGGTGTTTGTGTAGGAGGAGGTGGGGGCGGTGGTTGTGGTGGATGTGGAGGAGGAGGAAGTCTTGGTGGTGGTGGTGGTTGTGGTTGTGGGTGAGGTGGAGGAGGAGGTGGTGGTGGTGGTTGTGGTGGATAATGAGGAAAAGGAAGTCTTGGTTGTGGTGGTGGTGGTGGTTGTGGCGGAGGTGGGGGTGGTGGTTGTGGTGGATGTGGAACAGAAGGAAGTCTTGGTTGTGGTGGTGGTGGTGGAGTAGGAGGAGGTGGGGGTTGTGGTGAATAAAGTGGAAAACGAGGAAGTGGAGGGTATGATGATGGAGGATGTGGAGCTGTGAAGAAGAAGACGCAGAAGCGTAAGAAACAGGAGAACATCAGGAGAGAATAATGAGTTAAGGGGAGACAGAGCGTTTTTCTGGAACCCCTTCTCCCTAATGTTTAGCCCCACTAGTTTTGAGATTTTGAGACGTTGGTTCCAATAGTCTGGGATTTTATGACCTTTCACCCCATTTCTTTATCAATATTAGGATCCTTCGTGCCATTTAGGTGTCGATTTTTTCCTGGCGAGCGATAGCGAGCCTGTAATTTTAGGAGGAGTCGGCCTTTGGCCGGGATATTTTTCTACCGAAAAATTTACAAATCTATCTTGAAAGGGGGGTCTAGGGGATGTTTTTTTAAGTTTGATGGAGGTCTAGGGAGGAAACTAAAAACATATATGAATACATGAATTAATAGACCAAACAAACAGCCACTGTCCCCTTAAGATGTAGCTGAACTTCATTATTTTAATAAAATGGGAATTATACACACAATATATATAAGAAACGGAATATATACAATTATAATATAATTGTGTAACAAGTTATAAATAATGTTCCTATAGGATCGGTAGCCAAATTAAATATTCATATAAGAAATATTGTATGTCTATTTATCTATCTATCTATATAATCAGGCCCAATCCCCATTTTTCCTATTATTATTATTATATATATATTTGTTTTGTGTAGGTCAATACAAATATAAATAGTGCCAGGACAAAATTAAAAAACGGAGTAAATATTGGAATGTTTTAAACTGACAAGTACTAAGCTATACGTATAAACAGGGTAATTCAAGTGTCCTGGATAATTGCTGTGCCACTATTTTGACGGAGCCCACCTCGTTTGTTTTCTCTTTCTCTTCCTCTCTCTTTGACTTTTATCCATTCGGCCCCATTCAGCCTACTGTTTTAAGACGTTTACCCCCATCCAGATGTCAATATGTTGATGGCGAGCGGTTGCGAGCAAGAATATATATAGTTTTGTTTTGACAGCAAGCTAAATGTGTACATTTTTCGATAGAACAAATTCTCCGGCGAAGCCGGATTTCTCCATACTGGCTCGCGGTAAGAAATCGACACCTGGATGGGGATAAACGTCTTAAAACAGTTGGCTGAATGGGGCTGAATGGATACAAGCCAGGGAAAGAGAGAAAAGGAGAACAAGATAAAAAAAAAACGGCGACCCCCGTTAAAGTGTACACATTCGGTTCGTTGTAATACCAGCAGGGGATATTCATATAATAGAGAGGATATGGACGATGAGCAGCGTCACAGTTCACAAGCTTTATTTACTGAAGGGGGGTCAAATCCTTTTTTTATCTCTCTCTCTCTCCTTTTCTCTCTTTCCCTGGCTTGTATCCATTCGGCCCCATTCCGCCAACTTTTTTAAGACGTTTATCCCCATCCAGGTGTTGATTATTTCCTGGCGAGCGATTTCGAGCCAGCATTGTATGGAGAAATCCGGCTTCGCCGGAGAAATTTTTCTATCGAAAAATTTACAAATTTAGCTTGCTGTCAAAACAAAAATATATATATGCTGGCTCACTACCGCTCACCAGGAAAATATTGACACCTGGATGGGGGTAAACGTCTTAAAACAATAGGCTGAATGGGCCGAATTGACACAAGCCAAAGAGCGAGGAAGAGAAAAAGAGAGGTGGGCTCCCTTAATAATTAGGTACACTGTGGAGCAGCTCAAATAGCTCTTATATTATAGGATTATTTATTATGTATTATGTATTAATATTGATTATATTGAAAATTGATTATTGATTACTGATATATTTCACCATTGTAACCATTCCTAAGTCACTGTCGTCTGCATTCATGCATCGTTTGTGACTCAGGTTCAGCAAGTACAAGCTTTTGTAAGGCTTGCTTGCAAGCAGGAGTCACACGACTTGTTGGCTGTGTGTTCTTCTTTTTGTTGGTTATACGACTGGTTGGCTGTGTGTTCTTGTTTTTGTTGGTTATACGGACGACCCGCCAAGACAACAAAACTTTCTCTAGAGCAATTTTAAGTGATTGTAATCCTTAGATTAACCCTTAGGCTGCTCAAGAGGCCATCCGGGTCCCACGGTGACAATAGTTAATGTCCTCCTAAGAGTCCTTCCGGGTCTGGTGGGCTAAGGATGAAAGAGTTTCATTCTTATTCTGATTAATTCAACATTTTCTTATAAGACACTACTCATTTACAAAGTATCATTGTGTATAGATTTAAGCGAAGTTAATACATTTTTGTTCCGGGTATAAAGCGGGTATCCCACAGCGCGAATTTTCGATGGCGAACGGCCTGCGACTGTGTTTTTTTGTCTATGTTCCAAAGTTCCCCATATTCACTCTAGTATTCTCCAAATGTCGCAGAAAGCGCACATCATTCGTCGTAGCTTAGACCCTGTTCGCCCAAATTCACCCAGACTCGCCGTTAATTTTGAGCATGTTTAAAATCCAGCGGCGAACTGAAAATTTTGGCGAATTTGTCTCACGGCATTCGTCTTGGCTCGCACGAGAGTCGCACAATTATCATTGTCGTCTATTTCGCCCTGATTCGCCAATTTGCAAATTCCAATTATTAGGCAACGCTGCTTTTTGAGCGAATAGAGCGACAGTAGCGCGAATGCAGCGAAATGTGTCGACGAATTATTGCCAATGCCATACGAATGACATGCGATATGTGGCAAACTGAGGCGATAGGTGGGTTTTTATGTGACTGTTGATGTGTCTCTCACTATAGTCTGTTTCTTTTCAACTGACGGTAAACAAATGCAAAGTTCCCATCAGGTATTTTGAAGATTTTGTAGTGAAATGTGGTGCTAATTATATAAACTTGGACTTAGTATGATGCAGAGACATGGTTTCATATTTTTCCATTAAGTCTCGAGAAATTAGGGATTCAATACCGTCAGATGAAATGAAACTGATTATACCGTGTATACCGGAGTATAAAGAAACATTTCTAAGCCTTAAATAAACCCTGCAAAACCATGGGTGGTCTAGTACAAAGAATATAATTTCAATGCAAGTGAATTTGGAGCGCCGAGATTCATCAGCTGATTTTCCGAGTGACCAAAATCGCCGATATACGATAATTTAATCATAAGTACTATATACATAACAGTAGGTTATGTATACTTACCTAATTTATTCTTCATAATATTTCATAATAAACTTATATAACACGAGTTATAAGTTCAAACTAAAAGTCAGTGTACCGGAACCATTACCGAAACACGTGTTGTGTGTGTTATTGTTGTGTGGCTATGTCGAGTGTGTATGTGAGGCATAGTTATTTCAAAAGGCCCTGTCTATGCTGTATTTAAGGGAATGTTCGAATGGCGCGAACATCTTAAAATTTAAAAAAGAATGGTGCTAAACATGACGGAGAAAGGGATTTAGAATAAAATCCTTCAAGTGGAAATCTCCCCTTAAATCGACAAATGATAAATTGAATTAGAGGAAACAAACTATCATTATAGTGAAAGTGTTCATTTAATTGTTACTTCTACTTAACCCTTTGAAAATTAGGACGCATTTTGACAGTATATTCTGACTATATTTAGACGATTTTATCCAGCTTAGGAATGATCTGTGGTAACTAGAAGGGTAAAGGTATCTCAATTAAGCCTCTGACCTCCATATACACTTCCTATTCTGAATACAATAGTCTATAATTGCAAGGAAACAAAAAATAAATCCATTATTGTATCTTGAGTGGGATTACACCTATTCCATAAATGCACAGACACTCAGACATACCCACACAATTATATTTACATTTTGATTCGAGGGCATATGTTTTTGTAATAGACCTTATTATGTAAAAGAGATTGTGAACTTCGAATGATAACAACAAAAATTAATGTTCTCTATGGGACTGTTAATTGTTCAGAATAATTCGTCAGTTTATCATTGTTGTTCTCCCAAGTATTGTTCAGATATTCCGGGATAAGGCTTGTACACATTGATCCATAGATACACACACACACAAACACATGGCATTGGCCATATTCGCACAACCTCCGCAGTGTTTCGCATCACATCGTCCAACATTCACCCTGCGGGCGGGTGCCCAACGCTGAAAGGGGTTGAAATATGGGAGCTATCCCCTCCGCCAAAGGCGGCTTTCTAGGGCCTTTCCTAGCTGATGCTGAGAGGATTGGGTTCTAGTCATTTGGTGATGGGCTGGTCTATCAGAGTGAGAACTGAGAGATCTCTGCCATACCCATAGCTTACTCTGACTGTTCCTTTTACTTATATATTTTCTAGATCTCAAGTGACGGCGCCTCTTCCGTGGATTCCTAATCTACCAAGATTGGAAGCCAAAGCGTCATATTTTTCCTTTGCCCCTCAGCTTTCTCTTCATAATTGTTGAGGGTCACAGGGCCCTGGGTGGGGCTTTGGTTTCCCAGGCGTTTCCGCACCCTCCTCAGCTCCCTGCCATGAAGTGGCTTCGGTCACCCAGGCTTTATTGTGGTCGGTAGGGAGGGTTCTGTGGGGGCGCTCAGTTATGGCCTTGGCCTTGCTCGGGGCCTTGGGGCTGTTCGGCCAGGCAGCTTGTGGAACAACAACAACAACAACAACAACATTCGCCCTGCAATCGCTACTGTCGCCATCATCGATCGCCACATTCGACCTGATTCGCCATCAATTGTCGCACATCATTCGTCATTATCGCCTAAATAGTCGCCACAATCGCACTGTGATCGTACTTCTGTCGCACTGCCATCGACATAATTCGCCTTGTTTGACTTCATTCGCTACTGAATACTCCCTATTCGCCGCGAATTAATGGACAAAGAAAAAAACATAGTCATAGGGCATTCGCCATCGAAAGTTCGCGCAGTGGGATACCTGCTTAAGGGATATTACGTTATTTCTTCTCATCCACCTCTCCCGCGCGCTAGGCCAAAACAGTGGTGCGCAGGTGCCTATTTGCGCCAACCGTGCAACTCCCGGCCATGCCCACAGCACACCCACATAATGTTTGTGCAATTTATAGTAGCAGTGGGATGTGTTAGTGTGATGCCAACAGGCTGATGTACATTACATTACGATTTGAGAGGGTCGCCTTTTCAGCCATTAATTCGCACCACAGGCAGGTCTCGCAATTGAAAATAATGTAGCTCCCGGGTTAACAAAAACAGTTTTTCACATTAAACAGCCATATGTACTTCTTACATATATAGCAATCACTCCGCATTGACATAATATATTAAATTTGTAACTCAAAATTTGTAACTATTTTTTGTAACTATATGTAAATTTACAACAAGTTTGGTACAGCTCTCCCTGAGTTATGATATTAAGTGGGAATTGCTCTCCTATATAGTAGGCAGGAAATATTACCAAATACAACAAACAAAGATTAGGGGTTAATTGTTCTTTAATTAACCATTCAATTATTGTTATATTCTAGTTCCTCTCAGATGATTTTATTGAGATTATTGAGATTTTCATGGCTAAAGACTAGCTCAACTAACCTTCTACTTCTGGAATCATCGTAATTAGAATGAAATCCCCGTACTGTTAAAATGCAATGGCTTGTGACGTCATCTTAATAATCGCCTGCCAGAAGCTAGTAGACAAGAAAAAAGAAAAAAAGAAAAGCTAGGAGGGAAACGTCATGATAAGTCTCTCCCTAACTAACTTTTGGGCTAGGGGGCGCAGAGGGGGAGGGGGTAGAGGTATAGGGGGGTGGAAACACAAATAACCCCGTTCCTACCATTTTCCGTAGCTATATTTCATCGTCAGAAAACTTTGACAATAAAAGAATCAGGAACTGTGGCCCCCATCCCCCTCTCTCACTCTCACAAATTAAGGGGTGATCTCCCTCTCTATCACTATATATATATATATATATATATATATATATATATATATTTATATATGAGCTATTGTTCTTGTTCTTGGAAAGCGGAGAATGAGGAGAAGAGAAACACCAGGGTGTGATAGAAGAGCACGTTCATCTTGTGTATATTTATTGCAACGTTTCGGAGATACACTTACTCCATCATCAGGCAAATCTAAAAATAACAGATACACTCATTTGTAAGAAAACGCTAGTATCATAGTGAATTACAATAATTTCATAAAGCCTAAGACAAATGATATAGTATGAAGATATGAAGAAATACTATAGTAAACCTAGATACGTATCATAAATTGGTGATATAGAAACACAAAGATACATAGATGACATAATAAATACCACACACATTACAACGCTTCTAAACACTATATATACGGAAACACGAAACATAACTTACATTATGAAGATGTTAGAAACACAAGATGTCGGTTGATTTTTCATTGCTACCTAATGAAGGCTTTTGTTTCACCGGTAATATTATTAGGGACTCCATTATCGTAAGTTCCTGTCTGTTTCAACACTATAGGAGGACTGAGAAATTATCCTGGAGCAGGGGGTGATTTAAGGCTCGGGCATGTTGACGTATGGCGTTATATAGGGGATTAGAATATGGCTTGTTTGTTCTAACCGACTTACCCTTGTGTTCAAAGATACGTACCTTGAGTTGACGCTTTGTACAACCTATATACTGGTACATTGCATTACAGCAATGACATTGATAGTTGTAGACTACAGAGGCCTGTAGTTCTTTAGGTGTTATATCTTTGAACTTGAAGAAAGTACTGATTGTTTGCGTAGGTCTGAAAATTACTCTTACTTTAATCTAAGGGTAGAATACATTTAGGAGTTTATTGAATTTGTTATGTAATGAAAAACTGCTTTTACCCGTGAACGAAATAGGGAAATACAATATACAGTAGCTCGCTTTACTGTGGTGAGTTGTTCCTTAGGATGGAGGAGCTGTTGCAATTGTTTGCCAATGTAGGAGTCAGTGAATTTATTGTTAAAACCATTGGCGAAAAGGGTCTTTCTCAGGAATTTGAATTCATATTCGAGGCTAAGGAAATTTGAACATAATAGGAAGGCTCTCGCGACTAGTGTAGATATGAAATTTCTTTTGTATGAAATTGAAATGAAGGAGGACAATTTTGTAGTTAGGCCGGTATATGTAGGCTTCCTATAGATGGATGTGGAGAAGTTGTTGTTCGAGTGATCAATTACGATATCGAGGAAAGGGAGGCGACTGTTTGATTCAGTTTTGGAGGTGAATTTGATATGTTCATGCTTTGAGTTGAGATAGGTTAAGAGTTGTGGGATGTGTTCTTGTTCTCTGAATGCGTGAAATGTGTCAACAACATAGCAGTGGTAGAACAAAGGTTTGAAGGGATTAGGGCAGTCATTTAACCGCTGTTGTTCATGGTGGGCGAGGAAGGTAACGGCGAGGGAGGGCCTGAGGGGGCTTGTTAAACAGGAAGTAACTGTCATGTGCGGCCAGTGTGAGGAATCTACGGAATTGCTCTGAAGTAACGGGGTGGAATAAAACCTGTAGAATGGCTAACCTACAGGTGAACAAGAAGGAGAAACAAGAAACAGAAGAGTACCCCATAGTCCCAGGAATTTCCCATGTTCTACGAACCAAGGAGCAGAATCATCTATGTCAGTCACCCAGAGAATATGGTAGGATTTGTAACCAATCACCATCCAGCTCTCATACTCTCTCTACCAATCACCAGCCGTCATTCGCCCAGCCATCAGATTTGCATTATGATGAACACATGGTTATGCAAATACAACACCAAGGACCCGAGTGCTATCGGGATAAGTGGACATAGTAGGTCCTGTATTATGTTATCATTCCGTATAACCATCAACCACAGTGATAAGATAAAGAAGAATTGAGTTATCACAAGTATCAACAATAAGCCTCAATTATAACATAATCACCAGAGTTACGATTATGTCTTTGCTAGACTCAGTGCCTATCATCTGAGTATTAACTAAAATACCTATTATCATTATGTATCATATAATACATACCATGTATGTTTAAGTTAAGTATTAACCTCACCAACTGTATCACAACGATTCCCTATATCATTTTAACCCTCTCCGACATATGACGCAATTTTGAGCCTATTGGGGATACTTTAAAGCCTTTGTTACCATCAGGGGTATTTAGAAACCTTTAGTTTAGTTACTTCAACCTCTGCAGTTGTCTTTGAGTTAGCTGTGGGCAGAAAACTAATTTTGGAGAGGTAATTATATGAGTGAGAGAACCCTATTTATTATTGCTAATCTGGCAACCTCTGCGTCATATGTGCGTGAAAGGGTTAATATTGAGTTCCTGTAAGTTAAAGCTAAGAAATGACTTGAACATAGCCTCACTGAAATTAAGGAAAGGTAGGGAAGTGCAAACATTCACTGGGGTAATGGCCTTAAGGCTGCAAAGTCCGGGGCATCTAACAGCAGTGGAAAATTGTCTCCCCCTCCCCCTCCCTCGAGAATACGACGAGCCCTGTTGTGTTCCTGCTGAAGTCTGGATCCTGAAGGCCTGACTGTGAGAAGCAGCCCTCCTGAAGTCCTGACCAGTGAATCTACGTTCTACGTCAGCCAGACTTACTCTCGAACCACTACCCTCCCATATTCCCCTAAGTGTCTCTGAGTATCTTACGTTGTGATTATTGCTGTGAAGGTAAGGTAGAATATGTGAATAATTCAGTGCTAAACTTGATATAGATCTGTGCTCAAGATCATTAATTATTGCGTATGTGTTAATCCTTCAGAACTGATATTTATTGTTATATAGATCTGTGTCCAAGATCTAGTGTTAATCTCTATCTATAACTCTTATAGAACGTCCTACGCATACGTTACATACTCGTGTCAATTATTTACTTTGCCGAATACTCACAGATTTTCCTTGTATATGTCTATTCTATTATGTATTTTACAAGTGGAAGTTGAAGTGTATTCCGTTTATTTATTCCCTTCTTAGATAATATTTTTACCTAGAACCTACACTCAATTTCATATTCTTTTTATCTCAGTTCCCCCTCTTCAAGAAGAATTAGTATTGATAATGTAAATCTAATTTCTTCGAAAAAACCTAAGTTACACTTATTGACATTAACCCTTAAAGATCGGGGTCGGACTTAAGTCTGGTTCCAATTTGCAGCAAGTTAGGAGCATTACTAAGGCTTTTAAAGGGTTAAAATTGAGTGCAAATGGCCGGGAGCGCAGCGGGCCAGACAGCCGACTCCCAGGGCTTACCGCCGCCCATTAACTCATGTTCCCTGTGTTCTCGAGAGGCAGGCAGTGTAGCCAGTAGTGAGCATAGCTGGGAAAAATATGCCGTTATATGCTAAACTCCCATGTTACTGGTATCACTGTATGAGAACCACTACTGCTACGTAGCTCGTTCTGGTCTCATTTTGAAGCTTTTAGCGCCTAGTTTTTTGCTAAATATTTTTTTGTTCATGCAGATACTTGATTTATCATGCAGGAGGGCCTGAATATGCCCAAATAAGCCCAAAAACCGCCCGCTAGACAAGGGTTAAGTGTTAATTTGTTTATTCTATGAACAGTATATTCGTTCACCACCTTATTGATGTAGATAATTTCGATTCTTCTCATTTAGGAATTCTAGTCTTGCATAGATCCGTTATCTAATTATTCATCAATCCGAATACAACGTCAAGTTATTGTGTATTCTTTATAGGAATCTGCTAACTCGTTCAGACCTCCTTTTATGACTTATCAGGTATTTCCATAAGTACAACTTCGTTGTGTGCGCCATTTTCCTAATATTAGTATTATACTAATCATTCGTACACACTAATTTTATTTACGTGTTGCTTTATATTGGTTTACTACGTTAGTTCTGTTAACTATATTATTGCCTGATTCCGTTCAAGGGATATTAAACCTTTGAATATTCATCAGTAGAGGTAAATTATTAAATCTGAATTCCTCGACCAGTGAGATTATTATCGCATATAAGAGTTGATTAACTATATGTTCATATTATAATTTTCTCATTATAATCTAACTATACAGTTATTTGTAAAAACAATTAAACTCCCCTCACCTGTTCATTTAAATTAATTACTCCAAATACTAAGAATAAGATCGCACTAACCGTAAATAGTGTTTCTATCACCTCAGTCTATTGAATGACCTGAGAGACCTACTTGGTCAGATTTAATCTGCGTGCGGTAGCTCTTTACACTACCCGGGCGCCCCTGGCCACCCGTGAGTGAGCTTGGAACTAGAAATCCTCGTTGCGTCCCCCATAGTATTTAGGCCTGATCATTCATACGTGTTTGGAGATTTCATCTTGCCTTTAATACACATAGTAAGAATAATATACGTTAGACACTCAACTCGCATAAATATTATTATCAAGGGTTGATTCTATAATTATGTAATGTGTTTATTCTATAATTGCATATTTCCCTTATAATACTATCTCTTGATTCACGCGCTTTGTATGTTATTACTAGACCTTGGTGTGTGATAAATGTTTGCTAATTGTTTACTTGCTGTTCATTATAATAGCTAAGTAAATCTCCACCCACACTTTAGGCCTAGATATATGCGTGAATCACCTATTAATTGTTTAGGTCAAACTATATACATACACTTACTATTCCCCAATAATAGTTAAGTGGTATTTTGATCTATCCATATGTCAGTTGAATAAATAAGAAGTATATAACTTACATGTGCGTATTTATTGTGTTCTGTAGCACCTGATTGAGTAACTATTTGTGAATATGAACGTGTTAGATGTGTTCCTGTTGAGGATTATTTGAGTCTATAATTACATAACTGGACTTTAGTGAAGACTAAATAACGGGATAAAAATATAATATCCCGGCATAACATGCTCTTTGGTGAAATTTTGGACATTGTTACCGTCTTTAAATAGTTTTTCCATGCAGTTCTTAATGGTTTCATCTAGAGGTATGTTAGTGAAGAGAGATTTCACATCGAAACTGGCTAGAGTACAATTGTTGAACTTTAGATTGGTTACTTCTTTGGCGAACGTGAATGAATCATGCACAGTGTATTGGTTAACCGTAATGGGTGATATTAGAGGTACAAGGAATTTTGATAGTTTGTAGTTGAATGTTCTGATAACGGACATAATGGGCCTGAGTGGTATAGCCTACTTTATGGACCTTGGGTAAACCGTACATAATACCTGGCTTACAGCCTGAGATGAACGTGCTCTTCTATCACGCTCAGGTGTTTCTCTTCATTATATATATATATATACAGTATATATATATATATATATATATATATATATATATATATATATATACAGGGTGATTCAGTAACCCTTTTCATAAATGTAATGGCAAATTCGGGAGACAAAAATAAGACTAATTTACTCTATGACCCTTAGGGTGAGTCTTTGATATGATGGAGATATTACACCTTTAAAGTTATCGATAGATAGAAAAGAAAAAAATCTGAGGAGTGAGAATGAAAATGTAGTGTGTGTGCAGAAAACATATACTTATGCAATTATAAAATAATACTGCCATTATTCAAGAGTATGCTAACTCCTTATCTGATCAAGTTCATCGAAACACTCGAGTAGGAGCAGCGTAGGGTTACAAACAGTGAAACCATCATTAATATTAAAACATATACGGAAGACAACATAGATTAAATGTGTCCTACTAAAAATATAAGAGAAGATTAAAAAGTCAACTAATTGAGTTTTTCAAAATAATTATTAGGTTCTCTCCACTAACCAACTTTACTCCTAAACTCGATTAATGGAATTAACAAACACATGTGGCAGTCCAGGGATTCGAACCCAGGATGCTCACACCGCAAATCAACACTTATGCATTGCACCATGAAGACAGTTATAAGGGTTTGACAAAATTGGTACAAATCCACTATTCACCATCAATAATAATGTTTTAACCTACTTAAATAGAATACAATTGAAAGCCAAGAATTAGATGCTACAAAATGTTCCTTCACCAACAAGTGGAACAATTTACCAGACAGAGATTAGACATGTATCTAAAGAAAGTTGAAGTAATATGAAAAATAAATAAATAAACTAAGTATTTGTAATTTTGTTATCTATAGGCTATCTTGCTTTACTATAGATTTCCCTGTAGATTTAATCTTATTCTGCTAGGGATCTGTTTTTCTCAACTATGTTTTTGCCTTCCTAAATGTCGGAGAAAACGGTGGGTGAAGAGAGAGCCCTCTGCTTTAATATCCTTATCTTAGGAACGCGTAATTGAGGAAGTAAAATAGTGCTGCGTATGCGAGGAATTATTTTTTATTCTGACAGAATTAGTTATACTTACCATATAAAGCATTATTTCTTCTCCATGTGTGTTTATTTTACTTATATGATGAACATAAGAATATTGAAGAGCGATAACAGAAGAGGGAACAGCAATGGGGTGGTGGAAAACGTATATTTTTGCCGGACGGTTGTATTCTTGGCCGGCCGGACAAGAGACATACATCTCACCTCTGACTATAAATCGCGGGGAAAATAAATTATGGAAATAGGAGGAAAAATAGCCGATAATTGAGGAGGGGGGAAAAGGAGGGGAAGGTTGGGACACATTTGGAGGAGTGGTAGGAGGTACTAGAGGGGAATTATCTTACCTAATCACATATTGCTTTGTTTGAGTGCATTTGAGGGGTGTTTTGGAAGTTGTTTTTTCATGGTCTTGCTTACATAAGCCCTATCGCGTACGCTATACAAATACTTCCGTGAGGCTTATCGCGCTTGCCGGGTTAACCACCAAAGTGCCGACCAATTATCATCCTTGTGTCACGCCCAGTGCCGGCTGATTTACATTGTTTTTATTGGCTCAATATATCAGGTTGGATGAAAAAAGAGTAAAATAAAAAAATGGTAAAAAAAAACACTTACCTAGTCCATTTTCGCCCGAAAATGGGTTCCCAAACATTTCGAGCGAGTTGAAAGTAGTTGCATAGTTACCTACGACTTTATTGTCTTTTTGGGGGCCCTGGGCAATTTGTAACTGCTCCCAACGAAATGCAGGCATTTGAAGTAGTATAAGGTTGAGTATGGACTACTTTTAGTACGCACACATAGTGTTATGATGTACATACATACGCGCACAAGATGAACCACGGTTACAGTAGGCAAAGTACGACAGAGATGCATTTTGTAAAAATGTGTTAGTGGCACTTTGAGTACATTTCTTTCTTTGTAAACACACTTTGAGAGTAATTGGAAAATATAAGCATTGAGTATGAACTGCTTTTTCGATGCACAATTGTTTTGGGGATGTACACACAACCAGGAGACGATCTTCGGGTCAGCTAAGTACGCCACACACACACACACACACACACACACACACACACACACACACACACACACACACTCAACCACACACACACACACACACACACACTCAACCACACACACACACACACACACACACATACACACACACACACACTAATTTTGATGTAACATTATTTTCAATACATTATTAATGAAATACATTGGGTTTGTCTTCTATCCTTTACACACACACACTAATGATTGTCACAAAGTCTTATAGCAAAAAATAACTGGTAAATATCATTAGAAACTAAACCTATATTTGCATGTCATTTACATGGTGCTTGGGAGGTGGGAGGGGGGTGGGGGGAATGACGGGAAGTTCGAAGGGTAGGGTACTTGTGGTATGAATACGGAAGGTGTGGGTGTAATATTTTCGGAGCAATGGATTTTGGGGGGCAACTCAGTATATATCGTATACTGGTTCGGCACTGGGCGCGACACTCCTCGGTCCGTATAATTCATGGCATGGTATAATTATATAGCACTTTGGGGTTATGGGGGTAGTACTCGCTTTTTTATGGACCCCCTTCCCCCCCCCCCCCACCCCTCCCCCCACGTTTAGCATATTAGTTTTGAAGTTTTAAGACGTTCGTTCCGTTAGGTTGACAATTGTGAGACCTTTTGCTCTAGTTCTTTATCAATCTTAAGATCTTTCGTGCCATTTAGGTGTCGTTTTTTTCC
This sequence comes from Paralithodes platypus, assembly GCA_032716605.1. Taxonomy (NCBI): domain Eukaryota; kingdom Metazoa; phylum Arthropoda; class Malacostraca; order Decapoda; family Lithodidae; genus Paralithodes; species Paralithodes platypus. The sequence continues at coordinate 59,358,197 of CM064578.1, forward strand.
ATGCGAGCGGTAAAGAGTTTGTAGTTTTAGAAGAAACCAGCCTTTGGCCGGGAAATTTTTCTACCGAAAAATTTACAAATCTATCTTGAGAGGGGGTCTTGGGGTGTTTTTCTAAGCTTGATGGATGTCTAGCGAGGAAACTCAAAAATAAATTAATGCGTAAATATATATATACCAAAAACCAAGCACTACCCCCTTAAACTCGGTAGCAACATATATTCAAGATTAAAGGCCAAAGTACTTTATATTGGCTTTGAAATCTGTGTGGTCTGTGTATGTTTGTAACTATGTAACGTATTTGTTATTCTTTTTCACGTGCTATTAATTGGAGGTCTATTAATTCCTGACTACGTCGCTGGGATTGTAAGGTATGTCTGGAAAATCCATAGTGTAATTTTGTCCACCTCTCTCTCTCTCGCTCTCGCTCTCTCTCTGTCTCTGTCTCTGTCTCTTTCTCTCGCTCACTCTCCTCCCACTCTCTCTCTCTTACACACACACACACACACACACACTGTCACACACACATACTCTCTCTGGCTCACTCTCCCCTTCACTCTCTCTCACACACTCACTCTCTCTCTCTCTCTCACACACACACACACACACACACACATACACTCTCTCTCTCTCTCTCTCTCACACACACATACACACACACACACACACACACACCGAGCACTGAGGATAATCGTAGGACCAAACTACACACACTATCAGAAAGAAATCACTCTACCTTGGGTCTTGGGGGTGTTTTTCTAAGCTTGATGGATGTCTAGCGAGGAAACTCAAAAATAAATTAGTGCGTAAATATATACCATACCTCCACAAACAGCAACTCCAGCAATTTGGCACTAAACTGCTGAACAACCCAAGACATCGACACTTTCTACCCGCCGAAGCACCTCCCCCCACAACGAGTTGTCCGCCACCACAACCGACTACTCCCTATCAGAGCTCCTCGGACAGACCGCTACAAGAACAGCGCCATTCCAACAATTGTTAATTTTATAAATTCATAATAATTTAATGTACACCTTATATGCACCCACCCGTGTTTGATTGTATGTGTGAATATATATAAATATACGTACACATATGAGCTTGTACGTGGGGTGTATATATTAAATCTGCATTTTGTGTTTGTGTTTAGTACATGTGTTCTTATTAAGAGTACGCTGTATGTGATACATCCTATACCTTGAATGTTATCTTTTCATAATTTCATAAGAGACCTTATAAATATCGCTTTATTGCCGGAGCAAAATTTGCTACCACTAAAACTCTATCAGAACAAGTCGTAAATTGCTTAAAATACATTAGAAGTACTCATAAAAGATATTGTAATACCATCATGAGAAGAACTGGCATTAACTATTATTGGAGTGTTGACAATTCGTTAGAAGTTATTGATAAAATAAATACCATGCCGAAAGTTACCTCGGTACATAGCTTCGACTTTTCAACTTTGTATACCAATTTGCCTTTAGATTTAGTATATTCAGAGCTTTGCTTTATTATAGATTTGCACTTTGACAGGTTCGTTAGGAATGGTAATTATTTCATAAATGTTTATACATATTTTAATAATGCATCACTTAGCTCTACTTCCACTAGTTTTGTATATTTTGATAGAACTAAACTTAAAGATGCCCTTAAATTCCTCCTTTTCAATACTTATGTTAGATTCGGGCCTTACATTTTCAAACAAATATTAGGAATTCCTATGGGTGGAAATGCTAGCCCTTTAATTGCAGATTTATTCTTGCTTGCTTTAGAATTTAAATATATAAAAGACTTAGTTGACAGTAGCAAGACAAATAAAATCCCAGAACAATTAGCACTTGCTAAATTGTTAAGTAATAATAGTAGATATATTGATGATATTCTCGTTTGCAATTTGTTAAATTTTAATCAAGTTGCTAAACTTATTTACCCTAATTCTATTCCCCTCACACAATGTAACGTAAATTATAAAGTTGAAAATGTTCTTGATATAAATATAGAGATTGTTAATGAACAGTGCATACTTAAAGTATATCACAAAGTTGATGATTTTAGTTTTAACGTAATAAACTTTCCTTTCCCTAGTAGTAATATCGATAGTAAAATAACTTATAATTGTTTTTATTCCCAGTTAATAAGATTTTGTAAAATCTGCACTAAAGTAGATGACTTTTGGGCTAGAGCTAGGTTACTATACAGACTCTTAGTAGACAGAGGTTTTGAGGCAAGTAAATTGTTCCATAAATTTAATCTTTTTAGGGTCAATTATTGTGACTGTATTCTAAAATTTGACATCAATAATTTTAATCAAGCATTTTTAACTTGAAGTTTCTTGTATAACCTCTGCTTACTTTTTGTCTGTATGTATTATTTATCTTTTTCTTTTTCTTTTTCTATTATTAATATTAATGATTTTTTAAAATTGATTGTTCTTGTTAAAAGAGTACTCTTTGTTTAAATCTGTTGTTACTTCATATTTTGCAATTATTTGTCTTTATATTATATGTACTCATTGTCGATAGTATCAATTGCTTGCTTTTGCGATTTCCTTAGTTTATTTGTGCGATAAATGTAGGTTATTTGTAGGGTAGTTATTGATAGGGGTCACTTGAGGCATGCTATGCTTACAGGTATCTACCCGATAGCACTATCGTTAGTGAGTGCTGTACTGTATTTTATGTATTATTTTGTAATAGTATAGTTATCTTATCAATATTTGTATTTTGTACTATTGTTAATGTCTTGTCATGTTGCAAATTTGATTTTAAATAATATTTTGACATTTAACATGTAGTTTCTTTATTCATGCAGAGTTTAGTAAAATTTACCAAAACGTCCCTAACTTCCCAAACTTGACTAATTCCTTTAACGTGACGATAGTGCGTTGTTATATGTGCGATTAGTTTGCTTGGGAAACAGATTAACTTGCTCATGTAGTAATGTACACCCTATGTGGTGGATTGTGTTCTTTTATTTAATAATTTTCATTTTAGTAAGCGTTGTTTCCACATAGCGATTTTGATAATTTAATTTGACTTTATATTGTCCTTGTCCCAATTTTGGTTTGTTTAGTTTGCAAGTTTTACATTTTAATTTCTATGTATATTTTCAGCTCCCGAGCTGCATCTCTCAATAAATCGTTAATGATTATTATTATTACACACACACACACACACACACACACACACTCGCTCTCTCTCTCAATCCATGCCCCCTGTGGTCACCAAGAGCCTCACCTGAAATTAACAACCATGAAGGTGAATTTCAATGTCACAAAGCACTTCTTCAACTACAATACATATATATATATATATATATATATATATATATATATATATATATGTATATATACCGGTATATATTATACAGTCTATATATACAACTCTCTTGTTTTTACCCGTGTCTCGGGTCAATTTTTGTTTTCATATAATGGTCAGCATCCTCGAATGCCTCATCCTTTTGGCTATAGAGTTCGTGAAGTTATGAAAGAGCTTAATCTGTCGACGGTTCCTGTGAGCCCCGTGCAAATTTCAAGGATTGCCCCCTGGGTCCTGCCTGAACCATCATTCTGCAGGTTTTTTACAGGCTCAAAGGATTCGGTCACTCCTCAGTCTCTTCTTAATTTGTTTTTGGAACATTCTTCTAGTCATAATAGTTCTGTGCCTGTGTATACTGATGGCTCTAAATCTGCCTCCGGTGTTGGTTTTGGTCTTGTGTTTCCTGACTTCAGCCGTGGAGGTAGTCTTCCTTTAGCTGCCTCGGTTTTTACTGCGGAATTGTCTGCCCTCATTTTAGCTCTGAAATTAGTGTTTGCTCACCGCAACAATCATTTTACTATTTTTAGTGATTCTCAAGGGGCTCTTATGGCTCTGGAATCTTTTAATTCTTCCCATCCTATAGTTTTAGCGATTTTAGAGTGGCTGTTTCTCATTCATCGTCGAGGGAAAAAAGTGGATTTTTGTTGGGTCCCTGCACATGTTGGTGTCAAAGGTAATGAAAGGGTGGATGCTTTGGCAAAAGCTGCAGCTTTGAGACCTTCTAATGTAAATTACCCTCTGCCTGTTTCTGATCTGCGTATTCCTCTCATGTTTTCTGTTCGTGCTTGTTGGCAGGCACGGTGGGATTGTGTTACTGTTAATTAGCTCAGGGAAGTTACCAAATTAGTCTCGCCAAGAACTTGCCCTACCATTCCTCGCAAATTGGAAACTGCTTCGGCTCGCCTCCGCATTGGACATACCAGACTAATACACGAGTTCCTTATGTGTGGAGGTGTACCGCCATTCTGCGATGACTGTCTAGTTCCCCATACTGTCAGGCACTTGCTGGTTGACTGTCCCAGTTTGATCGAATTACGCCGGAGGTTGCTTTTGCGGCACCGGAAGGCAGATGGTACTGTCTCTCTTCGGTGCTTGGAGGGGAGGCTGGTTCCCCTGGAGATGATGTGTTTTTATTTTTGAAAAAGGCTGGCCTCTTTCAGTATTTATGATTACATTGATTTTACTTTGATATCTAATTTTACACATGTTGTTTTTACGATTTTAGTTTTCTGCAAATATGTTAGCTTGTTCGGCGCCATATGACCTTGCTGTTGCGGTGTCAAGATTGATATCAATCAATTCAATTCTATATATTATACAGTATATATATTTATATATATATATATATATATATATATATATATATATATATATATATATATATAATACAATTAATAAAGGCTAGGTTAAGTATCAGTAGCATACAATATTTCTCAACTTCGTGTTTCACTGAATTTCCCAGTAGCAGTTTATTCTTATTCTGTTGTTGGCATTATTTCCCCAGCTAGTTGTCATGCCCACTCAAGGTCGGAGGGATTGGTTGGTGAGGAGAGAGCCTTCTGCTTTGTTGTCTATACCTTCCCCCTTGTAGCAAATCTCATGTTAGAATAAGTCTGGGCTGCCTATTAGGGACCGCAAGGTCTGTGCAGTCTGTGTATCTATGTAACTCTTTTTAAAGGGGGATGGGCCGGTTTTCTGGACCACTTTCTCCCTCATGTTTAGCCCCATTAGTTTTCAGATGTTAAGATGTTTGCCCCATTAGTTAGTCGATTTTAAGACCTTTCGCCCCATTTCTTCGTCAATATTTAGACCTTTTGTGTTATTTAGGTGTCGATTTTTTCCATGGCAAACGATAGTGAGCCTGTAATGTTGGAAGAACCGGCCAGATTTTCCACCGAAAAATGTACAAATTAATCTAGAAGGGGGATCTAATGGATTTTGTGTGTTTTTTTTTTTTGATGGAGGTCTAGGGAGGAAACTAGAACAATATTGAATACATGCAAAAATCGCCCCAACAGTGAACCATCTCCCCTTAACTCTCTCTCTCTCTTCCACTCCTTCCTGGAGCCTATAATTGGTCTCCGCGTGGCTGTGATTGAAGGTAAATAGAGAGACACTAGAGAGGAATTGAGAGGGAGGGAGCAGGAAGGGAGCAAGGATTTCATATATAGTTTGTATAGTTCCTCTCTCCTGCCGTCTATCTCAATTTCTCCCACTCCTGTTATCTTTTCTTCTGTTTCGTCTTCGTCTTCTTTTGTCTTCTTCTTCTTCCTCTCTCTCTCTCTCTTTCTCACTCTCTGGGGTTCAGTTCTGGTCCCTGTATTTCACTAGAGACATTGAAAAACTTGAATCCATGCAGCATAGAAAAAACTAAGCTAATCCTTTCTCTGAAAAACAAGGAATATTATGGAAGGTTACGAGGCCAACTTATCAAGTGTTTTAAGATGCTTTAAGGATTTGACAGAGTAGAAATCAATGCACTGTTCTCGAATAATAACAATGCTTCAACCCGAGGTAATGAAATTAAATTAAATAGAAAGAAGCATGCCTAGATGTCACACAAAACTGGTCAAAGAGTGGATTAGTTTACCAAGAGAGGTGGTCGATAGTAATTCAATTGATACCTTTAACCTTTAAACGGCGAAGCTATGGTATTTGAAACGTCCCGCCAGGCGAAGGTATTTTGGTTCATTCCCGATGAAAATCATAATTTTATCATAAATATCGTTATTACTTATTCATATGCGCCTATTTTATATTTAATATGAAGTTATTAACATGTAACACCAATAAAACAAGTGGAAATATTATTTAGGGGGTGAAAAAGACGTATTATTTCCGATTGATTGTATCAGGAGGGGAGAGCCGGCGTGACATATATCCTCTCTCTCTCACTTCCCGATTGATACTGACGTCTTGCAAGTGAAGTCTCTCTGTTGCTAGGATCTCTAACTGCACCTCTGTGACCCTGAGACCGGGGGCGGGAAATTCGCGCCATCAATAACTCGATGAAAGGGGGAAAAAGAGGAAAAATGGGTGATAATTGAGGGAGGGGGGGAAAGGAGGGGAAGGGTGGGTTCGGTCACATGTGGAGGAGTGATAGGAGGTATGGAGGGGAATGATCTCACTTAATCACATATTGCTTTGCTTTGAGTGCCAGTGGGGTGTTTTGAAAGACATTTCTTATGCCTATACTCTTAAGAGTCCCGGCGCCTTCACCCAGTAAAACCTCTTTAGAGTCCTGGCGCCTTTTCCGGGTTAAGAAGAAACATGACGACCATCTGATGGAGATTGGATTAATATGATTGAATATATATAAAATCAGTAGCCTAGTTATGTAAGTGTAATTTCGCTTTCGGGCTAATTTCTTTATTTTCTATAGAACAACTTTCCATGTGGGTATTTCCTGACTCATAAGTTTACACATAATCCTATTTTCCGGTACGGCTTTTTAGACGAAAGTAGTGGAAGGTGGGGAGAGAGCCTTCAACTTTAACTCTCTTATAATTCTACAATAAAGTTTCCCTACCTCTAGTATTATTAAGGCCAGACCACCTAGTAGGGACTGACTTCAAGGTCTGTGTAGTCTGAGTATCTGTGTAAATCTCTCTCTATCTTTCTACACTTACACAACACACATACACAGCCAGACATTATATATATAAGAATTTGTTGTGTATTTCCTTCCATATCTACAAATAATGTTTTCACTTGTCTTTTTTATTTATTATATTTGTAGTTGATGGATTGGATTCTAGCTCTTTGTTGGACCTTATACTAAAACATGCTTGCACTTCTTATGTGAAAATATTGTACATAATTTTAAATACTACTCGACATGTGTGTTTTAAGTGTCTACTTCTTACACGTATAAGAGAAACAAACACCCTCTATAGTTTACACCTTCATTATATTTATGTTACTCATATAAGAGAAACAAACACCCTCTATAGTTTACACCTTCATTATATTTATGTTACTCATATAAGAGAAACAAACACCCTCTATAGTTTACACCTTCATTATATTTATGTTACTCATATAAGAGAAACAAACACCCTCTATAGTTTACACCTTCATTATATTTATGTTACTCATATAAGAGAAACAAACACCCTCTATAGTTTACACCTTAATTATATTTATGTTACTCATATAAGAGAAACAAACACCCTCTATAGTTTACACCTTCATTATATTTATGTTACTCATATAAGAGAAACAAACACCCTCTATAGTTTACACCTTCATTATATTTATGTTACTCATATAAGAGAAACAAACACCCTCTATAGTTTACCCCTTCATTATATTTATGTTACTCATATAAGAGAAACAAACACCCTCTATAGTTTACACCTTCATTATATTTATGTTACTCATATAAGAGAAACAAACACCCTCTATAGTTTACACCTTCATTATATTTATGTTACTCATATAAGAGAAACAAACACCCTCTATAGTTTACACCTTCATTATATTTATGTTACTCATATAAGAGAAACAAACACCCTCTATAGTTTACACCTTCATTATATTTATGTTACTCATATAAGAGAAACAAACACCCTCTATAGTTTACACCTTCATTATATTTATGTTACTCATATAAGAGAAACAAACACCCTCTATAGTTTACACCTTCATTATATTTATGTTACTCATATACAAACACCCTCTATAGTTTACACCTTCATTATATTTAGGTTACTCATATACATTTATCATGATGTTTTTTACTTCTCCTGATCAGACACCGTTTCCAGATTGCAGGTAGTCTGATTTAATGTATATCTATAAGAATTTCCCATCAGCCTACTTCTCCACGATTAATGGTAGGGATATATCCCTCCCCGAAAATTTTGTATAATTTGAACCTTTGAATTCTAAGCAATAAGTCTTACAAATCTATCTTGAAGGGGGGTCTAGGGGGTGTTTTTCTAAGCTTGAAGGAGGTCTAGGGAGGAAACTAAAAAAAAAAAAATATATATATATATATATATATATATATATATATATATATATATATGAATAAATGAATTAATAGACCAAACAAACAGCCACTGGCCCTTTAACTTTTCAAATGTAAATACAATTACTAAAAAAAGGGATGAAATTTTGACACGGGATATCAGAAGGTTCTCGTTTGCCGGCTTGGGTTCAGTATATTTTTCTTGATACCATACCAACACGTAATCCTCAGTGATAAATTCGAAGCACCGTGCCAGGTAGGTTTTGCAAAGTATCGGGCAATATATTCTTGTATATATATATACAGTATATATGTGTGTGTGTATATCAATATTTATCTATGGCATACGCATTACGTGCATATATATCTCCATTATTTGCTAAATATTTCCTCCTTCCCTTTTCTCCTTATCCTTTCACCTATGACTTTGACTCAGGAATATTTAGATGAAAGTTAATCAGTATGATAGTCTTGTACAACACACACACACACACACACACACACACACACACACACACACACACATGGTACCGTACAGATTAAACCTAAGCCTTCGTTTCCAGATGTCGCCAATTGGCTAAAATACAGACTACACACACATCCACAGCCATTCCAACAGTACATAAAACACTTAACATGCATTTCACGCAATACATTCCCAGTTAAGGAGGCGAGATAATAATGAGCTTAGCTCGCATTGCGTGGATTCCCCTTGACGAACAAGTAACTGAGTAACACACACACACATACACACAAAGCCTATTAATCTGGACAAATTCGAATATATATTTAAACAGTTAAAAGTTACCTTAAATTTTTATCTTTTATCTTTGACATTAAGCATTACGGAAAATCAATATCATTATCATCTTGAACCTCAAACGAATGTATTTGTATGTACATTTCTTGAACAAACAATAATAAACCTAGGAGGATTTCAAAGACAGACAGACGGGCAGACAAACAGGTTGAAGCTGAACACTCAGGTTGTGTTGGTGGAGTAATGGTTTAGATGCTTATGTTCTGGGTGTGGTGTCCCGAGTTCGAATCCCAGGAGGACCATATGCTTTCATTAGTTTATTCAAGTGCATTGGGGTTTGTAATTGATGCTTAATGTTAAGAACGGGGTGTTACTTATTTATATCCATACATGAGTCGGTGCCAAACTTTGCTAACCCCGGATTTAATAATAAAAACAAATACATATAATCTCCACCACATAACTACCCATGATTAATTCTAAGCACCCCGGATCAAATATATCTTTTCCTTAAGGGAGCCCACCTCGCTTGTTTTCTCTTTCTCCCCCTCTCTCTTTGGCTTGTATCCATTCGGCCCCATTCAGCCTACTGTTTTAAGACGTTTACCCCCATTCAGGGTATTAATATTTTCCTGGCGAGCGGTAGCGAGTCGGCATATATATATATTTTTTTGTTTTGACAGCAATCTAAATTCGTACATTTTTCGATAGAAAAAAAGTTTCCGACGAAGCCGGATTTCTCCATACAATGCTGGCTCGCTATCGCTTGCCAGGACGAAATCTATACCTGGATGGGGATACACATATTAAAACTGGTTGAATGGGGTCGAATGGATACAAGCCAGGGAAAGAGAGAAAAGGAGAGACAGATAAAAAAAAGCCGCTGACCCCCCTCAAAAATTCTTCCGTGGCCGAGTTGGAGTCCATCATCTCCCGGTAATTGACCACTTGCGAGTTTCAGGCTATAAGGAAGATGGAGCCGTGAACATCGATATTAAACAGAAATGCAATAATAATGTGGGTTTCTGATGGATAAAAAGTATGGATAATTTGGTTTTATGTATTTATATATGTACTACAACCATATTTTAGCCGGTAATTCTGCTAAATATAAATGTAAACAACTCCAACTTCCTTATAGACCAAAACTCGCAAGTGATCAATTGCCGACTTGCGTGTTTCGTTCTATAAGGAAGTTAGAGCTGTACACATCGATATTTAACATAATTACTAGCTGAAATACGGTCGTAGCACATTTATATATACATAAAACCCAATTCAACATACCATTTATCCATCAGAAACCTACATTATTATTGCATTTCTGTTTAATATCGATGTCCACAGCTCCAACTTCCTTATAGACCAAAACTCGCAAGTGGTCAATTGGTTAACCGGGGTAGCCAGTCTAGCTCATCTCCGGGGGTACTACCAGCTTTTTAGGGACCTCCTTCTCCCTCGTGTTTAGCATATTAGTTTTGAAATTTTAAGACGTTCCTTCCATTAGTTTGGCGATTTGAATATAATTCGCCCCATTTCGTGGTCAATTTCAAGACTTTTCGTGCCATTTAGGTGTCGATTTTTTCCTGGTGAGCGGTAGCGAGCCTGTAATTTTAAGAGGAACCGGCCTTCGACCAGGACATTTTTCTATTGCAAAATTTACAAATTTATCTTGAAGGGGGGTGGGGGGGGGGGGGGGGGGGGGGGTCTAGGGGGTGTTTTTTTTAGCTTGATGGAGTTCTAGGGAGGAAACTAAAAAAATATATAAAATATATACATATATAGACCAAAAACCAAGCAGTACCCCCTTAACCCACAGCCGGATACACAACAAGGAGTTTTCAGGCAATTTGTGTCCGGCAACTCTACTCTGGGCATGATTCTCTTTTTTGCACTGGACTTGGTAACTAACATAAATCTAAGGACACAAATTTTAACCCGGATACGTCTTTAAAACTTTATTATGGCTACTATATGACGATTTTGTGCAGTTTCAAAAGGGCCTACAGCAAATTAACAGGTTCGAAGTATCTCTCTTAACCCCATTTTGCTACCACAGATCCTTCTTAAACTGCACAAATTCGTCATAGCTACAATAAAATCGATAAGATGTCGCCGGTAAAGAAGGGGTTAAGTGGCCGGATTTCTATATCATTTTTGAATAACAAAATACGATCAGCTCAGAGATGACGAATAAAGTTGAGGGAAGGAGTGTTGGTGTTAAGGGGGGTCACCGGCTTTTGTTTTATCTTTCTCTCCTTTTCTCTCTTTCCCTGGCTTGTATCCATTCGGCCCCATTCAGCCTACTGTTTTAAGACGTTTACCTCCATCCAGATGTCAATATATTCCTGGCGAGCGGTAGCCAGCCATCATATATATATATTTTTGTTTTGACATTTGTAAATTTTTCGATAGAAAAATTTCTCCGGCAAAGCCGGATTTCTCCATACAATGCTGGCTTGCTATCGCTCGCTAGGAAGAAATCGACACCTGGATGGGGATAAACGTCTTAAAACAGTTGGCTAAATGGGGCCGAATGGATACAAGCCAGGGATAGAGAGAAAAGGAGAGAAAGATAAAAAATGCCTATGACCCCCCTTAAGTTGATCTATTTTTCTGTTTTAACATGTAGTATGTTTCATTTACAGAGGTGGCTGGGAGACCCTGCCGAGTTAAGGTAAGAGTTTAATACAATCTAGGAAATAAGGCAGTTAGCATGCTGGCGTGTGGTGGGGGATGGTAAGGTGGGGGAGGGGTAAAAGGTGAGGGTTGAGGGTTGGAGGGGGAAGAGGAGAGGGAGAGGGTTGAGGTATATATTGTTTGACACTTCCCAAATGGTAGACATATGAGGAACAAGTGATGTGAACAAAGGGATGTAGTTAGAGGTGTGTTTGTGAAGTGTTTGGAGGTGGTGATGTTGGAATGATCGGGAATGAGGTAAGGAGGTAGGAATAGGAGAAAAGCGTGAAGCAGTGGATAAAGTGTCTATGCATTATGAAGAATCTAGAAATTGTGAGTCCTAGCTTCTTATACAGTAATTCAGGGAGGGTTGACATATAATGTGCTGTAGAAATCCAAACTTATATATTGTTTGACACTTCCAAATGGTAGAAATATGAGGAGCATGTGGTGTGAGGAAAGGGATGTAGTTAAAGGGGGGGGGGGTCACTTGCTTTTTTCTCTTTCTCTCCTTTTCTCCCTCTCTCTGGCTTGTATCCAATCGGCCCCCTTCAGCCAACTGTTTGAAGACGTTTATCCCCATTCAGGTGTCGATTTCTTCCTGGCGAGCAATAGCGAGCCAGCATTATATGGAGAAATCCGGCTTCGCCGGAGACATTTTTCTATCGAAAAATGTACAATTTTAGCGTGCTGTAATAACAATATATATATATGCTGGCTCGCTATCGCTCGCCAGGAAAATATTGACACCTGGATGGGGGTACACGTCTTAAACCAGTAGGCTGAATGGGGCCAAATGGATACAACTCAGATAGAGAGTGAGAAACAAAAAAAAACCGAAGTGGGCCCCCTTAAAAGTGTGTTTGTGAAGTGCTTGGAGGTGGTGGTGTTGGAAGGATCGGGAATGGGTATACAGACCTATATATTAATATATGGGACAAACCCCGAAATAACACACATTGGTGTTATCCAAAGTGGTCAAACTTTCAGTATAATTTCCATTAAACTACTATTAAATTATGTGATTAAGGTTGTCATATCATAATATCACTTCCACAACAATAGATATATGTGTTATTGATTATAATTGTAGCTAGTATGGTAGCTAAGATAGGATCGATTTTCACCTCTGGCCCATGGACTAAATGTGGCAAGTAATCAACAACAGACGTATTGGTTCTCACGAGGCTACTTGTGGTGAAGGAATGGGAGGGTTTAATAAAGGAGGTAGGAGTGAGTTAATCCCTTCAGGATACGATGACACATATATATATATATATATATATATATATATATATATATATATATATATATATATATATAATTATACACTGTATATATATATATATATATATATATAGATATAATTATATATACTGTATACTGTATATATATATATATATCTATCTATCTATATGCTCAGGCCCAATCCCCATTTTGGGGGTAGCCGACTCAAGACAGAGCAAGAACAGGCAAACACAAAACACAAGACAAAACAACAAATAAACACAGATAAAAGCACAAAATTCACACACATCCAGGTCACCCAGGAGAAGACCCAGAGACCAGGGTCACCAAGGTTGCTCCAGCACTCCCCCGGCCCCCGACCACCCGGAGAGGTTCCGATCTCGGCAGGCAGACATGCGCGGAGCCAAAGCCACAAGCCCCCACACACTTCCAGGCGAACCCTTCATATTAATCGTCTCCCCGGGCCAGGCGCCTGATGGACTATTATCTAGTCCAACTTGCGCCCGACCCCTTACTCCAAATGACCACGTGTTCACTCAACTATTCACAAGCATTCTCCATTCACTCCTGTTTATTACCACTTCCTTTGCCTGATCTATAGTAATTCCTCTATCATCCAAAGCCTTTCTTACACAGTCTCTCCATCTCAATGGGGGTCTTCCTGCCCTTCTATCTCCCCTTGTACCTTACTCACATATTCTCTTTGTAAGCCTTTTATCTCCCATTCGTTCAACATGACCATACCAGCTCAGCACCCTTCTGTCCACTCTGGCTGACAAATGTTCTTGCTGCCCCACTCTCCTACGTATATCTTCATTCCTCAATCTGTCTCTACGAGTAACTCCACACATACTCCTCAAGCAGCTCATCTCCATCACATCCAGCCCTCTTTTCTCCTTTTTCTTCAGAGCCCATGTCTCAGCCCCATACATCACTGTTGGCACAACAATTCCTTGATACAGTGCACTTTTTACTTTCATTCCGAGATTTCTCGTCTTCCACATACTTCCGATTGCTCCGAAAACCTTCCTTCCTTCACACACTCTCTGTTTTACCTCCACTTCCATACCTCCATTCCTGCTTATCGTTCCTCCTAGATATTTAAAACACTCTACTTGTTCCAATATTTCCCCATCCAGCCTCACATCTAGATTAACTCTATGATCACCCCTATTACACACCATTACTTTACTTTTATTGACGTTCACCTTCAGTTTCCTCCTCCCACAAACCACTCCAAACTCTTTGACTACCCGCTGCAATTTCTCCTCAGAATCCACCACCAATCCGCCACCAATGCTGTTATCGAAAGATATTCAGGTACTATATTATATCAGCTCTTAAGAGATATTTTACATTTCAAACTTGTCTTCAATATATTCAATAATATAAATGACTTTCGTATTTTTAATTTGTTTGACATTCAATTTAATCATAATATATCTAAAAATAACAGGGGGCTAGGAATCCTCCTCCTCTGGTACAATTCACCTACTAGACGAGACAGAGAAAGGGGAAAGGAAACGCGAAATTAGTCCCGGACACTAAGAATTGGAACCTTAAATGTGGTTTCTGTTCGGGTTCTGTCTCGAGTTGGCCACCCGCAGCTATGGGGCATGTACCTGAGTACATACATACATACATGCATGCATACATACATACATGCATAAATGCATACATACATTAATACATACATACATATACACACACACACGCACACACACACACATTTTTTTTTAAAACAAAAATAAACAAATAGAAGGTCCCACCCCTTTCCCATTATTAAGTAAGCCATTTTAGATTTACAGAAGAGTGACCATTACTTGCATTACTGTATGTCCACAAACATTTCAGTAATGTAAGCATGTTTCCTCTTTTTTTTTTTTTTTTTTTTATTAAGGTGACAGTTACAAAGTGGTGTATAATCTATCTTATTCTAGTTACATTGTAGTTTGTCTTATTGTACCAGTACCTCCCTACAATCAACCTAGTTGTTCCCCAATTCGTCCCTCCGCCACGACCATTTCAAAGTCCAAGTCTCTCACTCTTGTCCTCTGTAGCGGGCAGGACCTTGTACCCCTGAGACATAGGAGTGCAGACCTGAGAAGAGAGAAAGAGAGCCGGCATCTCATCCAAGTTATGACTTGGCTTGTATGCTGGCGCTTTTTCTCCGATATTTGTTCAGCTAATCTGGCATAGAAGACACTTGCAGAAGGTCCCATACCTCCCGACGATGAGAAGACCAGAGGAGTAAAGCTTCCTTGATCCCTGTTCAAAATTCTTTCTTCATAAGCGTTTTTGTTCTCACTTTCGTTTCTCAAGTATGCCGCCCTGTGTCCTCGCTCAAGATATGTTTGTGCTCTTGGGTTGAAGATTCTGATGTCGAAAAAAGCCTGTTGTCCCCTCGTCCAAAAACCTCGAGCACTTACGTCCACTCTTGCTTCATTTGAAGTATTTGCAGTATTGTGGGCCAAGCGCTGTCCGTCCATAGGCAGAAGTTCCGGTTCGATTCTGCCATCATGGCACTCCTCGTCCAGCATTTGTGCAGTGATGTCTCGTACTTCATCATGCCGGATACAGATGAATCCTCCTTTCTTACAAGTCATACAGTGGTCTGAGTTGTTTATTTCACCACATGCACATTTCAGCGGCAGGTTCGAAACTGGCCACCCATACCTCAAGGCTACGGCATCATTGAATTCTTGTTTATTTAAGCTGAAGCCTTTCTCCTTTATTGGTAATGATGTGAGCCAATTTGAAGCCCCCGTGTCTTGTGCCATCTCAACTCTCATTTTCAGTTCTTCCCTACATCTGGTCTTAATTTGTTCTAGGCTATGTTTCGGTCTCTCTTCTCTGCTCTTTGTAATTTCCTGTCTTGCATTTTGTTGTTCCTCTTCGTCCACCTCATCATTTTCATTTTGCTCCCGTATTTTTTCTGTTAGAGACGTAGTAAGTTAAGGAAATTTTGGTACTCATGTAGTGCCGCCTCCACTGGGTTTATGATCCCCATACCTCCGAACCTTGGCGGAAGAGCCAATAGATCTCTTAGCTCTTGCGTGACGCCTTCCATCTCTGTTAGGGCCGGTGTGAATGTTCCTTTGATTGCTTCTTCAAGCGGTTGGAGCATCTGTCTAATGCCAGGCACTGTTCTCATAAGAAAGGTCCATCTGTGCTTAACACCATATGTGATGGCAGTATATGCAGCATGTGGTTCAGATTTCGCAATGTCTGCCAGGGTATTCACTTCCTTTACCCACTCCGCTACATTTTGCACATAGTGCTCTGCATCTTCTGTCTTTACTGCCCACACACACACACCCCACAACACACAATACACACCCACACACACACACACACCACACACACACACACACACACAACACACACACCACCACACACACACACACACCCACACACACACACACCACACACCACACCACACACAACACACACCCCAAACACACACACACACACACACACACACACACACACACACACACACACACGCACACACACACACCACACACACACACACACACACACACACACACACACACAAACACACACACACACACTTACATACATACATGCATACTTACATACACACTACACACCACACACTACATACCTACATACATACGTACATACTCATATATACATCACCATACATACACACATACATAAATCACATACATATACACACACACACCACCACACACACACACACACACACACACACACACACACTCACACACACACACACACACACACACACACACACACACACACACACACAAAATACCAAACACACACACACACACACACACACACACACACACACACCATACATACATACATACATACATACATACATACATACATACATACATACATACATACATACATACATACATACACTACATACATACATACATACATACATACATAAATTACATTACATACATACATACATACATACATACATATACATACATACATACATACATACATATCCACCCTCCTCTCTCTTACTTATGCCTAATATCCTTATCTCTTCTAAAGATGTACTTTCTACCCTCTCTGGGCTTAATACTAATAAGGCGTACGGTCCGGACGGTGTTCCTCCTGTTATTCTCAAAAACTGTGCTTCCTTGCTGACTCCCTGCCTAGGCAAACTCTTTTGTCTCTGTCTATCCTCTAACGTCTTCCCTTCATGCTGGAAGTTTGTTCACATTCAACCTGTCCCAAAGAAGGGTGACCGCTCTCAACCCTCCAACTATCGTTCAATTGCTCTCATCTCTTGTCTTCCTAAAGTTTTTGAAACTATTCTTGCTTCCAAATTTCTTAAGCATTTCTCTTCTCATAATCTGCTCTCAGATCGCCAGTATGGCTTCCTTAAGGGTCGCTCTACTGGTGATCTTCTTTCATATCTTACTAACTCTTGGTCATCCTCCTTTCGGGACTTCGGTGAGACTTTTTCTATTGCACTAGACATATCAAAAGCCTTCGATAGAGTCTGGCACAAATCTTTAATTTCTAAACTACCCTCCTTTGGTCACTAATCCCTCCATCTGTAATTTCCTTTCCGGCCGTTCCATAGCCGCAGTTGTGGACGGCCATTGTTCACTTCCTCACCCTATAAACTCCGGTGTTCCTCAGGGCTGTGTCCTATCTCCTATTCTTTTTATAATTTATATAAATGATCTCCTCAACTGTACCTCAATTCCCATCCATTCATTCGCAGACGACTCAACCTTACACTACTCCATTAGTTTTTCAGAACGCCCCAGCCAGCAATCCCTCACGACAAAACGGAATGAAGCCATAGAACTCTTAAATCGATCTAAATACTATCCAATTGGGGCAGAGAAAACCTTGTTACCTTTAATGCTTCCAAAACCCAATTTCTCCATCTATCTACCCGTAAGGAACTCCCAGCAGACTATCCCTTATTCTTCAACAATACAAAAATCAATCCTTCATCTTCTCTCAATATTCTTGGTGTCTCCTTTTCTTCTGCTCTCAGTTGGAAGGACCATATTACCAGTCTTGCTAAGGCAGCCTCCCAGAAGCTGGGTGTGCTCAACCGCCTTAGGGGGTTCTTTTCCCCTGCACAGCTTCTTGCTCTGTACAGGGGCATAGTGCGTCCTTGTATTGAGTATTGTTCACATGTGTGGGGAGGTTCCTCTCACACCGTTCTCCTAGACAAAGTTGAAAGGCCTTTCGTATCATTAACTCCCGTCCACTCACCAACTCTCTGCAATCTCTCTCTCTCCGCCGCAATGTTGCATCTCTCTCGCTGTTCTATCGCTACTATAATAATCAGTGTTCCTCAGAGCTTTCCCAGTGTATACCACCTCCTTTACGTACGGCACGTGGTACCCGTCTTGCAACTCAATCCCACCCCTACTCTGTGCAACTCTCCAACCCAAGAGTGAAACGTTACTCTCAAACTTTCTTCTACTCAACAGCTGAGCTCTGAAACTCTCTCCCAGAATCAGTCTTTCCCTCCTATGACTTAAATTGCTTCAAAGTCAGTGTGTCCAGGCATTTTGGCTCGAACGTCCCTTGATTTTGGCCCTGTCACTCTTTCAACTATGGGGGAGGCACTCGCTATAGGCAGTTCTGCCTTTTGTCTCCCTCAATCACATAGAAAAAAACAAAAACCAAAACAAATATACATACATACATACACACTGTACGTGCCTACATACATACAATGTCCCTTTCTCCCTCATGTTTAGCTGCAATAACTTTGAGATTGTAAGACGTTCACCCCATTTGTTTAGTGAATTTAAGACCTTTCCCCTTTTTAATTATCAATGTTAATACCTATTACGCATCATAATCCTCAGGGAGCAAACTAAAACAAACATATACAGGTATATACCAGTAACAAAGAAAAATAAATAGATAAAATAACGTCCTAATATAGGAATTAGTACAGTGAAGAACCTCCACGAACCAAACCAACACCACCGGCAACTTCACCTCAACTATTTACCTCAGAACATTTCTTGGCTTCTGGGCGAGTTTCCGTGACTTGTGTGTGAGAGGGGAAGGTTCTCACAGATCACAGACTCATACCTCTCACGGGCTCTCACTCTCACTCAAAGTAAACGCAGCTTCAATTTATCTGAGTAATAGTATTCTCTTGCCTCCTTCAGTACGATGATGTTTAATGGGAAGTTTAAGTTTGCTTTATATACTTCTAGCAAGCTATACAAAAATACCTCCCCTTGAGATTATTTTGTAATTTTTTGGGTAGAAAAGGGTCCTGGCCAAAGGCCGGTTCCTCCTGAATTTCAGGCTTGCTATCGCTCGCTAGAAAACAAATTGACACCTAACTGGCACGAAAGTTCATATAATCTCAAAACAAATGGGGCTAAACAGGAGGGAGAAGGGGTTCCAGACCCCAACCCCACCCGCTTTCATACTTTTTACTATACTGACAAACAAAACATCGCTAATATTGTTCAGAGGATTGGGAAAACAGGAAGACAAATTCTAGATTAAGTAATTAATTGTAAAAACAAATCACCTAACTATTCAATTTTGTAATGCACCAGGTAGATGGATGAAAATACAATAGAACCAGTTATACAAAGCAAATTCCAACAGTTATTCTCCTATTCTCGATATTAGTGGGACAATAAACCAAAGAGAAGCCATTACACACGCCCAGCACCGGTCACCAATACCTGTACAACATTTCTACTCACCTGTCGTTTGGTGTAAAGTGACGTACATCTGTCACACATCCGCCCAGGCCACCACTGACCTATGTAAATAAATAATCAAATGAATAAATACAAAATAAATAACATATACACACAATATATATTTTTAGTGTCTACCCAGCGTTGCCTAAATAAATAGAGCATAAGGAGATACAATATGAAACGAGGCAAAAATAGAAGTGGGAAAATATGTAACCCTTTATATGCCAACACTTTGCGTGGGATGGTGGTGTCTTGTGGGAAAAGAAAAAAAGTTATACTGTGTGTTTCCATCCCCCCCCCCCTCTTCCCACCCCTACGCGCACACACACACCCGTCATACACACACTGCACACACACACAATACAATACACACACGGAACACAACACTCGCCCTCGCTTTTTTCAGTGGCCACAGGTAATGCATTATTGCTAGGCACTCTATCACCACAAGCAATATTAACTCTAGCAGGGAGGAAGCGATTATTAACATCCCCGAGCAGTGGAGTTGTGTTCAAGCTGTGTGGGTGGGTGTGTGCGCGTGTGTGTGTGTATGAGAGAGAGAGAGAGTTACAGAGGGAACTGTACAGTAATTGTGTGGATGTAACATTAACAATGGAGACTGATTTAGTAAGTAAACAAGACCTGTGACCACCCTTGTCATACTGAGGTATTCTCTCTCTCTCTCCCTCTCTCTCTCTCCCTCTCCCTCTCCCTCTCCCTCTCTCTCTCTCTCTCTCTCTCTCTCTCACCTGGAGCAGGGAGGGTCACCTGCTATGTTTATCTCCTTTTCTCTCTTTCTCTGGCTTGTATCCATTCGGCCCCATTCAGCCAACTGTTTTAAGACGTTTATCCCCATCCAGGTGTCGATGGCTTCCTGGCGAGCGGAGAAGGGGGACCAGAAGAACGACCCATCACCTCTTGTTAATTCCCTACAATCTCTTTCATTTAAACTTCGCCTAGACAAATATCTCGCATCAAACCCGCGACTGACTGCGTTTGTAAATGAATAACTTTATTTTATCCC
The DNA here is from genome assembly GCA_032716605.1 of Paralithodes platypus. Taxonomy (NCBI): domain Eukaryota; kingdom Metazoa; phylum Arthropoda; class Malacostraca; order Decapoda; family Lithodidae; genus Paralithodes; species Paralithodes platypus. The sequence goes on from CM064578.1 coordinate 59,378,925, forward strand.
CCCCCCCCCTCAGTTAGTAACCCATCTGTCCCCTACTAACTTCCTAATCCTGCCACGGACATTAGTTCCAGGGCAGTAGTTCCCTTTCCAATGTTCCCTTACCCACTTCAAACCACTGTTTGGACAATTGATTCTCAGTGTTTTGGAGGACAAGCAGCCTAGAAGGGTCACCAGACCTGTTGTTGCTTGATTTCCTGTGTACTCCTGTGTACTCTCTCTCTCTCTCCAACATCCTACCTCAAAAAACAACCATTTTTAGTAGTTAAGCATTCACCATCCTTCTTCGTCTGCTCGCCCCATCAAGTTCCCCATGTCATACCTAATAGTCCCCTATAACTCAGTGTTGTGACTTTGGCCTACACGATTTATGGCAGAACGGCTGATGAGAGGGGATCATTAAGTTCTTACTGATTTATCATTCCATTTGTATTTATTTTTTCTCCTTGTTCGATGGTGGTTCGTGGAGCTCGATAAGTAAACTGTATTAATGTTATTTCTATCTTGATCCTTTCTCTCAGACCCCTAAATATCTTGCTACCTATGAACAGCCCTCCGATCCCCCCCCCCCCCAAAAAAAAAAAAAAAAAAAAAAAAAATAGTCTAAACAAACTGAACTAACATGTTCTGTAGATAAGGACAAATCAGACTATCACTTTGCCGGCCATTTTTATGAGGTATTATTGGTCTGGGAGCTTTTTAAATTATACTCTACAAAGCTTCAGTACCTAAAATAATCTACAATTAGCCTAGCTGCCGGCACGCACAGAAATGCCCAGAACATTAATTGTTAGAATAGAGTTGCTGATGGAATATAATGGGTGAATGTATTCATTATAGATAGGTCACAAATCCGGACCCCAAGCTTTCATAACTCAAAAACTACTTCAGTAAATGACCACTTGCGAGTTTCAGACTATAAGGAAGTTGGAGCTGTGTACATCGATATTAAAGACAAATGCAATAATAATGTGGGTTTCTAATGGATAAAAAGTATGATCAATTTGGTCTTACGTATTTATATATGTAATATGACTATCTTTGCTGATAATTCTACTAAATATTGATGGCCACAGCTCCAACTTCTTTATAGACCAAAACTCGCATGTGGTTAATAATTAAGCCGTTTGTTTCAAACATCTGGAAAGAGTCGAACAGAGAATAGGTGTAGAATATCACAGCTCTTTTGTTCCAGCCCTTTACAAGAGGTTAGAGTTAAGATTGCTGGTATTATTATAGTGAACAGACTACAGGTCGGTGTAAATATGTGTACCGGTATGTAAGAGCTGTCTCAATTGCTGGTGTGTGTGTGTGTGTGTGTGTGTGTGTGTGTGTGTGTGTGTGTGTGTGTGTGTTTGTGCGTATGTGTGTGTGTGTGTGTATGTGTGTGTGTGTGTGTGTGTGTGTGTGTGTTGTATGCAAAACTGTGGTTTAATGTGATAATATGTTTTATAAGTGCTAAAGATGGTGCACACATTTTAGAAAGAAAGAGAGGATAAACAGAAGGGGTAAAAGAGAGAGAGAGAGAGAGAAGATGTTGGAGCAGAAGTAGGTCGTTTAAAGAGACAAGCTCCCAGAAGTGTGATGGGGATACCTGGGGTGCTCAAACAGAAAGTGCTGTAGAAGGGTGAAGAAAAAAACACGCACACACTGAATAAGACAAATGGGAAGATGATAATTGGTCTTCATAGCCTTTTTTTTTTTTTTTTTTTTTTTTTTTGTCTATGTGATTGAGGGAGGCAAAAGGCAGAAATGCCTATAGCGAGTGCCTCCCCCATAGTTGAAAGAGTGACAGGGCCAAAATCAAGGGACGTTCGAGCCAAAATGCCTGGACACACTGACTTTGAAGCAATTTAAGTCATAGGAAGAGGGAAAGACTGATTCTGGGAGAGAGTTCCAGAGCTCAGCTGTTGAGTAGAAGAAAGTTTGAGAGTAAAGTTTCACTCTTGGGTTGGAGAGTTGCACAGAGTAGGGGTGGGATTGAGTTGCAAGACGGGTACCACGTGCCCTACGTAAAGGAGGTGGTATAACCTGTCCCAAAGAAGGGTGACCGCTCTCAACCCTCCAACTATCGTCCAATTGCTCTTATCTCTTGTCTTTCTAAACTTTTTGAAACTATTCTTGCTTCCAAATTTCTTAAGCATTTCTCTTCTCATAATCTGCTCTCAGACCGCCAGTATGGCTTCCTTAAGGGTCGCTCTACTGATGATCTTCTTTCATATCTTACTAACTCTTGGTCATCCTCCTTTCGGGACTTCGGTGAGACTTTTTCTATTGCACTAGACATATCGAAAGCCTTCGATAGAGTCTGGCATAAATCTTTAATTTCTAAACTACCCTCCTTCGGTTTCTATCCCTCCATCTGTGCCTTTGTCTCTAATTTCTTTTCCGGCCGTTCCATAGCGCGGTTGTGGACGGCCATTGTTCACTTCCTCACCCTATAAACTCCGGTGTTCCTCAGGGCTCTGTCCTATCTCCTATTCTCTTTCTAATTTTTTATAAATGATCTCCTTAACTGTACCTTAATTCCCATCCATTCATACGCAGACGACTCAACCTTACACTACTCCATTAGTTTTTCAGAACGCCCCAGCCAGCAATCCCTCAACGACAAACGTAATGAAGCCATAGAACTCTTAAATTATGATCTAAATACTATTTCCAATTGGGGCGAGAAAAACCTTGTTAACTTTAATGCTTCCAAAACCCAATTTCTCCATCTATCTACCGTCAGGATCTCCCAGCGGACTATCCCTTATTCTTCAACAATACAAAAATCAACCCTTCATCTTCTCTCAATATTCTTGGTGTCTCTTTTTCTTCTGCTCTCATTTGGAAGGACCATATTACCAGTCTTGCTAAGGCAGCCTCCAAGAAGCTGGGTGTGCTCAACCGCCTTAGGGGGTTCTTTTCCCCTGCACAGCTTCTTGCTCTGTACAGGGGCATATTGCACCCTTGTATTGAGTATTGTTCACATGTGTGGGGAGGTTCCTCTCACACCGCTCTCCTAGACAAAGTTGAAAGGAAGGCCTTTCGTATCATTAACTCACGTCCCACTCACCAACTCTCTGCAATCTCTCTCTCTCCGCCGCAATGTTGCATCTCTCTCGCTATTCTATCGCTACTATAATAATCAGTGTTCCTCAGAGCTATCCCAGTGCATACCACCTCCTTTACGTAGGCACGTGGTACCCGTCTTGCAACTCAATCCCACCACTATTCTGTGCAACTCTCCAACCCAAGAGTGAAACGTTACTCTCAAACTTTCTTCTACTCAACATCTGAGCTCTGGAACTCTCTCCCAGAATCAGTCTTTCCCTCTTCCTATGACTTAAATTGCTTCAAACTCCGTGTGTCCAGGCATTTTGGCTCGAACGTCCCTTGATTTTGGCCCTGTCACTCTTTCAACTATGGGGGAGGCACTCGCTATAGGCAGTTATGCCTTTTGCCTCCCTCAATCACATAGAAAAAAAAAAAAAAAAAAAAACACTGGGAAAGCTCTGAGGAACACTGATTATTATAGTAGCGATAGAATAGCGAGAGAGATGCAACATTGCGGCGGAGAGAGAGAGATTGCAGAGAGTTGGTGAGTGGACGGGAGTTAATGATACGAAAGGCCTTCCTTTCAACTTTGTCTAGGAGAGCGGTGTGAGAGGAACCTCCCCACACATGTGAACAATACTCAATACAGGACGCACTATGCCCCTGTACAGAGCAAGAAGCTGTGCAGGGGAAAAGAACCCCCTAAGGCGGTTGAGCACACCCAGCTTCTGGGAGGCTGCCTTAGCAAGACTGGTAATATGGTCCTTCCAACTGAGAGCAGAAGAAAAGGAGACACCAAGAATATTGAGAGAAGATGAAGGATTGATTTATGTATTGTTGAAGAATAAGGGATAGTCCGCTGGGAGTTCCTTACGGGTAGATAGATGGAGAAATTGGGTTTTGGAAGCATTAAAGGTAACTAGGTTTTCTCTGCCCCAATTGGAGATAATATTTAGATCATAATTTAAGAGTTCTATGGCTTCATTATGTTTGTCGTTGAGGGATTGCTGGCTGGGGCGTTCTGAAAAACTAATGGAGTAGTGTAAGGTTGAGTCGTCTGCGTATGAATGGATGGGAATTGAGGTACAGTTGAGGAGATCATTTATAAATATTAGAAAAAGAATAGGAGGTAGGACACAGCTCTGAGGAACACCGGAGTTTATAGAGTGAGGAAGTGAACAATGGCCGTCCACAACCGCGGCTATGGAATGGCCGGAAAGGAAATTAGAGACAAAGGCACAGATGGAGGATAGTTTAGAAATTAAAGATTTGTGCCAGACTCTATCGAAGGCTTTTGATATGTCTAGTGCAATAGAAAAAGTCTCACCGAAGTTCCGAAAGGAGGATGACCAAGAGTTAAGATATGAAAGAAGATCACCAGTAGAGCGAAGCCATACTGGCGATCTGAGAGCATATTATGAGAAGAGAAATGCTTAAGAAATTTGGAAGCAAGAAATGTTTCAAAATCTTTAGAAAGACAAGACATGAGAGCAATTGGACGATAGTTGGAGGGTTTAGAGCGGTCACCCTTCTTTGGGACAGGTTGAATGTGAGCAAACTTCCAGCATGAAGGGAAGACGTTACAGGATAGACAGAGACGAAAGAATTTGCCTAGGCAGGGAGTCAGCACGGAAGCACAGTTTTTGAGAACAACAGGGGGAAGCCTAATGCTTAGTGTGCGGAATTTCGGTGTGAGTATCCTAGGTTCGAGCCATTGGAGAACCACATGTATTACTTTCATTTATTTCTCTAGTTAGGTTTATTTGTAAAATACTTGGTGGGTTGGTAAAAACAATTATGAAATTATGTTAGCCACTTGATGATTATGACGCGTTTGGCAGTTTATTTTGGCAATCATTAGACGAATTTAATTAGATTAGAAAGGTTATATGGAAGTCATAGGCTAATTGAGACAGTCTTTATCCTTTTAAGTCCCACAGATCCTTCCTAAGCTTTATGAAATCTTCCATTGATAGCCAGAAGTAACTGTCAAAACTATCTTCCTAATTAACGTTACGCCTCCACAATACACGCAGATTAGACTAACAAACGCCCTCCTTAACCCTTTGAGTACCAGTGACGTCTGTTGTATTATATTCTAGCTATATTTAGACGATATTATACAGCTTAAGAACGATTGGTGGTAGTTAAAAGGGTTGGTTGAGATGGTATGAAGCATTATTATTGTTAGAGGTCATTCCTAAACTGAATAAAATCGTTTAATCATTGCCATAATATAATAGAAAAGGATGTCACCGCCTCACCGGTACTGAACGGGTTAACTCTTCACCCCTTCATATAACCCAGCATCTGTCTCGCAGGTTCTATCATGTTTATTATGTATATTGAATCCTTATGTTCACGTCTATGTGTCTTGTCATTCTGATTGAAATGTATGTGTCTTGTCAATCTTATTATTATTTTGCCTACCGATTGTGACATAAATAAACACATAGAAGTTTTAATCTGCTTATCTGTTCTAATATTAGTTCCCTCTTTAGAGATAAGGACCCCTTCCGGTATAACAACAAGCTCTCTGAAGACCAACGGTTTGAGCTTAGCATTATACTAAAAATATAATAGCATATGATAACAAGGTCTTGAGCTTCACTATATGAGTGCGTAGGAAGAAGGAAAGCTTTAAATAACTAAAATAGCAATATAAGCTAAGGAAATGAGATAAAAGATAAGAATTTCCAAGAATACAATATAAAAGAAGGACCATATACTGTACATGAGAGATAATAATGTAAGCTCTGAACAAAACAAAAATCCTGCAAAAAGGGATAGAAAGTAATTAAGTCAAGCGAATAGGAAGCATTTACGAAAGGTAAAACAAGTAAAAAAACTAAAAAGTAAAATAATGCAAGACGATGGAGCAACACAAAGAAGGGGGAAAGAGGGTGGGGGGGGGGGGGGGGAGTGAGAGACCTGAGATAAAGAGACTAAAGAGAACAGGATAGCGATAATTGAGAGGGGTTGCCTAACCCCTTGAGGAATATGACGCATTTTGCCAGTTTATTCTGACTATCATTATTAGATTAATTTATTTAGATTAAGAAGGATACATGAAAGTTAGAGGGTTAATTGAGACAGTCTGTACCATTATAATCCCCACAGATCCTTCCTAAGTTGCATACAAATTGTCTAATAATAGCCAAAATAAATTATCAAACTGCCTCATGATCCTCAAGGGGTTAAAGAAAGAGAGACCTGGGAGAGAGAGAGAGAGAGATAAGGAGAGTAAAGACAAGAAGATAGTGATAATTGATAGATGATGGTGATGATGGGAAGGAGAGGGGAGTGGAAGAAGGCTAATGAAGAGAAGAACAGTAACGGGGAATAAGATAAAGAGGAGCATAGGAGAGGTGGGGAGGAAGTTGGTGGAAACAAAGTACAGCATAAACAAATTGGTAAAGGGTTATAGTAAAAGAAAAAGCTCTGGAGAGAACTGACAGATAGAGCTAAACAAAAAAAACAGCGTGTAACAAAACAGACATATATACACATGCACATAGCATATGTATATATATACACACACAAATATATATATATATATATATATATATATATATATATATATATATATATATATGTAGAGAGAGAGAGAGAGAAAGAGAGAGAAGGATGTGGGACCTCGCCTTTGAATAAACCAGAACAATGGAAGATTCAGTCTCAGTAAATCCCGGGAGGGGACTTACGAGTATTAAGACGTTCGGCGCATAGGCCTACTTACAGCTACAGCTCTCTCTCTCTCTCTCTCTCAAAGTTTGTTATCTTTGCAGTACCGTTCCCAGTTCGTACCCCAGCTAAGGTCCTCATGCTATGTTTTTCTCCACAATATGACCTTAATGGTATTGTTTTTGTTATGCATCCCTTTCCCTCCCTGTATCTACTCTATTGCTTATAATTGCATTCTTCTTTACTTTATGCGTAAACTATTTCATTATGAATTTGCTTTAATATTGCCTATTTCAATCCATTATTGATAATTTTCTTAATTATATGATATTGCTATAGTTGTTAGTGTTTTGCTTTCACCATTGTCCGTTTCTGTTCTTCCACGTTTAACCTCTGACTCATCATCTAAATAATTTTCCTAGACTACCCTCTCCACAATCTATCTTTTATACTAGCTTGGCCTCACCTCAGTTTTATTATTTATCCCTTCCGTCCGTCTCCCTCTCGCTCTGAAATTCACCATACCTATATCATTCTCCCCGCTATTTATATCCAGACCCTCTCCCCAGCCGCGATTTAATATCCCCCCTAAAATTATTCGGCTTAAAGATCCATTCAGGCTCCCCCGCTTTCCTCTCCACGGAGCCTTTTCTTTGCCCTCATTCTTGCTTCCCCCCCCCCCACCTCCATCCCCCTCCATCCCACAAGTTTATGTCCCCCCAAAAGTAAACAAAGCCTATAGAATTTACACGATTCTTTTCCATCCCTTATCATCCCTCTTCTCTTTCCAGACCCCACACCCCTTCCTCTACCTTCTCTCTCTCTCTCTCTCTCTCTCTCTCTCTCTCTCTCTCTCTCTCTCTCTCTCTCTCTCTCTCTCTCTCTCTCTCTCTCTCTCTCTCTCTCTCTCTCTCTCTCTTTCTCTCTCTCTCTCTCTATAAACTCAGAGGGAAAGAATGAGTTAATGTAAGCACAAGACCATATCATCGGGTTGACCTTACGAGACTTCGGTTTAGTATTTTTTGGGCTACCAGAGACAGCTTGTTCGATAGTTTAAGTGTTATATAATTTGATGTGTGCATATTGTACCTTATACATATATACATAAACCGGTATATATATAGATACTAATACATCCTAATATATAGGATGCTTGTTGAATGCATTTCTGCAAATTAATGTAAATCTGATATTTGTTTGCAATTAAAATAAAAAGATAACTAGATGAACAGACTACTCAAAAACGTAATCAGCAACTGCTTTACTTTTCAGTATCACTTCCTTCAATAGTCTTTCATGATAAACTGGTCAGAACAAAAAATTCACTGAGCAAAATTATAACGAGAGAGAGAGAGAGAGAGAGAGAGAGAGAGAGAGAGAGAGAGAGAGAGAGAGAGAGAGAGAGAGAGAGAGAGAGAGAGAGAGAGAGAGAGAGAGCGAGAGAGAGAGAGAGAGAGGAGAGAAAGAGAGAGAGAGAGAGAGAGGAGAGAGAGAGATGAGACGAGAGAGAGAGACAGAGAGAGAGAGAGAGAGAGCTAGATAGAGAGAGAGAGAGAGAGAGAGAGAGAGAGAGAGAGAGAGAGAGAGAGAGAGAGAGAGAGAGAGAGCCCTTCTGGTTGAACATCAAGCTCTCTGAAGACCCACAAAGACGGTTTGAGCTTATCATTATACTAACAATATAATAGAGTATGATAACAAGGTCTTGAGCTTCACTATAAGAGTGCGTAGGAAGAAGAAGGAGAAATATAAAAGACTAAAAGGTCAGTGTTTCAGGAGCGAGTATGGGCCAACTTATAAGGGAAAACAATCACATCCGTCCCCTATACTTTAAGGACGGGCTCAGGTGGTGGTGGTGGTGGCGTTGTTGTTGGTAGTGGCGGTGGTAGTGGTGGTGGTAGTGGTTAGGACAGGCTGTCCACGTGTGATTATATGTGTGTGCGCTTGATTTTGTGTGTGTGTGTGTGTGTGTGTGTATGTATGTGTTTGATTGACACACACACACACTGTCTAAAAACTCCAAACAAAACAGGAAAGGCAATACCTTAAAAAAACAGACCCAGAAAATTTCACGAAACCTGCAGCCCCCCGAAAAGTTCCTTAATCTAATTTGAGGAGAAGCGCGGTGGTTAATCCATGTGGTGACCTCACACGCGCTTTTTCTGGCAATTTTCTATGAGCAAGTTTTGTTCCCGCAATAATTCTCAGGCTTTTTTTGATATCAGAAACTAGACTGAAGCTCTAATATTATTAGTAGCTTAAAACTGATAAGCCTATAATTTTGAACCTGCCAGACGTTAACTTCCCTAAACAATTGCCAGAAATATATCTTGCGTGACACCGGCTCAAGTTCAGGTGATGTAAAAATATACAGTATATGTAACAAAAAGTCTGAAGCGAAAAAAAACGTGCTGGCTACCTCTTTTGGTGGATAAGTCTAATTAAAACGTTGCCATAACTAAATTAATTAAAACGAAATTGCGTTGTTGGCTTACGTATTGTCGGTGTGGGGCAGTATAAAAGCAAAGACCAGCAATATAATACATTAATATAGCATAGTAATATATTACACAGTTTCTAGATGCTACTGTACACTCAGATGCGAACGTGATTCCTGTATTATATACCAGTATGACACGCCAGTATGCCATGCTGGATGACACACCAGAATGACAAATATTAAGGGGGTAGTGCTTGGTTTTGGTCTATGTATTTATTTATTTATTTCTGAGTTTCCTCGCTAGACCTCCATCAAGCTTAAAATAGCACCCCCTAGACCTCCTTTGAATATAAATTTGTAAATTTTTCGGTAGAAAAAATTTGTGGCAAAAGGCCGGTTCCTTCTAAAATTACAGGCTCGCTATCGCTCGCCAGGAAAAAATCTACACCTAAATGGCACGAAAAGTCTTAACATTGACGAAGAAATGCGGCGAAAGGTCTTAAAATCGACAAACTAACGGCACAAAAATATCAAAACCTCAAAACTAATATGCTAAACATGAGGAAGAAGGGCGTCCATAAAAAGCGAGTACTACCCCCTTAAAGATCAGTGCGGCACCAGAGTATGACAAATTAATATGATACACCCGTATAATATAGGAGGCACAAAAATAAGTATTTGTCATGACAAAAATGTAGGATTACACTTGGGGGAAGGGACACTAAATCAATTGTCTCCATTGAGACAATCGACTTGATTCTTTAGATTACTTTCGGAAGAGCGTTACTAGCCCAACTCCCCATTATTACGTGTAGTGTGGGAATGTGGAATGGCTGTGGATGTGCATGTCGTCTGTAATAAGTGTAATCAGCTCGCTCATGCCGATCAAGTGCTATCATATACTTGTGTAGACGCAACGCTGGTCTACTGCACCTCAGTTGTCCCTCATTGTAGCTAGGGGTAAGGAAGCCATACCTGCAGGGCAATAAACGTACAGTGATCAGACCAGAGGCGAACCTGCGACCTCACCCGTGGAGTCGTGTGCGGTACCCCTGACCCAGGCTGGCTTCTAATTAGCATAACCCAACGTGATATTCCAGCAGTGTTCACCAGCATATTATCCTCTTCTGTAACGGTGACATCCTTAGACGATTAGACGATTTTATTCAGCTTAGGAAGGATGTCTACCCAATAAAAGGAAACAGACTATCTCAATGATTTTTTTGTGCTACCATATATCCTTCCTAAGCGTCATAAAATCGTCTGAATGTAGCTAGAATTAAATTGAAAAAACGTCACCGGTACAGAAGGGGTTAACAAGCACAACACACAAGACATAATATGAAACACAGGACACATTATATATCCTGACACACACTACACCAACACACACAAACAAACCCATGTCTGCATAACGCACCAACATGACCCAGCTCACTTATTAAACCACCATTACCATTACAAAACCTAACCCAGTGCAAAACCCTGCAAATTATATACTGCGCCTTTCTCTTCCACTGCCTTGGTCGTGTTAACTTTATATATAAATTACGTTTAATAATCACGCCGTCGCCATCACAGACACAAACAATTTCTATTTATCTATATATTACCGGACGCCGTGATCCCCAGGGATGGCCACGAATGAATCGATTTTATTTGAACTATGAATTAAAAGGGGGGTTTCTGAACCCCTTCTCTCTCATGTTTACCCCCATTAGTTTTGAGATTTTAAGACCTTTGCCCCATTTTTAGCTAATTTAAGAGTGTTCGTGCCATTTAGGTACCGATTTCTTCCTGGCGAGCGATAGCAAGCTACAACCTAGGAGGAACCGGCCTTTGCCCGAGGCATTCTCCTGCTGAAAAATGCAAAAATGTATCTGTAAATTGGGCGTCATTATTTAAGTTTGACGAGGGTCAAGGGAACACACTTATAACACAAATAATAATACATAAATAAATAAACAAATACATACAAATCTCCCCTTAATTAAATGCGTTAATCAACTCACTATAATGTATGCAAAATTATTTCTTTGTAACATGGCAGACTAAGAATAGCAGAAAACAGAACTTGCTAAAAGATATAAAAGGAGGTGGGGGGGTTTTCTGGGCCCCTTTCTCCCCGATGTTTAGCCTCACTAGTTTTAAGACGGTCGCCCCATTAGATTGGTGATTGAAACACTTTTCGCCCCATTTTCTTGTCAATATCAAGACTTTGAGTTACTTAGGTGACGATTATTTCCTGGCGACCGATAGCAAGCCTGTAATTTAAGAGGAACTGGCCTTTGACCGGGAATTTTTTCTACCAAACAATGTGCAAATTTGTTTCGAAAGGGAGTCTTGTTGTTTTTCTTTTTCATTTTTTTGTTTTCTTCTTAAAGCTTGATAGAGGTCTAGGGAGCAAACTACACAAACCCCCTTACAGAAAAAGAAAGGAAACTAGCAGAAGGAATATAAGTTTTGAGGAGAGTCTGGATTTATTTGGGGACAACTGGTGTGTGTGTGTTTATGTGTGAGAGAGAGAGAGAGAGAGAGAGAGAGAGAGAGAGAGAGAGAGAGAGAGAGAGAGAGAGAGAGAGAGAGAGAGAGAGAGAGAGAGAGAGAGAGAGAGAGAGAGAGAGAGAGAGAGAGAGAGAGAGAGAGAGGAGAGAGGAGAGAGAGAGAGAGAGAGAGAGAGAGAGAGAGAGAGAGAGAGAGAGAGAGAGAGAGAGAGAGAGAGAGAGACACACACAGGAAGTCATAACATTAACAGTACCTAATGGGTAGTGCCAAGACCAACTGTAGTAATTTGTACCCTCCACAATGCCACACACACTGACACACACTGACACACACACACACTGACACGCACACGCACACGCACACGCACACGCACACGCACACACCTTTGAACGATAGTTAATCTACCAGGTAAGTAGGAACTTTAATTTGTCACCAAATAAAGTCTATATTTACTATTCACCTTAAGGTGGTTGTAGAAACAGAAAGGGTTATCCCCAACTGCCACACAGCAGTTATATGGTAGTCCCCGGCTCCAGCACCATATTACCACCTCCTGGGACTAAATGTTTGAGACGGTTTGCTCCCAATTACAGGGCCGTACGGTGGATGGCGATGGCGCTAGTAAGTTACAGTATGTCTCAGCTGTCATTACGCTTGGCTCGCTCGGTGCTGTACTAATGTCTGTCAGATGTTGAATACGGTGAGTAAGTGTAGGAACATGTTTGTATATCTCATTCAAACTGAAGAAATCGTGTTTAGATATTGCGAATACCAATTATTGATCGAAATATACTTGGTGCCGAAACACAATTTCTTAGGCCGACTGTACATCGGTTCTGGCACTCCTGGTTATATTATCAACCACCAGGACGTGATGCTATAAAGTATAACTGGTCAATGACCCGATGCAACTTCCAGCAGGCATTCACTTAATCAGATAGTCAGATGCAGAGCTAAATAGTGAGTGAATGAAGCAAAAACAAACAATATTAAATAAATAAATAGATAAATAAATAAATATATGCATAAAAAAATAGATACATTAAAAATAAATTAAAACAATTACAAATACAAATTGAAATAATTAACAAGAACGAATAATAAAAAAAACATTCCAGACAGGAAATTAAGGACACTGCTACAATGAATCAATGACAAATAGATATAGAGTCGAATGCTCATAAAACTATGGACAGACACAAATAAATGCAGAACCAGTCAGCCATTTGGCTGATGAATAATGATATCCTGATTGTATTATTTCGTGCTTAATTAACTAGACCAATATGACGACGCTCGCTTCAAGGTTAATTAAAATCGATCTGCCTAAACGCAAATAGATTAATTAATAATGCATTATGAAGTTCATTATTCCGAACTAGGCTACACAAAAATAGTAAACACAAATATCATTACCGCCTCATATTATCATTCATTTGTTATTGCATTACAATCATACTAACTTTCCTTCCATACATAATATCATAGAGTGTATACAAAATAATGTGGGCAACTGTACAATCAAATACGATGATGTGGAAGTAGTAGTAGGTGGAAGTGGTGGTATGTCAGGGTAATGGTACAATAACGGTACAGTAACGGCGGTTCCCCTAGTGTGGCTGAATACGGTAATGCAATGGTTCAAGGATCTGTTCTCATGGCTGTCATAGAACCCTGACGAGCTATTAAGACGGCTGATGGTGGGTGGTAATGTTTCTACCTTGTGGCTTGATTGATGAGTAGCTATTATTTGTACATTAGATTTGAGAGTGGCCAAGACATAACTCCGCTAATATTGTCTATTAATGGTTGGTATTGCTTATTTTCTGGACCCCTTCTCCCTCATGTTTAGCCTCATTAGTTCGGAGATTTCAAGACGTTCGTCCAATTAGTTTGACAAAAAGACCTTTCCCCTCACTTCTTTGCTAATACTAAGACCTTTCGCGCCTTTTACGTGTCAATTTATTCTTGGCGAGTGATGACAAGCCTGTAATTTAGAAGAAATCTGCTCATCAAAGAGGAGATTCCATAACTAAGAGGAAGTGCTACTTTTGTTTTTCGGCACTGGTATTTTATACACAATATACGACAGTCGGTTATTTTCAGCTGACCGTAAATTCAATCCTTTAACCCTTTGAAGCTCTGACGCGTTTTAGCAGTTTATTTTGGCTATCATTAGACGATTTTATGCAGCTTTGAAAGTATTTGTGGGTATTAAAAGGGTAAATACTATCTCAATCAACCCTTTGACTTCTAAATACCGTTACTAATCTAAATAAAATCGTCTAATAGTAGCCAGCAACAGAACAGAAATGCGTATGAAAGGGTTAACACCTGATTTATCGATACTTAGTGGAAATATATGAAACTATTATATCTCTACATCACGTTTTCATAACCCTTTCTGTAACGGCGATGTCCTTTTAGTTTTATTCTAGCTACATATACGCGATGTTATGAAGATTACGAAGGATATATGGTAGCTAAAAGGAATGATTGAGATATATGGTAGCTAAAAGGAATGATTGAGATATATGGTAGCTAAAAGGAATGATTGAGATATATGGTAGCTAAAAGGAATGATTGAGATCGTATGTAGCCTATTAATTGGTAGACGTCCTTCCTAAGCTGAACAAAAATGTTAAATAAATGCCAGAATATAATGAAAAGGGTGTCACTAGTACTGGATGGGTTAAGTAAACAAAGAGGATTTGACAATTTACCGTCGATTGAAAATAATGACTATAGTCGCTCAATAATACATGTTTATCATATTGTAATACCGTATTCACACACTATCATCACATAACAAATTAAAACAAAATGAAACACACACAAGAAGTTGAATCCCCCCTCCTCCCCTCCTCCCCCCTTCGCATTGACCCATTGACCCACTTTCCACCTCCCATTGATCTTAAAGAGTATTTTTGTTCTGGGCCCCCTTCTTCCTCATTTTCAGCCCCATTAGTTTTAACATTTAAAGCTGTTTGCCCCATTAGTTTGGCGATTTTAAGACCTTTCCTGCCATTTGTGTGTCGATTATATCATGGCGAGCAATAAAAAACCTGCAATTTAGAAGGAACCTGCCTATGGCTAGGGCACGTTTATCTCGAAGGGAGTCTTGAGGGAAATTGTTTAAGCTTGATGGAGGTCTAGGGAAGAAATAAAAAAACTTCTCTTAACAAAATGAAACTCAAACACAGAGTAATCCAGCTTACTCTGACAAACACTTCCTCCTCCTATTCATATCACTACACTTAGCAAGCGCACCACACTTCTATCCGACAACCTAAATTACCTCTAACGCACTTTGATTTTCTCTCTGTGTCACTCTTTCAATCTTGGAGGGGGGAGTGGATGGGGGCACTTGTTGCAGGCAAATTTGAGGTATTAGTTTATGACCAACCAGTTACGGGCCCCATCGATGATTATTAGTGTGTTATCACTTTCATGAACGATACTTTGTTGGTGTACATGTAATTACCGTCGCAAATTCACTATAAATGAAATACGAGAAACTGTTAAAAATCCCTCCCTGTCGATGGCCGCGCCGCAATAATACACAAGGACCGTCCTTTGGGAGCTCTTACCCTCGACCTGTCAGTCGAACGTCACTACACCTAGCGGTCTTTTTAGGAATCATGAACCATAGCATGAACCAATCACAATGCTTCCCGTCACTCATGGAACCAATCACAGACTTCCATCAAATTATCAAACAATCACACAGTTTTTCAGTCGTCACGTCACGCCCCTCGCCGAGCGGGGGCTAGGCTCAGTTCGAAGATGGAGGCGATGGAGATCGTATGTGCTTTGGGGCAGATATTGGGGACGGATACCAGGACGTTTAATATAATCATTCTTTAACGTCTCGCCACAGCCTTTCTACATATTGTGTATGGATTGCAGGATTCTCATGATTCAAGGAAGCTGAGGCTGTGAGTCTCTATTGCGGGGACTTCTAACCGCGTAATTTCGACGACGACCCTGATGATCCACTGGAACCGATCAACCTCCTCTCAACCTACTGCAACCTCTTCTTCAGCCTCTCAACCTACTGCATAAACCTCTTCAGCCTCTCATTATGGTATGTTATCGTCTAGGGGACATATACTGGGTGTTAGGTAAAGGATAGGTTAGGGTCTTTGGTTAGGTTAATGGCAAAACTTGGCTCGGATTTCAGGGATTTAGCGGGGGGGGGGGGGGGGGCGGGGGGGAGTTGCAGCCCCCACCCATAATACTAGGTTAGGCTAATGTTAACCCCATAATACTAGGTTAGGTTAGGTTAGGTTAGGCTATTTGGTTAGGTTAATGACAAAACTTGGCTCGGATTTAATGGATTTAGCGGGGGGGGGGGGGGGGGCAGCAGCCCCCACCCATAACACTAGGTTAGGTTAGGTTAGGCTAGGTTTGGTTAGGCTAATGTTAACCCCTTAATACTAGGTTAGGTTAGGTTAGGTTAGGTTAGGTTATTTGGTTAGGTTAATGACAAAACTTGGCTCGGGTTTAATGGATTTAGTGGGGGGGGGGGGGGCAGTAGCAGAACATGATGATATAATCGGCATTACAGAATCTTGGTTATATACGGAAGACAGAGACTTTTTAGCCGAATATATGCTTCCTGGTTATACAATGTTTGAGAAAAGTCGGATCAATAGAAATGGAGGAGGAGTTCTGTTTTTTATAAAGGAAAGTCTTAATCCCGTCTTAATGTCAAAACCTCAAATTGCGAATATAGACATATCTTACGTACTATTAAATAATAAACGAGGAACTAAAATAACACTAGCTTTATTATACAGACCCCCATCTCAATCAGTGCAAACTGACAGTGAAATTTATGAACAAATTGCAGAAATAACTAACATACAAGATACCGTAATTCTTGGCGATTTCAACTTACCTGTGACTAAATGGGGCGATATTCTTACTTCACACTCTGGACACGACCTCTATGCTAACTTGCAAGAGAGTTCACTTTTTCAATTTGTACAATCTCCGACCCGTGGTAATAATGTGCTTGACCTTGTACTCGCAACAAAAGAAGAATTAATAGAGAATTTGAATGTTGGTGATGAATTCAGTAACAGCGACCATCGTACGATAAATTTCACTGTAAAGTTTACTAGTAACAAATCAAATAGCAGCATTGAGAAAGTCCCTAATTTCAAGAAAGCAAATTTTCATAAACTTAAATCAAAGCTTAAAGAAACTGACTGGAGCTTTCTGACTAACAATAACGACATAAATACATCTTGGGAGTGTTTCACAACCACTTACCTTAAGGCAGTGCAAGACTGCATACCATCGAAAATACGGCGTCCAGGCCATAATGATAAGCCCAAATGGTGGAATAAAGATATTTCAGACTGTCTGCTTGCTAAACAAATTTGCTAATTATAGATTAAAATCCTCACAAAATGACGAAGAACGGGTGAAATTTGTAGAGCTACGACGCAAAGCCAAAAAGTTAATTAAGCAAAGTAAAACGACCCTGGAGTTACATGTTGCGAATCGAAGTAAAACAAACCCGAAAGAATTCTATAGTTATATCAGAAAGAAAAAAGTAGTTACTTCAACTGTTGGACCATTAGTCGATGAAAATGGAGAATACACCAAAGACGAAGTACAAATGAGTAATGCCCTCAATACCTTCTTTGCATCAGTTTTTACAACAGAAGACCTCAGTGATATCCCTACACCATCGCCGATTCAGATTGATAATTCAGATGTTCTAAGCAATATCACCGTTACAGAGAGAGAAGTATTGAATTGTTTAGATAAACTCAAGGTAAATAAAACGCCTGGACCTGATAAAATCTCGCCTAGAGTTCTAAAGGAAGCTAAGGATGAGCTCTCCAAACCACTGACATTACTATTCAATAAATCCTTGCAGTCTGGAACTATGCCCGATCAGTGGAAGCTAGCCAACATAACACCGATATTCAAAAAAGGCAGCAAATCCCTACCCAGTAACTATCGTCCAATTAGCTTAACCTCAGTTGTATGTAAAATGCTAGAAACGGTCATACGAGACAGACTCGTAAATCACTTAGAGGCAAATAACATACTTAAAGATACTCAACACGGCTTTCGTAAAAAACGTTCCTGTTTAACAAACCTCTTAGACTTCTTCCACGATATCCTCAACCTCTACGATGAGAGTAAAGCTGTAGATATTATATACCTTGATTTTCAAAAGGCCTTTGACAAAGTTCCCCACAAACGTTTACTGCTAAAACTAAAAGCGCATGGAATACAAGACGGTGTGTTGAAATGGATAGAAAATTGGCTCAGCGACAGAAAGCAAAGAGTAGTCATAAACGGTAAGGCATCTAAATGGACCAATGTAAGTAGCGGGGTACCCCAGGGATCGGTACTAGGACCAATTATCTTTCTAATTTACATCAACGACATAGATGAGGGTCTCACCTGTACAATCTCAAAATTTGCTGACGATACAAAAATTGCAAATAGCGTACTCTCAAAAGAACAAGTTGACGATATGCAACACAATCTAGATAAATTGTCATGTTGGGCCCAAATTTGGCAAATGAGTTTCAATGCGGATAAATGTAAAGTACTACATATCGGATACCTAAATGAGAAAGCAAACTATTCGATGAATGGCACTCAGCTTAAGAATGTAAACAGAGAAACTGATCTGGGAGTAACAATATCGAGTAACCTAAAACCGAGTCAACAATGTTCAGAAGTTGTTAAGAAGGCAAACAAAATAATTGGCTTTATAGGCAGGTCATTTGAGCATAAATCCAAAGAAGTTATCCTAACCCTTTACAATTCCTTAGTCCGCCCTCTTCTGGAATACTGCGTTCAATCCTGGTGCCCTTATTACCAAAAAGATATAAACAAGCTAGAACGAGTTCAACGTAGAGTTACCAAAATGATACCTAGCCTAAAGAACAAACCATACGAAGAGCGTCTTAGAGAATTAAATCTATTTCCTTTAACCCAGCGCAGATTAAGAGGTGACTTAATTCAAGTGTTCAAAATCATCAAAGGCATCGACAATATGAACTGTAGTAAGTACTTCACTATCGACCAATCTAATTACACGCGGGGAAACGGTTGCAAAATTATTGGTAAATCTTTTAACTCACACGAATCTAAGAATTTCTTCTTCAATCGAGTTGTCAACTTGTGGAATGGGCTTCCCCGAAACGTTATAGACTGCATCACCGTTGATTCATTTAAACTCCGCCTAGACAAATATCTCGCATCAAACCCGCGACTGACTGCGTTTGTAAATGAATAACTTTATTTTATCCCCCCTCAGTTACTAACCCATCTGTCCCCTACTAACTTCCTAATCCTGCCACGGACAATAGTTCCAGGGCAGTAATTCCCTTTCCAATGTTCCCTTACCCACTCTAAACCACTGTTTGGACACTTGATCCTCAGTGTTTTGGAGGACAAGCAACCTAGAAGGGTCACTAGATCTGTTGTTGCTTGATTTCCTTTGTACTCCTTTGAATGCTACCCAGGTAATATTGAAGGTTACTGTACTTAGAGTTCTAGTAAGGAAGGGGCCGGAATTTCACCCCACTGTCCTGAGGCTCTTGTGCACGGTGGAAAGAAAGAGAGAGAGAGAGAGAGAGAGAGAGAGAGAGAGAGAGAGAGAGAGAGAGAGAGAGAGAGAGAGAGAGAGAGAGAGAGAGAGAGAGAGAGAGAGAGA
Source organism: Paralithodes platypus (assembly GCA_032716605.1). NCBI lineage: Eukaryota > Metazoa > Arthropoda > Malacostraca > Decapoda > Lithodidae > Paralithodes > Paralithodes platypus. The sequence continues at coordinate 59,398,283 of CM064578.1, forward strand.
GAGAGTAAAGCTGCCGCCTTCAACTGACAGCTGGATGGTACAACCAGACACACTTGTGGAGCTATCAGTTACTGTCAAGCCAAATGTTCAGAATACATTTATTTCTCTATAAAGTACATACCTATGTGTGTGGGGGGAGCAGGCCATAATACGTTTCAGTTTATATTTATGGGTCCACGAGGGCCCCACTTTCCAATAATTTCAATGATAGTAGTGGATAGGGTATTGAATATCAGGGAAAATAGGAAGACACGAATTTGTATATATCCAAAGTATGTGAAAATCTGTACTCCACATCCGTTGTCAGGATGCAAGGTGTTGAAGTTAAGTGAGCTGTATACTAGTATAGTTTACGTTCAAAAAACGTTTTCTGTCTCTGTAGCTTCGTACTAAGTAAGTTGTCTTTTACAATAACAAGAACAAGTGATAGATTTTAACACTCATACGTAAATGCCTTCTAGTCAAGTGTTGTTCAATTAAGTAATTTAGTTTGTTTTTATTTAGAGATAAAAGTATAGTTGAAATTTTGAAGATAGCCCATGCAATATGATCGTGGCTGTACAGTACAACAATGTTTGGGTGTCATGGCAGCATGCAACCCACACACATTTATCACCTCCACCAGATGTTACGGTCAAAGTCTATTGTTTTTAGAGCCAAGCACACACTTCGCCTCACCTTATATACACTGTCGTAAGTTACGATGGGTGATGAAGGCCGAAATACACTAAATCACCGTGAACAAAGTCGATCTCTACCTCCCACACACACACGGCTGTAAGTCACTGTCAGGTTCCAACATTACTATCTACATTTCCCCCAAGCTTCACCTGTAAGCACCGAACATCCGGGCGAAGATAAATGAAACAGACGATACTTACTGACACACATACACTACACTGGCGAGGGTAAACTGGCGGTAAGTCTTAATATAGGCTATCCTTTGTAAAGCTACGTTAATTCAGTACCAACTAAACACAATTGTTCAACCATTTATTTGTAATTTACCTTGATATATCATATGAAATATTATTGTTGCTTAACAACGAATATATTCATTGGAGAGTTAAGCAGATGCTTTAGATACGTATGGAATACACTGGAGCTTTCGGTCAATAGCTCGGCTTCACTTGGGTTCGAAGCTTCGTTTACTAGGTGTAATTCTCGTTGCAGAGGCAAATTATTTCATTAGAGATGTGTTCTTTACTATATAACTATTTACTATTGTTTATATGTTCATTTAGTAAGTATTACTATATAGTGCATACAGCTTATTATACATTATTTATTATTATACTATTGAGCTGTAAAATAATTCATCTATTGCTTCACACACATCAAATGTTTCGAAGATTATTATTATTGCTGGAAGTTTAGTCACGCTCAAAAGTCGTGTCTTACCTGGTAGCACATTTTTAAAGTTAGGATATGTATCTAGTAAAAAATAAAATCATTAATAGCCATAGAAAAAACCTGCAATATTAAAAGCTTGTTTATATTTGTATTATATTAACTCTGTATATCAGCTCTGGAACTCTATCTCGCAATCTGTCTTTCTCTCACCCTATGACTTGAACTGCATCAAGCTCCGCGTGTTCAGACTTCTTGACTCTAACGTACAGTACCTTGGATTTGTCTCTCTTTCAACTGGGGAGGGGGGGGGGGGACTTGTTACACCTATTTTGCCTTTTGTCTCCTTCCACATTAAATATAACATCAAAGCACAATAATAATATGGTTGAAGAGATAAAGATAGGACGGGATGTTTGAGAGTGGCAGTACGGGTAATGTAGCTGCCAGGCCATCCCAATATAGTGGTGTTTCATTGAACATTTTCTGTAATCAATTGTTGAAGCGAAATAGAAAATGGCAGACGGAAATAAATAGGGATACTTTCCTATTTGCCGTCGGTAAAACGTGTACTATAATTGTCATTGATTTTTGTCACTTATTCGAGTATACTATTATCATTACTACTATTATTATTATTATTATTATTATTATTATTGTTAATAGTAGTAGTAGTAGTATTATCATTTTCATAATTATTATTTGTATCATTATTATTATTATTTTTATTATTTTTATTATTATTATGGCTACCTCGAAAATGTCTTTCGCGGCGTTAATACAAACAATTTATTATGGACACTGGGAACGTATGGGCTCACCATATATATCTATCTATAACACACACACACACACACACACACACACACACACACACACACACACACTCACTCACTCACTCACTCACTCACTCACTCTCTCTCTTTCTCTCTCTAAAGAGAGGAATAGTTTACCAAGGGATGTGGTCGACAGGAATTCTTTTTTGATACGTTTAAGAAAAGGCTGGACGATCATCTAATAAAGATTGGATTAATATGAATTAATCAGTAGGCATGTGTAATTTCCTTTTCAAAATAATTTCTTCCTATACTATATAAAAACTTTCCTTGTGGGCATTTCCTGACCCATAAGGTTACACTTCATCCTGTTTTCCGGTACGGCTTTTTAGCTGGAGGGAGCGGAGGGTGGGGAGAGAGCCTTCTACTTTACTGTCCTATTCTTACCCTATAAACTGTCCCTGTCTAGTAGTATTAAGGCCGGATCACCTAGTTGGAACTGCAAGGTCTGTGTGGTCTGAGTATATGTGTAACTCTGTGTAACTCTCTCTCATTACATGTCGAACTTTCACCATAACCGTTTACTAAGATTTTGTTTCCTAGACCTACCCAATGTATTTCCCCCCTTGCATTTGTACATAGCCACCTATTGTTTCCACCCCTTCTCCCCTATACCTATATTTCTTTTCTCTCACTCCCCTCTAGCTCTCACTTTCACGCACCCACTCTCAATCTAACTCTCACACTCTCATTCTCATTCAAGCACTCTCTCTCTCTCTCCCTCTCTCTCTCACACACACACACACACACACACACAAACACATACAATCCAGTGGGCCTTGGTATATCATTATTAACTCTTGCTCAGAATTCCATGGACAATCTTTCCCCTGACTATACTCCACACACACACACACACACACACACACATACAATCCAGTGGGCCTTGGTATTTCATTATTAACTCTTGCTCAGAATTCCATGGACAATCTTTCCCCTGACTATACTCCCAACTCTCAATGTATTCCTGTTTGCTAACTATTATTCGACACTTTAGCTAAATCTGGCTAATATTGAGTATGTTAGGTATGGAGGTGGGGGTGGGAGGGGGGTGGGGCTAGTTTGCTCCCTAGACGTCTCTCTATCTAAACAAAACACCCCTTCTAGATATATTGGTATCTTTTTCGGTATAAAAACTTAGTGTGTTTGTTTCGCTATGATAATGGTCTGTATAGCCTACCTTATTCTGGCTAGCACCAACCGATTATAGTCAGCTTATGAAAGGCCTATCACAGTCAGAGAAGAGCATTGACATTCTCAGTGCTTCGAATTTAGTTTATTCTGAGTAACCACTGATCTCTTCATTTAGCTTAAAGATTAGTCGCAGTCGAGAGCGAATAAATACAGATTAAAAATCTCCGAGGTCATTCATTAGCTGAATAAAAACATTTGGAAAGAGCTAAAACAACATCAGTGTAACGATAGCCTATAATTAGTGTGTGTGTGTGTACAAAAGAGTACGAAGGAAATCAAGCAACAACAGGTCTAGTGACCCTTCTAGGCTGCTTGTCCTCCAAAACACTGAGGATCAAGTGTCCAAACAGTGGTTTGGAGTAGGTAAGGGAACATTGGAAAGGGAACTACTGCCCTGGAACTAATGTCCGTGGCAGGATTAGGAAGTTAGTAGGGGACAGATGGGTTAGTAACTGAGGGGGGGATAAAATAAAGTTATTCATTTACAAACGCAGTCAGTCGCGGGTTTGATGCGAGATATTTATCTAGGCGAAGTTTACATGAATCAACGGTGCTGCAGTCTCTTTTTCTTCCTCTCTCAGTTGGAAGGACCATAGTACCAGTCTTGCTAAGGCAACCTCCCAGAAGCTGGGTGTGCTCAACCGCCTTAGGCGGTTCTTTTCCCCTGCACAGCTTCTTGCTCTGTACAGGGGCATAGTGCGTCCTTGTATTGAGTATTGTACACATGTGTGGGGAGGTTCCTCTCACACCGTTCTCCTAGACAAAGTTGAAAGGAAGGCCTTTCGTATCATTAACTCCCGTCCACTCACCAACTCTCTGCAATCTCTCTCTCTCCGCCGCAATGTTGCATCTCTCTCGCTATTCTATCGCTACTATAATATTCAGTGTTCATCAGAGCTTTCCCAATGTATACCACCTCCTTTACGTAGGGCACGTGGTACCCGTCTTAACACTCAATCCCACCCCTACTCTGTGCAACTCTCCAACCCAAGAGTGAAATGTTACTCTCAAACTTTCTTCTACTCAACAGCTGAGCTCTGGAACTCTCTCCCAGAATCAGTCTTGCCCTCTTCCTATGACTTAAATTGCTTCAAACTCCGTGTGTCCAGGCATTTTGGCTCGAACGTCCCTTGATTTTGGCCCTGTCACTCTTTTTAACTATGGGGGAGGCACTCGCTATAGGCAATTCTGCCTTGTGCCTCTCTCAATCACATAGAACAAAAAAATCTATAACATCTCGGGGAAGCCCATTCCATAAGTTGACAACTCGATTGAAGAAGAAATTCTTAGATTCGTGTGAGTTAAAAGATTTAACAATAATTTTGCAACCGTTTCCCCGCGTGTAATTAGATAGGTCGATAGTGAAGCACTTACTACAGTTCATATTGTCGATGCCTTTGATGATTTTGAACACTTGAATTAAGTCGCCTCTTAATCTGCACTGGGTTAAAGAAAATAGATTTAATTCTCTAAGATGATCCTCGTATGGCTTGTTCTTTAGGCTAGGTATCATTTTGGTAACTCTACGTTGAACTCGTTCTAGCTTGTCTATATCTTTTTGGTAATAAGGAATCCAGGATTGAACGCAGTATTCCAGTAGAGGGCGGACTAAGGAATTGTAAAGGGTTAGGATGACGTCTTTGGATTTATGCTCAAATAACCTGCCAATAAAGCCAATTATTTTGTTTGCCTTCTTAACAACTTCTGAACATTGTTGACTCGGTTTTAGGTTACTCGATATTGTTACTCTCAGATCGGTTTCTCTGTTTACATTCTTAAGCTGAGTGCCATTCATCGAATAGTTTGCTTTTTCATTGTGGTATCCGATATGGAGTACTTTACATTTATCCGCATTGAAACTTATTTGCCAAATTTGGGCCCAACATGACAACTTATCTAGATTGTATTGCATATCGTCAATTTTTTTTTTTTTTTTGAGAGTACGCTATTTGCAATGTTTGTATCGTCAGCAAATTTTGAGATTGTACAGGTGAGACCCTCATCTATGTTGTTGATGTAAATTAGAAAGACAATTGGTCCTAGTACCGATCCCTGGGGTACCCCGCTACTTACATTGGTCCATTTAGATGCCTTACCGTTTATGACTACTGTTTGCTTTCTATTGCTGAGCCAATTTTCTATCCATTTCAACACACCGTCTTGTATTCCATGCGCTTTTAGTTTTAGCAGTAAACGTTTGTGGGGAACTTTGTCAAAGGCCTTTTGAAAATCAAGGTGTATAATATTTACAGCTTTACTCTCATCGTAGAGGTCGAGGATATCGTGGAAGAAGTCTAAGAGGTTTGTTAAACAGGAACGTTTTTTACGAAAGCCGTGTTGAGTATCTTTAAGTATGCTATTTTCTTCTAAGTGATTTACGAGTCTGTCTCTTATGAGTGTTTCTAGCATTTTACATACAACTGAGGTTAAGCTAATTGGACGATAGTTACTGGGTGGGATTTGCTGCCTTTTTTTAATATTGGTGTTACGTTGGCTAGCTTCCACTGATCAGGCATAGTTCCAGACTGCAAGGATTTATTGAATAGCAATGTCAGTGGTTTGGAGAGCTCATCCTTAGCTTCCTTTAGAACTATAGGTGAGATTGTATCAGGTCCAGGCGTTTTATTTACCTTGAGTTTATCTGTAACGGTGATATTGCTTAGAACATCTGAATTATCAATCTGAATCGGCGATGGTGTGGGGATATCACTGAGGTCTTCTGTTGTAAAAACTGATGCAAAGAAGGTATTGAGGGCATTACTCATTTGTACTTCGTCTTTGGTGTATTCTCCATTTTCATCGACTAAGGGTTCAACAGTTGTAGTAACTACCTTTTTCTTTCTGATATAACTATAGAATTCTTTCGAGTTTGTTTTACTTTGATTCGCAACATGTAACTCCAGGGTCTTTTACTTTGCTTAATTAACTTTTTGGCTTTGCGTCGTAGCTCTACAAATTTCACCCGTTCTTCGTCATTTTGTGAGGATTTTAATCTATCATTAGCAAACTTTTTAGCAAGCAGACAGTTTGAAATATCTTTATTCCACCATTTGGGCTTATTATTGTGGCCTGTACGCCTTATTTTCGATGGTATGCAGTCTTGCACTGCTTTTAGGTAAGTGGTTTCGAATAATTCCCAAGATGTATTTATGTCGTTATTGTTAATTAAAAAGCTCCAGTCAGTTAATTTAAACATAGCTCTAAGTTTATGAAAGTTTGCTTTCTTGAAATTAGGGACTTTTTCGATGCTGCTATTTGGTTCATTACTAGTAAACTTTCAAGTGAAAGTTAATTGTAGGATGGTCGCTGTTACTGAATTCATCACCAACATTAAAATTCTCTATTAATTCTTCTTTTGTTGCAAGTACAAGGTCAAGAACGTTATTACCACGTACGTGTGTGTGTGTGTGTGTGTGAGTATGTGACCCTTATCAACAAAGGCAGTAAGAGAGAGATAACTCGTTGACCGTGAACAGACAGCGCCTTCCTGTATATATTCACATATTCCATTAAAGTGGAGTGGAAACCTTCCCGTGCAATAACTAGTAGGCCAAATAGCTTTAACATTAACCTTTATAGCTCACAAACGATAAGAGTAATCGAGCTACTATTTTCACCATTAAGAAAGAGTTTGTCAGCGAATAGTTGTGGAAATTTACAGTTCATTTGCCTTAGACCATTGTGAATTACAGTGGCTATGGGTTATAATTTCTGGCCTACCTATAATGAATGTACTTTAGTGGGCTTTGTTGTCACTGAATTCCACTCTTTCGGTCAGCTACTCTCGGGCTTGCTCCTACAAATAAATTTTGGCTGGCCATAAGATGTTTTATTATATTAAGGGACATTCATATTTATGTCTTTGTTTATTAAACTATCTGTATATATATTGTTACGTATCTTGATCCTCAAGTGGTTAACTTGATGAATCTAGATAGCACAGAGATATATATTAAGGTATCAGTCAGCTGAAGGCAAAACAAAAGTAAAATCTAATAACATTATTTCCTGTTGTTGCTTCCTTTCCTTTTGGATCTTAGGACTTAGTATCCTTTATTGACTGATACTCTTTAATTATGAAAAAATACTGAAACTAATTAAAGTCATGTAGTATTTATAAAGAATTATTATTTAACCGAAGCTTAGTAGGCTATGGTTATGAACCGAAGAAGTTATATCTAAAGAAGGACTATTAATTCTATAAAAAGTCTTGAAAGATAAATATTAAAGTAAGAATATTTCTGTCTCTTACCCTTTTTGAAATGAATAGATAGTTTTCTTATATGTCCTTTTATTTATATTTAATGTAATTATTCTTGGTTCTTGTCTTACGTTAATAGTATTATATTATTATTATCATCAGGATTAATATCAGTCACATACAAAGTTAGATATATATTTAATAATTAGTTAAATGTATTTCTTAACCACGTAACATTGAGGTTTGATTAGGAGTAAATTAAGTTACAGGATCGCTTCATAGATTCGATTCAGGTCTCACTCAAATAATATGAAAAGCAAAAATAATATTTTGAAGCTAAAAGAATTTTCTTCAGCTTAGGAAATCACTAGAAGTAATATTAACACAGCCATGATAGTCTAAGGCGATATTACTAATATGAGACAATAGCCTCACCGTACTAAGCACCGTTAAGCAATGTAAGCTTAATTAAAAGAAAATGAAAGAACTCGTAAGTATTAATATAAAACAATAGTATTACTTTCATCATAACCCAATTACTTAAAGAGTTGCTTTAGTCCACAAGTTAGTCAACTAAAATAGTTAAGTACATAATAATAGCGTTAACGTTAATTCCCAATCAAATAGTTAAGTACATAAATAGTAGCGTTAACGTTAATTCCCAATCAAATAGTTAAGTACAATAATAGTAGCGTTAAAGTTAATTCGCAATCAAATAGTTAAGCACATAATAGTAGCGTTAACGTTAATTCCCAATCACATGTCTCACTAACCAACATAACGTAAGTGTTTACACCGAACACACTTAACACACACTTATATAAATCTGACTGACAGTCACAAACCCATTATAATACTTCACCCCGTCTTCCTCCAGCTGCAAGTTCACCTTCCCCAACTCCAAATGAGACTGATTTGAATGCCCACAACTGGGGTCTTATATACTGAACAATGATTGTGTAGGAACGAATCAGGAGGCGGGGGGTAGTGCCCGCTCCAATCACAGCTCCTCGAGTTGCGTGGTCCAATGGAGTCTCCTGGCGTCGATCATACGTCATAGCGTCGGGTCATCGAAGTAGTTTGCAGGGTTCCCTATGACGCACGCAGGTGTGAAGGCTTGTTTGCTGGTATGCGGGCGAGCTGGTTTCCCACTCGCTGGTTCGCTCGCTAGTCTGCTTCGCCGCTTGGGTAGTTTGACACTCCTTCAACTCTAATTCTAACCCTTAAATTAACATACAGGGCTCCGTATGTCAGACCTCCCCCCTAGAAAAGAGTTTAAGGAGTATAGTACATAATATTAAACATAATACATCAATAGATTCACCACCAGATTGGCAACAGCAAGATTATAATGAGGATATAATAAGGATATCACCCAAAGTAGGCAACGTCTCCAGGTACCACATCAGAACATAGACGGAACGTAGCTGGAGCGTTATTCGAACTGCAAGGCATCTCACAGCTGAAGGCTTGACAGCGCACTACTAAAGCATGATATTTACCTCGCTACAAGGGAGAGCTAATTGCCAAAATCCTCTCATTAAAATAATCTTACCGCTGGATGAGGCGAACCCGGTAAATGCAATCGTTGATCCGTGGCAGTGGGTAGGTATCGTTCTTTGTGACAGCATTAACTTGCCTATAGTCCATACATAACCTATGGCTCCCATCTGACTTTGGCACAAGTATGACCGGACTACTCCACTGGCTTAAGGCCCTTGTGATCAGCTGGTTTGAAAAAATGAAGTCAAGCTCGACCTGCAGTATACTCCTGCGTTGTGGTGAGACACGGTAGGGGGATAGTTTAATGGGAGTTGCATCCCCTACGTCGATGTCGTGCACGGCCAAAAAGGGGGAGCAGGACCAAAACCTCATCACCGGGCTGAAACTCCCTCTCACAGGCTTTTCTGTTATACCATTTCTTCATGGAGCTTTTAGCCACGGTCAAGTTTTGAGCGGCAAACTCACATGAGGATCTCAGCCGGGTTTTGAAATCTGAAACATACTTGAGGAGGTTTTGGTTCCCTTCCTGGCCAACTAGGCTATCCTGCAATAGTTGCAAAGGACCTCTTACCTGGTGACCGAAAACTAGTTCATTAGGGGAAAAACCCAGGGATTCAGTTGGAACCTCACGAGTAGCAAATAAAAGAAAAGGTACCCCCTTATCCCACTCAACTCCGGTCTCTGTACAATACTTACGTAACATGCCCTTTAATGTCTGATGATATCATTCGAGAACCCCTTGACTCTCTGGGTGGTAGGTGCTAGACTTAACATGCTCGATACCCAACTCCTTCAGGGACTGCTGAAAAATGTTAGAGGTAAAATTAGTTCCTTGATCACTTTGCACCTCATGGGGGAAACCCATTCTGGTGAAGAATTTGAGCAGTTCCTTGGTGACAGTTGGAGCAGAGGTAGTCCTTAAGGGTAGTCCTCTGGGTAGCGAGTTGCCATGTCCATGATAGTTAATAAATAAATGTTACCTTGGGAAGTCTTAGGCAATGGGCCTACAATGTCCACTACCACCCGAGTAAAAGGATTCTCGAAAACGGGCAAGGGCACCAGAGGATGTACAGGCACCTTCTGATTGAGTTTTCCTGTCATCTGGCAAGTGTGACACACTCTAGAAAACTCCACTACATCTGCACGCATTCCTGGCCAGTAAAAGTGGGCTCTGATTCTGTCTAGAGTTTTTCTCACACCTAGGTGTCTTGCCAATGGTATACAATGTGCCATTTCCATGATATCTCTACGACAAGGTTTGGGGACTACTACTTGATGGACGTCCCAAGCCCCGTCATCAATTGGTCTGTGTGGCTGTCTCCATCTACGTCACAATACTCCTCCTTTGAGGTAGAAACATTCACCACCCTCCTTCTCACATTCCTCTTCACTCACAGACCTGGCAGCTAACTCCTTGCATTCACTATCATCTCTCTGTAGCTCTACCAGGTCACTAGGACAATTTGGAGGGGTTTCATGGTCATCGTTAGGGTCAAGATGAGCCATAAAGGTGTCAGATAAATCCACCTCAGTCACATCATCAGGCACAGTTGGAGCGGCATTCACACTCTCATCATCCCTTTCATCAACTCTTACATTCGGTACATTTCTGTCTGAGGGAACTGCTACTTGAGACATTGAACGTGTGACAGCACACACAGGGGAAACTGTTGGCATCTCCTTTTCGAGCTCACCGGTTAGTGGCTCGTTAACAGGGGAAAGTGACAAAATGGGGTCTGGTCGGACCTTCTCACCTGCTACATCATTCCCCAAAAGGAGTGTTACCCCAGACACAGGGATATATTGGGACCTACACAAAGCTATGGTGGCCTCACCCTGTAGTAACTCACATTCAATTTCGCCTTTTACCAAGTGTGCATAAAATTGGCCTCCAGCACCTCTCATTACAAATGGTTCGCCAGGTGGGCACTCAGTGTAAAGATTCACCATGAGGGTGCTAGTAGAACCTGTGTCTCTCAGAATTTTTACCTCATGCATACAACCATTTAATCTCACGTTGCCAGATGAAATAAAGGGACGGTAACTGTCCTGCACTGATGGTGAAATTATTATTGGCTTAACCCTAGTGGGTTGCACCACACATGCTACTACACCCCTGTCTAGATGATTTACGTTAGCTGTTAGGTACTCCTTCTGTCAGGAGTCCTGTATTAAAGGAACTTTTGGTGCTAGGTACTCCTTCTGTCGGGAGTCCTGCATTACAGGCACATATGGAGTTTGAGATACGGCGGCAACTGTCTGCCCCGATCTCTCTGTTCTCTCCTTGGCCCAGCACTGATAAGCTAGGTGGCCTCTCTTGCCACAAAAAGTACATACTTTAGGGGATACGGGAACGTTCCCTCTTTGAGCATTACTATTACTTTGGGGCCCACCTCTGTTACCATTGCCCTGAGTCGCATTTTTAGTTGGGGGAACAATTCTATTTTGGCTAGCTGGGGAAGACGTTATAGGCTTGTGACTGGGTCTGTCAGATTTGTGATTGGGATACTTAAAATTAGAACTAGAATTATCGTGGGGCTTCTTTCCACGAAATTTGTTGTTGAGCACGTATGTGTGAGCCATGTCAGTGGCGTCGGCAAGACAATCTACCTTTTTCCCCTTTAAATGATAGGATACAGAAGAATCAATTTTCCATAGGAAATTTTCTAACAGGACCAACTCCTTCAGATCGTTGTAGCTTGTGACTTTCTTACTCTTGACCCAATGATTGAAAGTTTTAGTCATGGTCCTGGCAAATACCTTATGGGTTTCTTCTACTTTCTTCTGTTTTTTACGGAAAGATTGCCTGTAAGCCTCAGGCTGCAATTGATAGGTTTTTAAGATAGCTTCTTTGAGATTGTCATAATCCTGCCTAACTTCTGCTACTTCTGACAAATACGTGGCTCGAGCCTGCCCTGTCAAAACGGTTTGCAACATAAAAGGCCATTGATCTCTTGTCCACTTCATACCTCCAGCAACTTCCTCAAACAAAACAAAGAATTCCTGCACATTATCCTCAGTGAAAGGTGGAATGACACTGGTCATAGTTAATCCCAGAGGGGGAGCAATTAAGGGAGCATTTGTATTGACATTTAGTTGGGCCGTACGATATTGATATTCACATTGTTCGGTCGTTGCTCTGGCTTTTATGCTGGCTTCTTCGATATTTGCTCTGGCTTTTATGCTGGCTTCTTCGATATTTGCTTTTATTCTGGCTTCTTCGGTATTTGCTTTTATTCTGGCTAGTTCTAGTATTTGATCACCGGTCAAACCAGGTGGCAATTGTTCATCAAGTTGGCTAGGTTTACTCGAGATCCCACCAACTGCTCCGTCACCCTCCTCGCCTTCTACAGGGAACAGGTGGGTTTTTATGGTCTGAGCCACCTCTACTTTGGACATGTTTGAGACAGTTAATTGGAGATGTGAGGCAAGCACTTTCAGTTCGGATTTTGACAGACAGTCAATATCAGGGGCTGTGGGTTCTGATTCTATGAAAACTCGAGCATCTTCGTCATTAATTAGATGAGGCATGATTAATATTTGTTTTTTAAGTAGTGAAATGGTAATGAAACTGAGTGAAACTGTATGAAACGAATCCTGGCGAGGTCGCCACTCTTCTGTTACGTATCTTGATCCTCAAGTGGTTAACTTGATGAATCTAGATAGCACAGAGATATATATTAAGGTATCAGTCAGCTCAAGGCAAAACAAAAGTAAAATCTAATAAAATTATATCCTGTTGTTGCTTCCTTTCCTTTTGGATCTTAGGACTTAGTATCCTTTATTGACTGATACTCTTTAATTATCAAAAAATACTGAAACTAATTAAAGTCATGTAGTATTTATAAAGAATTATTATTTAACCGAAGCTTAGTAGGCTATGGTTATGAACCGAAGAAGTTATATCTAAAGAAGGACTATTAATTCTATAAAAAGTCTTGAAAGATAAATATTAAAGTAAGAATATTTCTGTCTCTTACCCTTTTTGAAATGAATAGATAGTTTTCTTATATTATGTCCTTTTATTTATATTTAATGTAATTATTCTTGGTTCTTGTCTTACGTTAATAGTATTATATTATTATCATCAGGATTAATAACAAAGTCACATACAAAGTTAGATATATATTTAATAATTAGTTAAATGTATTTCTTAACCACGTAACATTGAGGTTTGATTAGGAGTAAATTAAGTTACAGGATCGCTTCATAGATTCGATTCAGGTCTCACTCAAATAATATGAAAAGCAAAAATAATATTTTGAAGCTAAAAGAATTTTCTTCAGCTTAGGAAATCACTAGAAGTATAACACAGCCATGTTAGTCTAAGGCGATATTACTAATATGAGACAATAGCATCACCGTACTAAGCACCGTTAAGCAATGTAAGCTTAATTAAAAGAAAATGAAAGAACTCGTAAGTATTAATATAAAACAATAGTATTACTTTCATCATAACCCAATTACTTAAAGAGTTGCTTTAGTCCACAAGTTAGTCAAATAAAATAGTTAAGTACATAATAATAGCGTTAACGTTAATTCCCAATCAAATAGTTAAGTACATAAATAGTAGCGTTAACGTTAATTCCCAATCAAATAGTTAAGTACATAAATAGTAGCATTAACGTTAATTCCCAATCAAATAGTTAAGTACAATAATAGTAGCGTTAACGTTAATTCGCAATCAAATAGTTAAGCACATAATAGTAGCGTTAACGTTAATTCCCAATCACATATCTCACTAACCAACATAACGTAAGTGTTTACACCGAACACACTTAACACACACTTATATAAATCTGACTGACAGTCACAAACCCATTATAATACTTCACCCCGTCTTCCTCCAGCTGCAAGTTCACCTTCCCCAACTCCAAATGAGACTGATTTGAATGCCCACAACTCAGGTCTTATATACTGAACAATGATTGTGTAGGAACGAATCAGGAGGCGGGGGGTAGTGCCCGCTCCAATCACAGCTCCTCGAGTTGCGTGGTCCAATGGAGTCTCCTGGCGTCGATCATAGTCATAGCGTCGAAGTAGTTTGCAGGGTCCCCTATGACGCACGCAGGTGTGAAGGCTTGTTTGCTGGTATGCGGGCGAGCTGGTTTTCCACTCGCTGGTTCGCTCGCTAGTCTGCTTCGCCGCTTGGGTAGTTTGACACTCCTTCAACTCTAATTCTAACTCTTAAATTAACATACAGGGCTCCGTATGTCAGAATATATATATATATTCTAGTCTCCACCCTAGACCTCCACCATGTTTAAAAAATACCTCCAAGACAAACCTCCGTTTGAGATAAACGTTTACAATTTCTGACAAAATAATCCACAAATTTATCTCAGAGGGTTGTCTTAGTGTGTGTGTGTGGGGGAGGGGGGGGAGGGGGGTGTGTGTTTTTTTGTTTTGTTTTGTATGACTACTTTTGAAGACTATTCCACGATCATAGGATTACCATTACCACCACCACCATCACCATTATCACTACACCAACGACCACCATCACCACAACTACTACCCACTACACCACCATCACCTTTATCACTACACCAACGACCACCACCACCACCACCACCACAACTACACCATCACCACCATGCCACAAGGACCCACCAGATCCTCCACATCTGACAGTTGGCCAAGCACCAAGTACTGCCTTCCTGCTCACAACACTCGCTCACTACACTTTAGGGCAAATTTTAACTTAAAGTTGATTTGTTCTCAACCCCCATCTCCCTTATGTTTAGCCCCATTAGTTTTAAGATTGTAAGACGTTCGCCCCATTAGTTCGCCGATTATAAGACGTTTTGCCCCATGTATGTACATTATATAACCTTTCGTGCCAATAAGCGGTCGATTTTTGCCTGGTGAGCGATAGCGAGCTTGTACATCAGGAAGAACCGGCCTTTGGCCGGGAGACTACCGAAAAATTTACACATTTCTATCGAAGGAGTAATCTTGGAGGTATTATTTTAAGCTTGATGGATGTCTAGGGAGCAGAAATAATAAAGCGCAACGATAGGAGAGGAACGAAAATATACGTAACCATTTTAATTAGACGATGATTATCTATACGTTAAAATATCTACGGACGGACGATTTTATTCAGGCTTAGAAATAATCACAGAATAAACTAGTGACATAGACAGTCCATCGTAAATCATATTAATTCGTCCTGAGGTAACTAGATTAATATTGACATATCGTCGTTTGATTGAAAGGATAAGTACAATAACACGAAACAACACACACACACACACACACACACACAAACACACATGGAGCATACACTTTCCAGTTACGAAAAAGAAAATATAGAAGTATTTCACGAACTACATTCAAAAGTTGCCACACCACTTTTCTCGAGCTTTCAAAAGAAAAAAAAAAATACTTAATACTAAGAGCAAGAACCGTGGAGCGGCAGAATACAAGGAGTGGAATAACCGCTGCCTAAAAAAACAAAAAACACACACACACATCTGCCGCAATAATTCTCTCACTTTCTTTTAAATTCTAGACTTAAACATTATTAACAGACTGGGGTTGGAGTAAATGTTGGAGAGATAAAGTTATTATTTTTACATGGGATCTATTTAATATATATTCTAGGAACAAAAGTGAGATCCGAGGCAGGGAGCAGGACAGAAAGATATAGGACACAAACAACTTCTTCCTTGATGTTATTTTCCATGAAGGGGAAAAATCTAGAAATGAAGAATGTTGACGAAAAGAGAGAATGAAAAAGTTACAAGTATACACAAAGAATATACGGTAATTCAAAGACCTGACAGCCCATTCCAGGGAAATATTTGGAATGGAATTAACGAGAGTATGTGCAGTGCATTAAACTCAGTGTTAAGTATTGTACCATATAATATATTTTGACTTCTCTTCCCTCTCTTCCACTTCTCAATAATTACTGCGTGCTACGATAATTTGCTTTGAGGGTTGTTGTTTTTCCATTTACTTTATTATTAGATTTTGTTTAGTATTAATTTTCATAATTCAGCAAATGTTATATTCTTATGTGGCTGATAAATATACCTTTAACATTCAAAATACTTCGACCAATCAAAGTTGCTTGATTATAGCTTTGTAGTAGCCCAACCATCCCTATCCCCAACTCCACCACCACCATAAATGCATCCCCCTCACCTCCCTACTATCCTCCACCACAACCCCACCATCTCCACCGCTTCCGCAACCTCCTTAATTGCTTTGCCACAAGCAAGATACATAGACTAACGTATCTTGGCCACAAGTACGGCAACTTGGGTGTGAACGTTGTGCGGGTAGAACTAACAACCATAATCTTTAACTTTCCTTTTTAATTATGTATGTTCATCTTTCATGTACCCAATTATATCTACTATTTTTCGACTTCCTTCTCACATCCACCACATAATAATCTACTTGGGTCGTGTTCACCGTATAATCGCCACCACGTGTTCATCGCCTTCCGTCTTTTTCCTCCTCCTTTGCCTCCTCGACTTCTTCTTCTTCTTTTTCTGGCGGAGGTGGCAAACTTAACACACCGCGCCTACGTATCGGCTCTCCTCCTCTATCTCCAACTTTTCACCAGTATCACATACACTATTTCGCCCCTACCATCATTTACACCAACACCAACACTCCAGCCCCACCATCACCACCACCACCACCACCTAATAGCAGCAGTATAAGGCAGGAGGTTGTGTGGGGGGAACGAGCAGACCAAGAACGTTACCTCTGACTTTATTTTGGTGTCAGGGAATTGTCTACTGTGGATGGTATGAGTGTACGCGCGTGTGTGTGTGTGTGTGTGTGTGTGTGTGTGTGTGTGTGTGTGTGTCAGGGTGGATTGGGGTGGGGGGGGGGTATGGTGGATGGCATTGTTAACCCGTTTCTACTCAACTTTCTTATTCTCGATGACACGAAAGATCTTAAAATCGCCAAAGTAATGGGCGAATTATTTCAAACCTCCAAACTAATGGGGCTAACCATAATGGAGAAGGGGGCCCAACTAAAAACATCCCCCCCCCCCCCCACTCCCGTCCCCTTGCAAATAATTAATAAAACTACCAATTAATCTATACATGTTTGGACAAAACATAATACCGATTCCACGTGTTTATTTTAATATATGATAGGGAAAAATTAATGTTGAAGCCAATAATTGCTCTACACGTTTCCATAAAAGCGTGTTTTGTAAATGTTATGATAAAGGCTGTGATAAAATGCTGGCGTATGGCTATGCAGTACAGGTGTGTATATCTCTCTCTTGCCATGACAGCCACAGGTGTTCGTATAAAGAGTGGTGGTATGTGGGTTTTGGCAGGGGGATAGAGCTACACACATACATACACGTTAAACCCAATCAATAACGATGACATTCTTTACATTATATTCTGGTAACTATTAGAGGATTTGATTCAGCTTAGTAAGGGCGTCTACACATTAAAAGGCAGCAGACTATCTCTGTTAATCATTTTAGGTACCATATATCCTTTCTAAGCTTCATAAAATCGTCTAAATGTAGCTGACATCAAACAGAAAAAGACATCACCGGTACAGAAAGTGTTAAAGACCGTTCGTCCACAGAGAGTGGGGTTTCATGCTTACCTCTTAAATGGCGGCATGCCAGGCGACCCTGTCATGGGCTGCCTCTGTTGTCAACTTCTATATTTCTGTCTTTCTAGGCTGTTGCTTACATGTTATGCCAGTCTGTACCTACAAGGGTAGGTCATTTGGTTGGCTTCAGATGATGTATGCAGAGTACATAAGACATCCTTCCACTAAGAGCCCTAAACTACGGAGTTAAATTACATGTCTTTGTGTCTAGTGTACAGTTGATAGTCGGTATTGCATGACCATAGTTGCTTTGCATTAGCTCCTTAGATTCAGATGAATGATTGACTGTTCTACAGTAGGTAAAGTATTTGGTGTGTAGGAATCATATGCCCGGCTGAGTAATATCGTCATCGGGATAACCAGCCTGAGTTACGACACGACCCTGCCTCTAGTGTCCTATTAAAAGCCAATATTACGGGGAAATGTGTCGGGCATGAGGTGGTAGTGGCGGGGACTGTGAAGGGGCCGAGTTGTTGTTATGATCGCTGTTATGATTGCCTGTGAGGGTGTAATGGCAGGTTTGGGAGTTGAGGTGCAACAGGTATCAGTCTTTCCCTCTTCCTATGACTTAAATTGCTTCAAACTCCGTGTGTCCAGGCATTTTGGCTCGAACGTCCCTTGATTTTGGCCCTGTCACTCTTTCAACTATGGGGGAGGCACTCGCTATAGGCAGTTATGCCTTTTGCCTCCCTCAATCACATAGAAAAAAAAAAAAAAAAAAAGTATGGTGGTGGCGGGGACTATGAAGGGGGCCGAGTTGTTGTTATGATCGCTGTTATGATTGTCTGTGAGGGTGTAATGGTAGGCGTGGGAGTTGAGGTGTTATGATTGCCTGTGAGGGTGTAATGGTAGTCATGGGAGTTGAGGTGTAACAGGTATGGTCAAAGTTCCGCACTGAACAACTGGGGAATGCTGCCGTGTTAATACTTTACCCAACCTAAGGGTTGACAGGGGCTATGCCTGTACAGGAATAAGGAAAGCAAGCTGTGACCCAAGAAATGCACAGTATGGTCAAACATTTGTGAATCTCTTGCGTTTGTCGTTGTGAACAATGTGTTGTACACAATAAAAACAATATCATGATGGTTTCAACCCAAGACTTTCTCAGCCATGATATTTTGTACCCAAGACTTTCACTAGATCTTGTTGCTTGTATATATTTATACTCCTTTATAATAGCAATTATTTTTTACACCCATGAAGTTTCCTCCCCATGATGTTTTGCATCCAAGAATTCATTTGCTTATGAAGGAAGAATATCTCCTAGTTTAATGGTTAGAGCTAATGTCATAAAATCGTCCGAAAAGTAATAATTATGATTGAATAACAGGAATATACAAGAAAACGAATTAAGTAACTAACGAAAATGTAACTAGATCCCAGCCTCTCAAGTTTTAAAAATCATGTTTTGAGCCTCTTGGCCACCAGTTCACTGCTCCCTCCGTCCTCAAGTGGTGTCATTACCATGGCCAAACTGACTTACACCATGATGATTTTACACTTTACTCCTAGTGTGACTTATACAATATATTCAATAGATAGAGAGATAGAATGAGACAGATAGATAGATAGATAGATAGATAGATAGGGAGATAGGGAGAGAGAGAGAGAACGAGAGTGTGTGTGTGTTTGTTCATCTATGTTCATTATTAGAGGGAGTAAATTTACGTCAACATATGTTAGGAAATAAAATAAAAATACTAAGTACGCTAAATTACACACTCAACACAAATTAAAGGCAAAGAACAGAGAACTTAACCCTTTCAGGATGATGACGTGTTATGGCAGTTTATTCAGGCTATCGTTAAATTATTTTACACTGCTTTGGAAGGATCTGTAACAATTATAAGGGTAGACTATCTCAATTAATTAAATAATTAAGTCAGAGCAAAACAAAATACAGCTACCAACTACAAAACACCAAGTTAAAAACCCTCTCACGCGAACCCTCAGCTCTTTCATAAAATAAAAAAAAAGAAAACAGAGCAGCAGTAATTAAAAGCCACCGACACAAGGAGGTAATATACTCCTCTGTGTGGGAGGCTGACTTTGAGCACTCCCCACACCATGTAACTTTTAAAAGGCTGCGGAAATCCACTTAGCCTTGGGTGAATGGAGAGAAAGAGAAAGAGAGAGAGAGAGAGAGTGAGAGTGAGTGGTTGAGTTTGGCCCACCGTCTTCTGTGAGTTACGATCTACGAATACACACCAGATTCAGGGGACAAATGAACCCCTTAAGTATTATGACCCATTTTGACAGTTTATTCTGGCTATTATTAGACGATTTGATTCAGATTAGGAAGGCATTTTTCTTCCATGTGAATGAAAGAGACAAAAGGCAAAACTTCATGTAACAATTAATTAACCATGGATGTTTTTGCATGCTTGTATTGGCATCGACCAAGGCAAAATGCCACATATGACCGCCATAGTCACCACGGCGCGGCGCCAATTTCAATCTGACAACGCGCAACACTAAATTGCATTTCATTTAATGCACTGCCGGGCAGGAACGGCTCGCGGTCATGCCGTGTCATTAATGACAAAATTCACATGTACAACAGTCCACTCTCTGAAATGCACGGCGCTATGCCATACACGCCGGACGGCGAAAATTCGATGCGTGTGAAACTGGCCTAACTGGAATGTCTAGTTACTGTTCACAAGTTTGTTTGAAGTGTTTTATTATTCATGGCCACAACTGTACCTTCCTTCCTTGTTCATAACCACCTACTGCTCTCCTTTCCTTCCTCTGCTCTCCATCCTTGTCTCTGTTCATCATCCATCCCTCCTTTTTCTCTTCTTTTCGTTCGTTTACATCCTTCTCTCCCTCTGCACACCCTCCTCTCCACTTGACTCCCTCCCTACCTCATTTTCACTCCCTCCCTCCTCCTCTCATCCTCCACCCTCCCCCCCTTGCCCAACTCGTATTTCCTTCCCTCTCTCCCTCCTCCCTGCCCCACTCGTATCCTTCTCCTCTCTCCCTCCCCCTGCCCCAATCGTCTTCCTCCTCCTCTCTCCCTCAGCCCTGCCCCACTCGTATCCACCCTCCCCTCACTCGTATCTCCCCGACCCCTCTCCCTCCCCCTCAGTGGCGGATCCAGCTCAGGCTTAAGGGGGCGGGGGGGGGGGGGCTGATATATATACATGAGGGGCGCCATAACTTTATATGTATTGTATTTCAGATAAAATGCAGTATATATCAGATGTAAGGGCGCAATTTTGGTCACTAAGGTGGGCGGGCTGCCCCCCCCCCCCTCTGGATCCGCCACTGCTCCCTCTGCCCCCCTTGCTTGGCTTTAATCACCTTTGTGCCTGTTGCTTCTGCTTAAATACAGACCAAACACAAGAATAATAAGCAGGTCCCTCACACACCTCCACAAAAAAAGGAACTAGAGCCTGGCAGGGGAATATCAACATAAACGCTTTGTAGTTTATCCAGGGCGTAACATTTAACATTTTAATAATATAAGCAACACTGAATTTTAATAGCAAGTATAGACAATTGAATAACGAAGCACAGTTGCACACATACGTTTTTTTCCTCTCCGTGTTGTAATACATAAGAACGTAAGAACATGGGAGTCTGCAGAATGCCAATTGGCCCAAACAAGGCAGATCCCTCTCACACCCAACCCTAATTATAAGGCCTAATTATAGGCCCAACTCACCAACACCATGAGGACCGACCTCACCAAAACGGTCAGAGGTCAACATAAGAAAACGGGAGTCTGCAGAGCGCCGATTGGCCCACACCCGGTAGATCCCCCTCACTCCCCTTTATTAATCCCACTAACCCACTTGAACACCTCTATCATATCCCCTCTAACTCTGCGTCTCTCTAACGAATTTAAGCCTAATTTCTTCAACCTTTCTTCATATGGAAGATTTCTAATATTATGGATAATTGTTGTTATTCTACGTTGCACTCTCTCCAAGGAATCTATGTCCATTAAGTAATAAGGACACCAAAATTGAACAACATAATACATATGGGGTACCACTAATGACAAGTAAAGTTTTAAAATAACATCAGCAGGTCTGTTATTCACACTCCTAGAGATTAACCCAATAATAATGTTGGCATTGTTACGAACGCTTATACACTGTTTTTCTAGATTTCAAATAATTGCTAACAATCACACCCAGATCTTTCGCGCAGTCTGAGTTTTCTAATTCCATATTAGCTAGTTTACATTTTGCATTTGTAGTCATCTTCCCTATCTGTAATACCTTGCATTTGTCAATGTTAAAATTAATCTGTTAATTTACAGACCATTCGTGTAAGGTATCTAGATCCCTTTGGAGGCACTCTATGTCGCTATCTGAATCTATCTCTCTCCCCATTTTGGTATCGTCTGCGAATTTACTTATCCTACTAGTTATACCTAAATCAAGGTCATTTATGCATAATTATAACAAACAACAGAGGGCCTATTACAGATCCCTGGGGGACACCACTTTTGACTGCACCCCATTCTGACTTAATGAAAATATAAAACTTGAAAACGAACTGAACAGTTACTGTTCAAATTAATATAACAAACTAATTAAAATTAAAAACTATCGAAACGACAACACACTAAACAAAATCTATATGTGGAAAAATGCTTTTAAATTTATCGGAAATTAAACTTTGAAATAACAAACTTATATCACCATTCATGCTGACTCTCGGCTTCCTACCAATTAGCCATGACCTAATCCATCCCAACAACGACCCACTTATTCCGTGCGCCACTTTATCGTATTTATCGTTCATATAATTATCACTATTAAGAAACCGTTAATTTAACTTACCCATCGAAATCCAGTTGCCGAAGCTAAAATATGTTTTGTTGAAATAACATGGCATTAATTCGACGTAACAAGTAACACGTAATTAGAACACCAACATTTAATAAATAACCACAATGATATTATCAGTTAAATTCACCATTCTAAATCCCCATATAAAAATAAATATGTATTGCCGTTTCAATGAAGCGTAACACTTGGGTGGAAGTGCGAATTATTGTAAATTAAAGAAAATCCTTAATGAATTACCGCACATTGTTAAGCTAATTTAACTCCTTAAAAATTAATGAATGAATTAAAATCTAGTATTCGAAGTCCAAACCTAACACTTAAGAAAAAAAATGTGGTTCGTGTGGTGAAAAGAAAACAGCGTGTGACAAAGGATGGACCCAAGGACCCGCATACACACGAATGCTCACGTGGGTATAATACGATGGTCATAACTATCAATAAATCACTAATACATCTTACTTACTAATCTCCTCTTGCAACACCAACGGCCTCAGCAACGTCCACCTATCCCAATTAAGCCTGGCGACGGCAGAAGCACTCGCGCAACGCAAGAGAATTGGCACACATAAAAAACACATCCGTATGTCACCCCAACGGGAGGAAGAAAGAGAGAGGAAGAAAGCAAGCGAGATGAGCTACCAAGGCTGCAGGTCAACAATACGCCGAAAATAGCACACATGCCTCAATCTTTCTAATTACCTCGTATCAGCCTTTACAAACAGTGGCTGCAAGTGCATTTTCCCTGCATCAGTTGCTTTAATGCACAAAACGGCGCTAGCACCCCTGTGATAGTAACAATCGAGCCTCAACTAATATTCTAAAAGATCGCGAGATACTCTGCAAATTACAAAAATCTTGCTCAATTACGACACTTTTTCCGGAAGCCAATACCTATGCATCACTGAACACGCGCCTTGGATGGTTACGTGATCACAAGGCTAAATATTTAGACACCCGACGAAAGCTTCCACAACAAATATAGCCGTACCTTTATAAATCTAAAATACATAATGGAAATACAAACATGAAATAATATGAAGATGGTATAAGGCTAATTGGTATTAATAAGTTACTAGTATGTTTATTGCTGCAAAGAGTAGGTGTTAATGGGAGGCAAGATCATACGTCTGGAAGCAGGGTGTGGTCAGTGTTTCCCTCCCCCGCCCTATCCTCCCTGTTTCCTCCCTCTCCCCCTATTCTCCCCCAGACCCGTCCCCCCCCATCACCACCACCCACCCCTACTTGCTGCCGTTTCTTCCGTGCTCACCGTTGCCTCCCCACTCCCCACCATGCTTCCCATCTCCCTCCCTTCTACTATAACCTTATCGTATGTAACTATTGGAGCATAACATTACCAGTTAAAGGAAGAATAAATAAAACAGAGGAATATCTAGATAAAATAGTTTCCATTGCAGAAACACTTACACACACACACACACGCACACACACACACACATGGACAGCCAATCTCACCCACTGGATATAATGCCGGTGTCACACAAGCACTTTTTCCGTCAATTTTTCTATGAGCAAATATAATTATATATCCGTAATATTTTGAGGCTCTTTCGTACTTTATTCAGAAAGTAAACTGACTATATATTGTTAGGTGCCTGGGTTTTGATACGGTTCGAATTTTGCAGCTGCCAGACTAAAATTCCTCGTAATAATTGACGAAAAGAGCGCTCGTGTGACACTGCCTTTAAGCCCATATTGCTTTCCAAGCTTCGACATCACATTTGCTTTAAGCCAACACCGAGAGAGAGTGATTCATATATCACGTTACTTAGCATAAAAGTACTGGAGAAAGATACCCACATGCCAAAAAAAAAACGTTGTTATTGATATAAACGTTTTCTGTCGTCTGGGTTTATTTCTCCCTTCAAGTATTCACGGGGCTGGTCATTTCTGAATTGTCTGGCAGCAGTGAGATTTGTGGAGAAAATTATTAAGCAAATGTTTAGTTCTTGTATACGGTGCTAATAAGTATTTATATTAGTATTAAATAATGTTATACAAAGAAATAATTCAAAATAATTGAATGGCTTATTTTGTGTGTTTATTGATGGGAGAGACTCATGGAGGAATTGACATAGACGGTCCTCGTTGTCTCAAGCTTGTTACGTAGCCGAGCCTGAGCCATTACAACGATGAAAAGGAAATACAACTTCGCGTGGGTTAGTTTGGCAGTTTTATTAAAGTATGATAGTTCAACAGTATTAAACCATCAGTGAATCGGTATGAAACTTTCAGGTTTCAATGGTAGGCCTAAATGTATCAGTAGGAATCACTCGAATCATATGCAAGGTTTTCGTCGAACATTCCCCCCCCCCCCCCCCTCCCTCCCTCCCTCTCTCTCTCTCTTGCTTTCAAATTTAGTAAAGCTCATACTTAACTCTACCTATGATACATTGCATTCCGTCATTAGTTGTTCAGAATACATGCAATTGGTGAGGTCCAGAAGTAGCTGGGTGAGAGCGAGAGAAGGGAGGGTGGGTGTAGTTCTGGGGTCGGAGAGAAAATGGGAGGGTTTTGGTGGGGGTATGGAACCAACAAGGAGAGGAGGTAGAGGGGATACCCCTCCACCGTGCAGTGCTACTAACGCCTAGTCCAGGGGAAATGAAAGAATTAATCCTGACGACTGTACAAACTATCTTAATTCACTCTCTGACTTCCATAATTATACCCTTCCCAATCTTAATAAAATCGTCTAATAAAATCCAGAAAACAGACAAGAAATGCTATATATTCTGTACCTGTATTAGATATCATTATTTTGGACATAGACATATTTGAGTGTAACTAGAAATTAATGACACCAGCGACTCCAATATGGCGGAGGTTGGTCAATCCCTGTGACGGTTAAGGGTTTGTTTTGTTTTCTTTCTCTCCCTCTCTCTTTGGCTTGTATCCATTCGGCCCGATTCAGCCTACTGCTTTAAGACGTTTACCCCCATCCAGGTGTCAATATTTTCCTGGCGAGCGGTAGCGAGCCAGCATATATATATTTTATTTTGACAGTGTCCATACTTAGTGTACTCAAACTAGTATGAACAGTCTCGATGTTACGTAATCTGGGTTGATGTAGCGTTACGTATCTTTCCGTAGTCTTAAGTTGAACGCTTCCATAACCTTGGTCGAACGTTCCAGGATTGGGTAGAATATATTATTCTATAATAGTATATGGGAAAGTATTGTAGGATTATAATTCCCATATATATATATATGTGTGTATTATTTAAGATTGTTTATGAGTATCTCATTGTAAAGAAGATGGGATACATTTTCCATATGTTATGCGCGTGCGCGGTATGTCACGACAGAGACGAACATAACGCGCTCGCTCACTCTCCAACCAACCTCCGTCCCAGCTACACACGCTAAGCTTTCTTTCTTCTAGTTAATTCACCAGGTGTTTTCGCTTCACTTTTCATCTCATATTCCATATAGTCACTACATCATCATCTTTGTTAATTAGCACAACTTAACGTAAATATCTAGCCTATCCTAGCCTATTGTAGCCTCTTTTCATACTTTGTTTACTAACCACTTCCAGTTATCTAGCCTATTTTCCGCCATCCTCCAATCACCAGCTGAGTTCATCAAAAGGTAATTATATTTCTATATGGTTAATATTTATTCAATATCAAATATACAGTCCACTTATCTAAATTAGCCATATAATTGGTCCTTCGACCTTTCACTAGTTTGCCCCCCCCCCCCCCCCCCCCCCCCCACCCCCCTTCTTGTGTTGGTGGTGGCCTAGCCTACGTGGTTATATATTTTTTTGTGCCGTATTTGCGTCTATCCCTCATGGCCCAGGGCTTTTGGCGTCATGGTGCCGCGGGTGGTGGGGTAGGGGAAGATTATCCTGCGGTGGTTGTTAGGCCTACGTACCCAGGCCCAATTAGGAAGGTGGCAATTTTGGGCCACTCCTACGTCGGGGATTTGTACGTGGACCAAGCCGTCCACAGGCCTTTCTTTTCCGTGGCTCCTCTGGCCGCCCCAGGTGCCCGCGTCAGCACCTTGAGATCAACAGTAGCCTGGGGTCAGTTTTTAGTGCTGAAGCCCGACTTGACCTTCTTGGTGATAGGAGGAAACTAAATAAGGAGCGGGGTCAGTCCGAGAGGGATTGCGGAGGGGATTGAGGTCCTAGCTGAGGAGGTGGTGCGGCTCTCGGGAGGAGAAGTCCGGGTGATTGGGGTAGAGAAGCGACAGGCTCCACGAGGGGTCTCTACGGACGAGTTTAATCGCATAAGAAATGCGGTTAACCGATGGCTAAAGCGCCATATCCCCTTCACCCGGGAGCGCTATCAGTCGATGAATACCTCTGAGGCTGACTTCAGTCCCGACGGGGTACACCTCACGCACGAGGCATCAAAGCGTCTCTATTCGGAGATCTTGGCCACCTGTCGTCAGTGCTTTATGCAAGACGAATTTGCCATGGTTGCCAGGTCATACGACGAGATGTTTGCCCACCATGACGTTAGAGTTGATCAACACAATCAGTATAGCCTGGAATAGTAAGCCTTCAAATCGGTACAGTATATTAATTAAATTTTGATTGTAAAACCTTTAGGCCCAAATTATATAACACTTGATTGGCACTAAGATTAAAATCATCCATACTGTATTGTATAATAATTTCAAAAGGTAAGGTTATTCAATTCTATATCAAATTTATACTGTCCAATAACTTCTTTATAAATTCACATGTCATTCTAAATTATTCTCTCGTCGTGTGCCCTGGAGGCGGGGTACTATGATAGCTGATAGGCTGAGTGTGTGTTAATCCAACTCAAACCTTTTTTTCCTTGTGACTTCTTGAGATGAATTTTTCTTGTGTACAATTTTCACATTTATTAAATTAATAATATAGAATTAGCGGTACCCAGTGAGTTTAGCCTGTTTCAATTACCCTATAGGCTCACACTCTTTTTTACTTTATTATAACTTTAAACGGTACTGCTCTTTTTGACATCTGGAGACTTTTGGCCTATACTGTATTGTACTAAATTTCCCTCCCGACTTTTCTTAACTTATGGCGTAATGAATCTATAATTTCATAACTATTACGTAAGGAGTTAAATTGAAAAGCTCCAGATTGCTTGTCTACATAGCGCACAATTCTTATTCCGCATTTTTGTGAGGGTGTTTTATTTTTGGCTCGCGATTTAATTTGATTTCTCGGAGTACTGTATTGTTAGCCGCAACTTGTTCGGTCTGGCATTATTAATTTGATTTAACGTAATTAGAATTCCTTCCTCTATAATCATGGCTAAAAGTGTACAAAAGCGTCGGGCTGGACTTAAGGGCTCTTTGACGGTCTTGACCTCTGATATTGACGAATTCCTTGATTCGGCGTCTAGAGTGGAGGTGGAGGCCAGGTTGCTCAGTATTCAAAAGCAACTTGACAAGTATGAGGTCACACAGGAGGACCTGGCCGACACTTGCGAGGACGCTGAGTATATCGAGGTGATCAGAGAGGATACCCTATATATGGAGGGCATACAAGTAATCGTTGCCACACTGAAGGGGATCCTGAATACAGAGGTCAAGAAGGAGGTCAGGAAAGAGCCAAAGAAATCCGCAGTCAAATTACCCCATCTTACTCTCTCAAAATTTGAAGGTGATGCCACCATGTGGTCGGGATTTTGGGAGATGTTCAAGTGTACCATCCATGACAATCCCGACCTAACAGATATACAACGCTTCACCTATCTAAAGGGTCAGCTTCAGGGTGATGCACATAAGCTAGTCGAAGGATTCATAATCGAAAGTGCAAGCTATGCCCCAGCAATTGAGCTCCTGCAAGAGACATATGGGCATCCAGATCGAATCAAGGCAGCTTATGTTACCAAATTCAATCAATTAGTGTCACCCAAACACCAAACAGCTGACCTGAAGGACTTCTATGCCAATACAGAGAGTGTGATGAGGTCAATCATTAGCCATGGTATTTGTCTGGAGGAATTTTGTGTGGTGACTCTTGTCAATAAGTTACCATCACCACTAAAAGAAACCATAAAACGGGAAATGGGAGACTCGAGCCTGGATTATAAGAAATTCACTCATTGCCTCCAGGCTGAAGTGTACAATATGGCGGGTCAAGACAGAGTAGGGGGTACACCCATGGCTACGGCAACATTTACCGCCCAGAGTGAGTACAGGAAATTCAACTGTGTTCTGTGTAGTGGCACCAATCATTTATGGTACAAGTGTATGAAGTATAAGACAGGGCCTCTTAAAGTTAAAAGAGCCCGTCAACTACGTCTCTGCACTGGGTGCTTGTCAAAAGACCATGGCCATTCGGGTTGTACTAATCCTAACATAAGAAGCTGCAAGTTTTGTAAGGGCAAACACTTTCATTCCCTGTGTACACAAAAACAAGGGAAAGAAAGTAGACCAGCGGAGGATAACACCAAGAGAGAGCATACTGCTGCTACTTCAACTACAATGTCCGTTGCCACAGGTAAAAATACAGTAATCTTGCCCACCGTACAGCTGCCGGTAAAGGGTAAGGATAATAATTGTGTTAAAATCAGATCGCTACTTGACCAATGTTCTCAGAGGACCTTTGTGAAGTCTTCTGTTCTATCCTCCCTTTCCTACATTTCTAAAGGAACTGAGGAGTTATGTCTTCACGGATTTACCGGGAAAACAGGCCTCTAGGGAATATAAAGTTGTGGCACTGCAATACAAACACAGAGGTAAATTTCATCATCTAGACGCAATAGTGGTTGATGAATTGCCAGACCATAAAGGTGAAATTGACCTAAAGTCTAAACTGGTTAGTTTACAAAGTAAAGGCATAAAATTAGCCGATCCTCACGCAACGGACACAGATCAGCTGGAGCTGCTCATCGGAGCGGATCATTACTACGATATAGTGCGACCTGGGTATAAAAGGTCAGGTAGCCTAATTCTGCTTCCTACCAAGTACGGGTACGCCATCAGTGGTTCATATGTGACACAGCCTACAAGCTCCAGCACAGAAGTAATTACTGTATTGAAAGTAGCAGTAACACCAATGGACGAATACATATCCACTGGCAATATTCCACCATGCAAAAATGACTTAAATGTTTTGTGGGAATTAGATCATATCGGGATAACCCCTAAGGAATATTCACTGGTTGAGCGTCAAGCACTATCGTCGTACGAGGATACCGTTACCTACGATCCCGACAGCCAACAGTATAAAGTGAGACTGCCCTGGAACAATTCCAAGGATCAGCTGCCATCTAACAAGGGCTTGGCCATAGGCCGTCTTCGGGGACTTCAGAAAAGATTCCTCAAGGAGCCTGACTTTTGCGAGGAATACTCAAAAGTCATAAAGGAACAGGTGTCCCGGGGTTTTATCGAAGAGGTGCCTTTTGATAAATCGGATACCGGGCATTACTTGGCTCATCATGGTGTAGTCAAGGAGAGCAAAACTACGCCAGTGCGTATTGTCTTCGACTGTTCCGCCAAGATGAGTGAACGTCATCCTAGTCTTAATGACTGCCTGTACACTGGACCCTCACTGGTGCCAGATTTGGCGCAGGTTTTGCTTCGGTTTCGACTCGGTAAGTATGCCTGGGTGTCTGATATTGAGAAGGCATTTCTCATGTTAAGACTCCATGAAGACGACCAGGACTATACGCGATTTATGTGGCCCAAGTATCCGAGGCAACTGAATTCTCCCCTAATTTGTTACCGGTTCCGGGCAGTTTTATTTGGAGCGACTTGTTCCCAATTCCTTTTAAACGCCACCATTTTGAAACATTTGTCTTATGTCAGTGCAGATCCGCAGATTATTCATCAGATTCGGTCAGGGTTGTATATAGACAATTTACTGGGTACAGGAAATGAAGAAGATTTCCTGGTTGATACCTACGCTGTAGTCCGAGAGATTATGAATGACGCCCATCTACATTTGCTGTGAATGGGCGACTAATAATTCTGTTTTGCGGACTGTACTCCAACGGGATGGGGTGGCGGCTGTACAGCAGGAACATGTTAGAGTGCTAGGGTTGTTTTGGAATACGGACACCGATACCCTCTCATTCGGCGTTCAGTACGCGCAATATTCGCAGATTACAAAAACGAATTTGCTTGAGTATGACAGCTAAACTGTTTGACCCCTTGGGGATAGTTCTACCGGTGTCGATCAAATTGAGATTATTCCTTCAGCAATTATGGAGGATAAAATTAGGATGGGATGAAGTTTTGACTGGCGATCTGGTTCAGGAGTGGGATGACATTATTCGGATCTTCGTCTCTGTAAGGGTTTTAATTTTCCTCGGAGAGTTGTCATGGACCATCCTGTTTCCATTCATGCCTTCTCAGACGCTAGCAAGGTCGCGTACGGCACCGCCATATACTTTGTTGACACAAGTGGCAGCCGTCTCGTCATAGCGAAGGCGAAAGTCGCCCCGATCAAATCCCTTTCCATCCCAAAATTAGAGCTGACTGCAGTTCTGTTGGCTGCTAGACTCGTTCACTTTGTAGAGGAAACCTTTAGAAATTTGCTAAATGTCTCAGAGATTGTTGTATGGAGTGACAGCCAAATTACGCTCTACTGGTTACATAGCCGTAAGAAGCTACCAGTGTACGTCACCAACCGTGTCGACGAAATTCGTAACCTGCTCCCGACCGCACAGTTCCGGTATGTGTCTACCAAAGAGAATCCAAGTGATTGCATTACTCGTGGTGTGTCTGCTAAATTTCTCAAATCTTCTGCGTTGTGGTGGAATGGCCCATGCTGGCTTAATGATCCCAACGAATGGCCAGAAAATATAGATTTGAGCGAGCAACACACTGCTATTGTGGCACCGGTAATTGACTCGGTGCCTGACGAAGACACACGGTTGTGGGAGTGGGATAGATTCAGCAGCTATGAAAAGTTACAACGTGTTACAGCATGGGTGATACGATTTGTAGAAAATGTAAAAGCAAAAATTAAAGGCACACCGTCCACAGGTAGTGCTTACCTCAATGTGAAGGAGATCAGAATTGCAGATCAATTATTACATAAGCTCTGTCAACAAGAAATATATACGCTAGGAATATAAATTACTGGTTAAGGGAACAAAGTCTAGGAATAACCTGATCAACCAATTGGGCTTACACTTGAAGGGGGACTTGATACATTGCGGAGGCAGATTACGATTGGCAGCCCTCTCTGTGGCAAGTAAGTATCCAATACTACTGCCCCCCAATCATCCCTTCACCCATCTTATCATCGATAGGTGTCACCGACTCTGTTGTCATTATGGGGTTGGTCATATAGTCACCTATGTAAGACAACGATGGTGGGTGCCTAGAATCAGGCAGGTGGTCAAGAAAGTCCTTCGCAAATGCTTAAAGTGTAGAAGAGTACAGGGAACACATTATGATCCCGTCGGAATTCCTCCCTTACCAAACCTGCGAACTACCCCAGGTGACCCTTACAAAGTTACCGGGGTTGACTACAGTGGAGCAATCCCTGTGAAAGATTCACCCAATCTTAAGGTGTACATGATACTTTTCACTTGTGCTGTTACCAGGGCAATTCACCTGGAAATGGTCACCAACCTCACTTGTGATAGCTTCCTACATGCCTTCCGAAGATTCTGCAGTAGACAGGGATATCCACGTATCATGCTGAGTGACAATGCAAAGACTTCCATAGGGGCATCTACATATTTCAAAGAAGTGAGCAACAATCCTAAGATTCAGACCTGCCTAGCGGATGTAAAATGCGAATGGCGTTTCATTCCCGCCAGAGCGCCTTGGTTTGGCGCCATATGGGAGAGAGCCATAGGCATCGTGAAGGCGGGTCTGAAGAAGGTGTTGGGTAGAGCTCTCATCTCGATTGAGGAACTCAACACCATTCTCTTGGAGATTGAAGCCACCGTAAATGATCGCCCTCTATACTATGCTTCTGGTGATTTGGAGGACCTTACCCCAATCACACCCTCAGTACTGGTACGTGGATACAGACTGCGGGATCTTCCAGAAGAGCATGACGAGGATACTATGGAAGATCCAGACTACATAAGTAAGGAAGTGATATCGGCCCGCTACAAATATATTCGTAAATTATCGCGAGATATTTGGCATCGCTGGTCAACAGAATATCTGTTGACTTTAAGGGAAGCGCAAAGGAATAAACTAACACCATTAAAAGGTCATTGGCCTAGGGTAGGGGACGTGGTAACCATCCATGAGGAGGGCCCGCGCGCATTTTGGAAATTGGGTCGGATAGAGGAGTTAATACCAGGTCGTGATGGTGAGGTTCGGGTAGCAAAGGTTCGCACCAGGACTGGAGTAATCACACGGCCAACAGTCCGACTATATCCTCTTGAGGGTGACCTCGATCGCAAGGACACCCCCTCGGATCAGTTATCCATTGAAGTCCCCTCTCTGGCTTCTACTTCGGCGCAGCCTGTTGACGCGTCTGGCGAACGCCCACGTCGACAGGCAGCCCAGATATCCTCCCAAGCTTGGCGGGATAAGATTGCCTCCGGGCAAATCTAATCATGTAAATTTTGTATATTTTCTGTTGGTGGGAATATGTCCATACTTAGTGTACTCAAACTAGTATGAACAGTCTCGATGTTACGTAATCTGGGTTGATGTAGCGTTACGTATCTTTCCGTAGTCTTAAGTTGAACGCTTCCATAACCTTGGTCGAACGTTCCAGGATTGGGTAGAATATATTATTCTATAATAGTATATGGGGAAAGTATTGTAGGATTATAATTCCCATATATATATATATGTGTGTATTATTTAAGATTGTTTATGAGTATCTCATTGTAAAGAAGATGGGATACATTTTCCATATGTTATGCGCGTGCGCGGTATGTCACGACAGAGACGAACATAACGCGCTCGCTCACTCTCCAACCAACCTCCGTCCCAGCTACACACGCTAAGCTTTCTTTCTTCTAGTTAATTCACCAGGTGTTTTCGCTTCACTTTTCATCTCATATTCCATATAGTCACTACATCATCATCTTTGTTAATTAGCACAACTTAACGTAAATATCTAGCCTATCCTAGCCTATTGTAGCCTCTTTTCATACTTTGTTTACTAACCACTTCCAGTTATCTAGCCTATTTCCGCCATCCTCCAATCACCAGCTGAGTTCATCAAAAGGTAATTATATTTCTATATGGTTAATATTTATTCAATATCAAATATACAGTCCACTTATCTAAATTAGCCATAGACAGCAAGCTAAATTTGTACAGTTTTCGATAGAAAAATGTCTCCGGCGAAGCCGGATTTCTCCATACAATGCTGGCTCGCTATCGCTCACCAGGAAGAAATCAACACCTGGATGGGGATAAACGTCTTAAAACAGTTGGCTGAATGGGGCCGAATGGATACAAGCCAGGGACAGAGAGAAAAGGAGATAAAGATAAAAAATAGACGGTGACCCCCCTTAAATGATCCACTAACTTTGACTCTTCGAAGCACCATTGCCAGTTTGTATAGAGCAACAAGCACTGGTATAAAATTCGTTCGTTGATATGACTACATTTTTATGAAGGCACTACGTATTATTTAGCTAGTTCATCATATATAATTACTTTGTGAAAACAAATATAGAAGTTAAGTTCATTATCTATTAAAGTTAAATAACCTGGGCTATAAATGGTTCGTGGACATGAATATTTGAAACTTCGAGGCATTATGGCGAACCAATATTTCAACTATCACCTGTCCGTGCACTTGAAGTACCGCCATCATTGTGGACTATGAATAAAGATACTAACCGAACACACCGCTCGTCGCTCCCTGCACTCAAACCTGAACCCTTCAATCTCACTACAAAGAAGCACCGAGTATTTTCCCCCGTCCGTCGCCCGCCTGTCTTGCTATTGTTTACCGGTAATGAACCAATGTCTGCAACGGGAACAACGGAAGCCACTTTGTATGTCTGTTTACCCCGGCACCAGCTGCCAACACTAACAACAACAAAGTCTACGGAATGAAAACCTCCTGTTTTTGGAAAATTGTCAGTGCTTGGTGCCACTCCAAGGATTTTCACATTGACTAGAGAGAGAAAGAGAGAGAGAGACAGAGAGAGAGAGAGAGAGAGAGAGAGAGAGCAAGCGAGAGCGAGAGAAAATAAAGGAGATTTGAAATGCAATGGGAGTACTGTAGGAAAACGGAATTCTATCTATCTATCTATGACGCCGTGATCCCCGAAGGGGTGGCCACGAACGAACCGCCCCCATACACCTCTGTCCCCAGTCAGTCGACGCCCCTATCCCCAACCAGCACCGCCTTCGTTCATGTACTTCCTCACTCCATCCTTCCACCTCTCATTCGGTCTACCTCTCCCTCTCTGTCCCTCCACCTCGCTCTCGTACACCCTCTTAGTCATTCTCTCGCTTTCCATACGTTCCATAATATTATGGCCGAACCATCTCAAGTTGTTCCTTTTCACACTTTCCAGCATATCTACCTCCACACCACACCTCCTTCTTACTTCCTCATTAGTCTGTCTATCCCTCCATGTAACTCCGCACGCACTCCTTAAGTAATTCATTTCCACTGCTCTCAATCTTGGTCTGAGTATCTCAACCTACGTCCATGCTTCGCTTCCGTAAGTCAGTGTCGGGATTACCACACTGTCATGCAAGGACTTCTTCACTTCCATACTGACCACCCTATTTCTTGTTACTGCTTTAACGGAAGTGAGTTAACTAAATTGAAATAATAAACGAAAAGTACAAGAACATTAGTAGCGAAAATTAAAGTGGCGTAGAAGGAGATGGATGCGCAGACAGCTCCCTCTCTCTCTCTCTCTCTCTCTCTCTCTCTCTCAGCATATCATGTATTCCCCAGGAGCTGAGTGGATAATTAGAGAGGCTGGTATGGATTTAGGTAAGCCGCTTCTCTGGGGTCTTCTCCTCCTCCTACTACTACTACTAAACACACACACACATACACACACTGTGACACACACACACTCATACTATTACTAACACAGAGATAGCCGCGCGGCTAGCTCAGTGGTATCGTTCCTGCCTGCAACCCAGCAAACTGGGGTTCAAATCTCGCTCAGGTTGATGCAGGTTTTCTGAAACATAGCCGGCAGTTACCATCTCCCTTGAGCAAGGAGATGGGTAATTGACATTAATGATAATATATAGGAAGCGGGACAATACGAGCCAAAAACTCAATTTCTGTCAAACTACAATTATGAATACAATTATTTTACAATTATGAATACACACAAACTTACACACACACACAAACACACTCATACACTCACGTACTACTACTCATGCCACACACACACACACACACACACACACACACATACACACACACACACACTTACACAGACTACATTTACACTCATTCACGTACACACATTCAAATGTTCCCCAAATTCAGTAATCAAGAAAAGGACACGGTAACTTCTCACCCGATATAGATGAACAACATGTGGCTAATGGGACTAAACATGAGGGAGATGAAGCAACAACCTCCTCCTAAAGTCGATGACAGCTGGTATAATGACGGACAGACACAAAAACAGGGAGTTATATCGGGCATGAAAAACACAGGGAGTTACAGTATATCGGGAATGAAAAACACAGGGAGTTACAGTATATCGGGAATGAAAAACACAGGGAGTTCTATATGCCGGGGGAGGGAATGAAAAACACAGGGAGTTACAGTATATCGGGAATGAAAAACACAGGGAGTTACAGTATATCGGGAATGAAAAACACAGGGAGTTCTATATGCCGGGGGAGGGAATGAAAAACACGAGAGCGAGTTAATGGGGGTACTATACTCGCGTTTTATGGACCTCCTTCTCCCTCGTGATTAGCATATTAAATTAGTTTTGAGATTTTAAGACGTTCCTTCCATTAGTTTGGCGATTTTAATACCTTTCACCCCATTTCGTTGTCAATTTAAAGACCTTTGGTGCCATTTAGGAGTCGATTTTTCCTGGCGAGCGATAGCGAGCCTGTAATTTTAAGAGAAACCGGCCTTCGGCCGGGACATTTTTCAATCGAAAAATTTACAAATTTTTCTTGCTAGGGGGTGTTTTTTTAAAGCTTGATGGAGGTCTAGCGAGGACACTGAAAAAATACACAAAATATATACATATATAGACCAAAAACCAAGCAGTACCCCCTTAATGAAGCTTGGAATTAGATAGTCTGTTAAATGATCGTCCCCGTGATTACTGTGGCTGACGTAGTGAGCATCAAGGCTTCACAATACTGATCCTATTAAGGGGGGGGGGGGGCTACTTATTTGCATCTTCATTTATCACTGTAATATTTATTTAGTTTCCTCCCTATACCTCCATCAAGCTTAAAAATCACCCCCAATACCCCCTTCAAGATAAATTGTTACATTTTTTATAGAAAAATTTCCCGGCCGAAGGCCGGTTCCCCTTAAATTACAGGCTCGCTATTGCTCGTCAGGAAATAATCGACGCATAAATTGCATGAAAGGTCTTAATGTTGGCAAAACAATAAATAGGAGGAATGATTTTTAAATCGACAAAATAATGGGGCAAACGTTTTAATATCTGAAAACCAATGGGGGTAAACATGAGGGAGAGGGGTGCCAGAAAACTAGACCATATCCCATAAATTGTTCAATGTCTCCAAGAATAAGATCAAATTAATACGGTACCAACTTTTTGATGATATTAACACCCGTATTCTAGAACAACACGTAAATGACCAAAACCATTCATGGATAGAGTAAGAAGAATCAGCATTGCATTAGACAAAGAAGAAAGTGAAGTTAGTTAAAATAGGACTTCAGTGGCTATCAACCCTATTGGATTATTAAGCCAGCACACTGTAAGTAAAACAAATTGTCAGGACTGGAGCCCCTTTTCGAGAACTCCAGTTCCTTGTTCGAAAGTAAAGATAACAATGACAGCCCAAAGAAACAGACCTAGGCCAAACCTAACCCTATTATATTGAACGAAGGTAATACAAGTGGTCAATTGTTTTGGCGGTGTGACAATAGCTGGTGTGTTGTGGTGATCAGAGAACATCAAACATGAAATTTTGCTTTGATCATTCTCACATCAATCGCTTTGTGGAATGTATATTATACTGTATACGTTGTTTCCGTTCATTTAGTCACTCTTATCCGAAAGTTTGCAGGGGTGGGATGGAAAGTTTGCTAGGGTGGGATGGAACAGACTAACATCTGACCGTTAGAGTGGAAACGTTTGGAAGAGTCCTTTATCCTGCAGTGGACTAACCCAGGCTGATGATGAAATGTCTAGTCATACCATTTTTTCTGTTCGACTTGTTTTTTTATTTCACATCAAACTTCAGGTATGATAAAAGGGAACACAAACACACACACACACACACACACACAGCCCGTAGCCTAGTAGGTAGATCTCTCGTCTCACACACGAGGGGTCGGGGGTTCAATTCCCGGCCGGGCGGAGACAAATTGGGCTTGTCTCCTTTCATGTGTTAGCCTCAGTTCACCTAGCTGTAAATAGGTACCTGGAATAAGTGGACGACGTTGTGACGTCCCATCTGGGGTTGGCAAAAATGGTACAAGGCGAGATGGGTATCATATGGTTCACCTAAGCCTTCGGGCGAGACGGTACCGTCTAGTGAGAATGGTACCATACAGATCCACCCTAAGCCTTCGTTTCCGATGTCGCCAATTGGCTAAAAATACAGACTACACACACATCCACAGCCATTCCAACGATACATATAACACCTACACATATAGGAGGCGGGAAATAACGAGCATGCTCACTCCCGCAATACAACTAGAGTAAGCACAACTAGAGTAAGTACACAGAGTCAGTCGATCGGTAAATAACCAATACAATCCATCGACAGAATAAGAAGAATCAGCATTGCAAGTGAAGATAACAAAGACAGTTCTAAGCGAGAGTGAATCGTTGTCTATTCTTGGTGAACTTCTCTTCATGTTATTGTGTCTTGGTGGTGTAATGGTTAGAGTGTTTAACAATCTGTGTGTGATAACCCAGGTTCGAATCCCGGTGGATCACATATATGCTTTCATTAATTTCATTAGAGGTGTTTGGTGTTGTGGTGAAATTAATGAAATATAGATAAATATGCATGCCAACACAAACAAACACGTGCATTTCCAATTTGGGGCAGAGAAAACCTTGTTGCCTTTAATGCTCCAAACCCAATTTCTCCATCTTACTACCCGCCTTTCGTATCATTAACTCCCGCCCACTCACCAACTCTCTGCAATCTCTCTCTCTCTCTCTTCGCCGCAATGTTGCATCTCTCTCGCTATTCTATCACTACTACAATAATCAGTGTTCTTCAGAGCTCTCCTCCTCTACATAAAGTACGTAGTGTCTTGCAACACAATCCCATGTTTTTATTTTAAAGCTTAATAGAGGTCTAGGGAGCATACTAACTCCACCCCCCACCCCCACCATTTAATGACAACGAAACAGCCGTCGCCTAGACAGGGCAAACTAAAAATCACGAAAACATAATACCCTTGTTGTCTCTTCATTATATATTAATCTTTATGTGGCGGAGGAGGACCGTGAGAGAGGAAAGAGAGAGACGGGAAAAAATAGTAATATAAAAGCAATTGTGGGAGAAGGAAAGTTTGAGTCAAATTTGGAGCTTTTCACCCGCGAAGGACAAAAACCTGTCACTTTGGAAATTAAGGAGTGCCCCGCCAGTAATTCTGCTTGGAGAAAAAGTATTTTTGGAAAACAAATCAAAGATGTGTCTTAAGGGTATATTTTCACCCAAGGAGGTGTTTTTTTCTGGACTTTCTTTTCCCTTATGCTTAGCCTCATTAGCTTTATTGATATAAAACGTTTTCCCCATTAATTTGGCGAGCACAGCCCTCAGAAGATATTACACCCAACAGCTGGCCGTGGGATACAATATAAGTTGAGGGCTGTCACCCATCCGTGACTTATTGTTATCATCGATATTACCAGCAGGGGGCAAGTAACAACTGACCATGGAATATTTAGACGTGATCATAACTTGAACGTAATGTAAACAAAATAACGATAGGCCCGCTAATACAGCCCATACCACAATAATACAGGGGAACGCGAATTAGGTTTGTCAGGCATACCGAATAAATCTGGTTAGTAAAGTCTATCTATCTATTGTCCGACTCCTAACTCCCGTTGAGGGTGGCCATACACATAATGCCCCATGTGGACCTATTCCCCATGAGGACAATCCGTGCCAGTTTATGAAGGACTTGCAGGACTGAACACTCAACTCAGGGACAGTTCGATATTTTAAGATAAATCAGCCTTCTACCGAGAAATGTACACATTTATCTTGAAGGGGGGTATAGGGGGTGTTTTTCTAAGCTTGATGAAGGTCTAGCGAGGAAACTAAAAATATGCAAATATATGAATTAATAGACCAAAAAACGCCCCATCTCCCGTTAACCCCAAGTAAACCAGTAGGATGCCGAACAACCCTTGGGTGACACTGAGGGAGGAGGAGATTAACGAAGGGTCGAGATGGCCAGTGAACCTGAAACGGCGAACTTTGAAGCATCAGAAAAGGGGCAGAGAACGGAGCAGCTTCAATCGTTGAACAAACCAAGCAGAATGAAACAGTTAGAAATGAAAATACCGGTAAGAAGGTTATACTTATGTTACGACCGGCACAACGAAATAAACAAGGGCACTTAATATTGGACTACAAGATAGGCTAGATCTGCAGCAACGGTACGCTAATTCCAAACCCTCGAACTATTAAGCCGGTGAACAAAACACTTAAACCCTCCAGAGTTAATTTACTGGATACCGTGGTATCAATTAACTGGGTTAAGTGTACTTCTACAAAGGCTTTCTGGTGACGGCAAAGCCTACTCACAACAAGAGTAATTACGTTAATAAAAAGCTCTCAAGTAATAACAATGCTTAAATAAACTATGACAAGATTTAATAAAAGATTATATGCTTATGTTATCTTTAGTGTGAGTCTGAACTCAACACTAAAACTCTTCAATGCTCTATGAAAACACTTGAAGTCTAGTCCTACAGCTAACAGATATGGAATCTTCTGAAAAACGTCTGATGCTCTAAGATGCTCGTCGAATATAGAACAGGAATAATGCAGGGGCAGGACACCAAAGCGTGTATCTTAAATACACCAAAACGTAGGATACATATATATGGAAACAAGAGAGTGCAACAACTCTGTGACAGCACTAACAACAGCAACTCAAAAACAGTACTTCCTTAGCCAAAGTAACAGCCATACTGGGTTGTGCACTATGCATCAACCTAGGCTAAAACAATACGTGAATAATTGCTAAAGCATATGCGGTTAAAGTTAATAAACAAAATGCTGTCTTACTAATAAAGTCTAGCAGCAGCATAAAGGTACAGGGAGCCTAGGCAGAGCTCAAGCATGCTCGCAGCCTACTGTCTCCCCTGAACAGATTTCCCTTATCTTACGTTAAGTGACTAGGAGGCTCTCTTGGTAAGTCCAGATCTCAAGTATCTGGTCTTACCCTGGCGCTCCTCAAAGGTCAACAAAATGAGTTAGCAAGTATACAAGCAAGAGTAGGCAAAAGCCCTTCGCTTGTATACTGCTAAGCTCGCAAAGGAAAATATGCACAAGGGTGTACTACAGGCTACCTAGCTCCGTCGGAGTCGTACAGGCTCTGACTTGCCATATACATAACACAGACAACGACCAAAGATACCCTCTACTGTCTAGCATTAAATAGTAAAAAAGAACAACCAAATAATTAGAAGCACCCAACAATATGAATCCATGTGACTATGATTCTAATAAACTCTAAAGCTAGTGCAAAACATATATGTGAGAAGAGGCGCTGGTAATACGACTGGCCGACTATGGAAGTCGTATGCGAGAACCAGAAGGGATGGGTAATTGAATAAAGATAAAAAATATTGGAAAGAAGGAGTTCAGAGAGAGGGCACATGCAGTAAAGGGGGGTTAGACTGTGAGACAGAATGCGAGGGACTTGTAGGGCCGAGCGCGCAAAAAAAATAGAACTACGCGTGCCAATGTTCTGACGAGAGGAGACAAGGAGAGAAGATACTGAGTCTGGCCACCAGATGGCTCTGCGACCAATCGACGAGGCCGCTGACGTCCACATGCACCAGCAGGCGTCATTAATGCCATTGCCCGGTCCGCCGTCCAATAGCGAAGCGGGCGGGCCCACCGAGCGAGGAAGGCACACGTACATACAGCACACAACACTGTCTCTCTCGCTCTCTCCCCTCCGACTCTCTCCTCTCTCTCTCAAAATCGCGCTGCAGGTTAGAATCCACTACCATGGATATAAAATACCTTCTAAAGTGTCACAGTAACAAGAATAAAGCGCAAAAACTGATAGGTTCTGTGACAACATGAATACTAAGAAAGAAAGAATATCGTTCTACGATTATTATAGCCCATTTCACTGCCGTGGCGAGTGCTAGCGAGTCACGAGTACATTCTGGCAAGCTGGGCAGCGTAACACTTACCAAATGAATATCTTTAACATTTTGTCTCAAGTGCTGTTTTATGCACGAGGCAAAAAGAAAAAGAGTAGCATCAAAGATTGCTGGTCGGTGGATGGAACAATTGTGTGAACAATAGTTAGTTAGTTAAAATAGGACTTTAGAGGCTATCAACCCTTCTGCATTATTAACCCTCTCACGTTCTTGACACAATTTTGAGCCTATTAGGGATACTTTAAAGCCTTTGTTACCATCACGGGTATTTAGAAACCTTTAGTTTAGTTACTTTAACCTCTGCAGTTGTCTTTGAGTTAGCTGTGGGCAGAAAACTAATTTTGGAGAGGTAATTATAAGAGTGAGATAACTCTATTTCTTATTGCTAATCTGGCAACCTCTGCATCATATGATCGTGAGAGGGTTAAGCCTGCACACTGTAACTCAAGAATCGTGTCAGGAATGGAGCCCCTTTTCGAGAACTCCAGTCCCTTCCCCTGTGAACAATTGTGTGTCAAGCTTATTTTATACAGTTGCCTGCAGTATTTCGTGACTACAATTGTGAGCGAGTTGACTATGGAGGACACACAAACAGTAAATTCTCCTGTCTTTTAGGTTATAATGGTTTGTGAGTGTGTTACATTATATTACGTGTGTTCTGGTAGTGTTTGAGGCGAGAGCGATCATAAGATTTGAAAGGCGTACACTTAATTTTGGTTAGTGTTATATAATGGTATGTATGTATATACTCAGGTTGCCGATCCATACGTCTCTATTCACTTCTGAACTGTTTGCAATTGATCTCTTTTTTTACGGTTGCCATAGATTTTGGCCGAGGCTGCTCCTCATGAGCAAAACTTTGTTTGAATTTTTTCGGATTCATGATCAGCCCTTCAGACCAAGTGATTCATGTTTTGGTATTCGGGTTCATCTGAAATCAAGGGCCACATTATCAATAAGTTGCACTCAAGCTGTAAGTCTTTCTCTCTGATTTGGGTGTCTGGTCATTGTTTTATTTTCGGCAATGAGCAGGCTGACGCACTTGTGAAATCGGCGGTAGAACTTGAGGGGCCGTGGGACGTCCCTTGGGATCTACAGTCAAGTCTCTCTTTCAGTAAGAAATGAATTTATCTTCTGTGGCAAAGTCAGTGGACCGACCTGACTAATTTATACAGTCAAACCGACCATTGGGATTTAGTCCTCAGCTTCTCGTCGCTCCCGGAGGGAGGAAGTCATCTTAGCTCGACTGAGGATGAATTGTACATTCCTAACGCACATGAAACCTTATACCGACCGTGTATTTGTGCCGCAATGTTCCATCTGTGGCGGGATTCTCTCGATCAACCATATCCTTTTGTCCTGTGGAGGAGCGTAGCCTCTTTCCTGATGTACTGCAGGGCGAATAACATCCCCATCACTTTGGACTCGATCTTGGGTGATGGGGATGTTGGTGTGGTTGACAAATTGATGGCTTACCTGAAAGAGATAACAAAAAAAGTACTCGGGAACACAAGGGACTGGAGTTCTCGCAGAGAGGCTTCGGTTCTGACGTTATTCTTGACTTACAGTGTGCTGGCTTAATAATCCATCAGGGTTGATAGCCTCTGAAGTCCTATTTTAACTAACTCAGGCACATACCCCATTGCTGGGGATGGCCAAC
Source organism: Paralithodes platypus (assembly GCA_032716605.1). Classification (NCBI taxonomy): domain Eukaryota; kingdom Metazoa; phylum Arthropoda; class Malacostraca; order Decapoda; family Lithodidae; genus Paralithodes; species Paralithodes platypus. The sequence continues at coordinate 59,441,890 of CM064578.1, forward strand.
ACAAGACAGAGCCCGATAATAAACACCATTTAAAATTCCTATACTCAGGGTCTGGGACCACTTTCGCGTCCCCTCACCCCTTTCTCTGTCTCGTTGAGTAGGAGAATTATACAAGGGAAGGAGGATTCCTAGCCCCCTGCCCCCAGAAGGAAATGTAGTACAGTAAAAGAAACAGACAGCAACGGCTAAGGTTGGGTAGATGATGCCAAAATCTCACTCTGGATAGGACCAGCCCTCACCCAATAATAAGAAAATTAGTAACTCAACTATTAATACAGGTATGATCCAGAAATCTAAGAAAATAAATATAGAATTGTGCTTTTTCAAAGTCTTTACTAATGATTAAGGATATCTGTTTAGTGTATGAACAAGCATTGAATAACAGTTAAATTATTGATGATCATAATGAGAATATAAAAAACTGAAATAATGTGTATAACATGTTTGTGTGATATTTTTCCTTTCAATCATATATCACACGAGACCAACTTTAGGATTCGTTTATTTTAGATGGTGCCAACGCTCGTGTGACACTGCCCCTTACAGCTTCACTCCCATAGTTCCGTCTCACCCCTCTTCCCCCCTTAGCACTACTCTAACAGCTCTATTCTCACACAGCCCGTAGCCTAGTAGGTAGAGCTCTCGTCTCACACACGAGGGGTCGGGGGTTCAATCCCCGGCCGGGCGGAGACAAATTGGGCTTGTCTCCTTTCATGTGTTAGCCTCAGTTCACCTAGCTGTAAATAGGTACCTGGAATAAGTGGACGACGTTGTGACGTCCCATCTGGGGTTGGCAAAAAATGGTACAAGGCGCGAGATGGGTATCATAGGGTTCACCTAAGCTGATGGCTACCTAAGCCTTCGGGCGAGACGGTACCGTCTATAGTGAGAATGGTACCATACAGATCCACCCTAAGCCTTCGTTTTCGATGTCGCCAATTGGCTAAAATACAGACTACACCCACATCCACAGCCATTCCAACAGTACATAAAACACTTAACATGCATTTCACGCAATACATTGCCAGTTAAGGAGGCGCGATAATAATGAGCTTAGCTCGCATTGCGTGGATTCCCCTTGACGAACAAGTAACTGAGTAACTGAGTAACACACACACACACACACACACACACACACACACACACACACACACACACACACACACACACACACACACCATCGTACCATAATACAAATTCAATATACAGTAATTGTTAATGCATTGGCAGTATTCTTTCTTCTTGTAAATAGCCGAGGACTAAAATAGGCTAATGTGAGTCAAAAGAAATAGGAACACTTAATTATCAGGACATAATAGTAATCAACATATATTTATTTTAATTATCTCTCTCTCTCTCTCTCTCTCTCTCTCTCTCTCTCTCTCTCTCTCTCATTCTATTCACCATCTCTTCAGTCAAGTCTTCCCTATGCTGACACTAATGTTTATTCCATTTCCCCTCTCTCTCTCTCTCTCTCTCTCTCTCTCTCTCTCTCTCTCTCTCTCTCTCTCGTCCCCTTACCCTATGTTGATCTTTCTTTCCCCCTCTTCCGTGTACAAACAAGGGGTGTGGGAGGGAAGAAGAGAAGGAAGGAAGAAGATCAGAAAAAAGAAAGCAAAAGTAAAGGAAGACAAATGAGGGAAGAGAGGAAGAAGGAAGGAAGGAAAGAAGGAAGGAAGGATTTAAGGAAAGGAATGAATTAATGAATGAATGAATTAATGAATGAAGGAAGGATGGGAGCATAAACAGGTAAGGAAGACAATAGGAAGAGGAAGAGATGAGAGGCACGGAAGGATTGGAGAAAGGAAGGAAAGGGCAAACCCTTGGAAAATATTTTCGGAGAAAAAGACAGAATGATCAAAGGAAGGAAAGAAAGAGGGAAGGAAAGAAGGAAAGAAGGAAGGAAGGAAAAAAGGCAGGAAGGAATGAAGAAATGAATGAATGAAGGAAGGAAGGAAGGATAAACTTACCTCTACATGAAATTCGCCACATCTTCATCTTGGAGGGTGTTTTATTAAGCTTGATGGAGGTCTAGAGACGAAACTAAACAAAATTATGAAAAGATATACAAATGAGGAAATAAATAACCCCCCCCCCTTAAAGTCAACCTTCCTGGCCTACCTACAATGAACCGGGTATAGACATTTTACGCCCATATACTCTATCTCTCTCTCTCTCCACACCCTCGAGGATTTGGGCAGATTTTGTGAATGGCAGGAGAGGATGAAGAAGAGAGGAGGATGAGGTAGAGTGGGGAGGTCGGGTAAATGAGAGAGAGAGAGAGAGAGAGAGAGAGAGAGAGAGAGAGAGAGAGAGAGAGAGAGAGAGAGAGAGAGAGAGAGAGAGAGAGAGAGAGAAAAAAAAGCGAAGATAAAACAATAAAATAATGACAGGGCGACGAGGGATGAAGCGAAAAGAAAAAACATTGAAAACCGAATGAAGGAAGATAAACAGTAGGGGAGAAGGATACGAGGGTAGAAAATGGGGAGAGGGAGGAAGAGGGGAGAGGATAGGGAGAGGGGAATAGGGAAAGAGGGGAGAGGGAGAAGAATAGAGATGATGGGGAGGAGAGTGGAGAGGATGGGGAGAGTAAGAAGAGGGAAGACAATAGGGAGAGGGAGAGAATGGGAAGAGGGGAGAGGAATAGAGACAATAAGATAGAAGAAGAGGGTAGAGGAAAGTGGAGATAAAAGGGGAGTATGGGAGAGGAAGGCAACATTAACTTTATGGCCTCAATTATAACTAAGTACACTCATACAATTCCATACTATCATACTCAAAAAGTTTTCAATTAATGTACATGTATTTGCTTGCTCTAATAAACGATAAATATAATGCAAGCACACCATTTTTGTCACAGTTGGAAATACAATTGTTAGTGTACAGGGTCAGCTAGACAAATAATGCCAACATATATATTCTAATACTGGCAATACAGACAAAAGTGAAATAGAAAACAAAAAGGGTACACATAATATATTAAAAGTTCGAAAAAGAAAGAAGAAATATATGACAATACCGACAATGGAAAACACATAATATAGAATACAATACGCATGGTACGCGATACACACAAACATATTTATACTGGAATATACTTAAATTAGACACATTAAGCAACTTCACAGGGCATTAAAATTCCCTTGTCATGGACAGACAATTAAACACAACTACGAATTTAAAGAACTATCTTCAAGTGCCACAAACAAAGACAAAACAGTCCCAATCAATAAGAAGTAGTTCGCATTTACCAGTAGCTGATTCAAAGTTTGGAGGGGTTATTGTGGTACTTTGAATTGCTATCATTAAGGTCTTTGATTTTGGAATAAGTTTATATTCTTCAGTTTTTCCTCTAGTCGTCCTTCAAGCTAAACAAAATCCTTCCCCAGACCCCTATGCTAAAGACACACCCCCAGGTCCCTATATATTTTGTAACTATTTTGGTACAAAAATGTCCGGCTAAAGGTCGCTTTCACCTAAATTGCAGGCTCCCAATCGCTCGTCAAGAAATATTCACCACCGGAATGGAGCAAAACGTCCTATAAACACCAACGTAATGGAACCCTCGAATTATGTACAGACGTACAGCTAAGGCACACTGTCACTTCGATTGTATAAATATTTGCATATATATTCGTAAATGTTACAGTATTAGTTAAGAGTTTAGGTATCATACTCGTACACGGACCTTACTGCTACGAATCTATAGATTTTAATTGATATTATGTTAGGTTAACTGATAAGTATGTTGCCAAAATGTATATTTAACAAAATTAGTAACTCCACATCGTCAACTCCATTCAAATATGAAAAGGAAATATGATCTAGTTACCAGACTTAATGTAGTTAAAGAGATAGTGTTATAAATACTCCCCTGAATTCACATACCTAATTCAACATCTGGCAGACACAACTCACCCGCTTAATTGCACTAAGCGCCCCGACACGGTAGAAAGCAAAACCGCATCTCCGCCAGCGTGTACGCTAGAATGAGGGCAGTAGCAAGACCTATTAGCCGCCTTATGAATATGCACGCCAACTGTACACTCGGCCGGAACTATAACTCACCGGTCAGCCTTTGTTATTCATGGAGGGTTGGGGCAAGGACTGTGCAATGTGGTGAGCGGAGAACAAGTAAGAACATTTTTGAGGGAATAAACAACTAGATATAGCTAACAAAAAAAATTGTGGAGGCTTGAACACAAACCAAATGCTGTGAGTTGAAGTTGTAATAAAAAGGGATGTTTGAATTAGATTAGTAATATAATAAATGCCGTATATAGGATGGAATAAAAGTGGAAGATTACAAAAGGAAATATTGTAGAATGAACTTTCAATGTTTCCAAAACCCAATTTATCCATCTATCTAACCGTCACTATCTTTCACACGAGTATCCCTTACTCTTCAACAACACAAAAATCAACCCTTCGTCTTCTCTCAATATTCTTGGTCTCTTTCTCTTCTGACCTTTTTTGTCAAGACCGTATTATCACTCTTGCTGAAACAGCTTTCCAGAATTTAGGTGTGGTCAACCATCTCCGTGGGTTCTTTACGTCCTCATAGCTTCTTGCCCTGTACAGGGTAGCAGTGAGCCAAATAACGAGTACTGTCGGTTGTGAGAGGAGGTTCCACCCATAACACTTCTCGAAAAGGTAGAGTCAAAGTATTTTGTCTCATCAATTCATCTTCTCTTATTAATTTCCTACAATCTCTCTCTACACGCGGCAATGCTGCATGTCTCTTACTCTTCTGCCTCTATTACAATAATCAGTTCCAGCCTTATGTGGGCTTTTGCCCAGTAGGCTGTTGACAAATAGTTTTTAGTAGTAGTAGTATTACAATAATCAGTGTTCTTCAAAGCTTTCTTGGTGTATAACTCCTCCCTTACGGAGAATATGTGGGAACCCGCCTTTCAACACATTCCCACCCCTATTCTATCCAACTTTATTACCCGAGAATGAACCAATTTTCTCAGTCTTTCTTCCACTCAACAATTAAACTATGGAGTTATCTCCTTCAATCTATCTTTCCCTCATCCTATGACTTAAACTACTTCAAGCTCCATGTGTCCAGTCATTTTACTCTAACGTACTTGAATTTGGCTATCCCTCTCTCTTCCAATTTCTTTGGAGGACACTTGTTACAGGCAGCTTTGTGTTATGTCTCCTTCATACACATAGGACAAATATATAGATTGAATAGAAAGATATATAGATAGATATACCTAGAAAACTTGATATAGATAGATATAGACATAAAAGGTCGACAGAGATAGGTAGGTAGATAGATAGAAGTAGAGCGATAGAGAGAGCACGGTGATTATCATAAATTAATTAATGTTTTCGCTCCGTGTTTCGTCAAAGCTTGGATAAATTAAGTGCGGCTAAAATATATAAGCGTAACATAGGAGAGAAGTTAAGATTACATTAGGTAGAAATTATGAAGGTCTGAGTAACTACACACATACTATTAACTGCAGGATTAACAAATATTACAAAGATGCTGACATTATTTATATTATCATTATCAAAATCATCAACACAAAAACAACTGAAATGACAATATCAATAAAATATTAATAAATAAAAGCGATAATGTTGACTGCCATACTTTTCGTACAGCAAATGATAGCAATACAGGTTATATATATTGTTTACCCTTAACATAGCATCTTATACCTTATTTCTCCTATTATTTTTCCTTCACTCACACATTTCTTATTTTCTAGCTTTCTCCTTTATCATCCTTACCGTCTTAATAATTCTAAAAATTATCTTCTCGTCTGCGGAAGCCCTTAGATTTTTTAACTTCACAAATTCCTTCCTATTCCTTTACCTTTCATGCTCTTACATACATATGTTTTGTCTTCAAAAACCATTATTTTTAGTTATATCCTTGCTTACACCTTGAATTAATTATACTCTATATTTCAAGCTAGTATGTGCGTTAATATGTGTGCATTAATATAAATATGAATTGGGTAATTGTCTTTCCCGCCCTCTGTTTCACTTATAATCCCTATCAAGTGTATACTTATATTGACTTATCAATATTGTTAAATCAAAGGCACACACACACAATTATATATATATATATATATATATATATATATATATATATATATATATATATATATACCAGTATATATATATATTTTTTTTCTTTCTACGAATCAATGCATACCGCTATTCGGAAATCACACACATACAAATGCACACAAAACACCAATGCTAACAAATAAAACAAACCAGAAACATACAAACGAGCCACCTATAAACACATATAACGAACATAAACGCACGTAAACGAACCCAAATCCCAAACTATGCCAACCCAACAATACCCCCCCCCCCTTCCCCTCCCACCGCGCCAACTCAACCCTACCCAACAACCCACAAACTAACTCGGGCGTGAACATGGCTAAAATAATGAATAACGTTGCAACATTTATACATTTAAAACCATTATCAGCGGTTGGGGGCTTGTGGTGCCTGTACTGAGCTCATACACTATAACCACAACTTTAACTACAAATAATTACAACCACAACTACAACTATTACAACCACAATAATAACCACAATCACAACTACAACCACAACTACTTATTACCTCAACTGCAACTATAATTACAACTACAACCACAACTATAACTATAAACACAACTACAACTATATCCACAACCACAACTATAATCACAAATACAATTATGACCACAAATACAACTATAACCACAACTACAACTATAACCAAAACCACAACTAGATATAATCACAACTATAACCAAAACTAAACCAATAACCACAACCACAACTATAACCACAATTACAAATATAATCACAACTATAAACACAACTACAACCACACTACAACCATAACCATAACCAAAACTACAACAATAACCAAAACCAAAACTATAACCACAGCTACAACTATATCCACAACTACAAGTATATCCATAACTACAACCAAAAACACAACTACGAACCAAATTACAATTATAACCACAAATACAACTAAAATCACAACAACAACAACCACCGTACAATTATAATCACACCTATACCGGGAATTATAACTGCAACAACAACTATATTCACAACTGCAACTATAACCACAACAGCTATGATGACAACTACTACTCATTACAACTAAAACTATAATCATAATCACACCTACAACCACAACCTTGATCAAAAATACAACTATAATACAAAACTAAACAAAAACAAACTCCGGACAGTAGGCTTCTCAGTAACCTGTAACTCGAGCGAGGCCTCGAGATTATTGAATTAAGTTTCTTTATCTTGCTTCACTTATTTTTTCCCCACTAGATGGCAGCACTTTATTAAGATACACCACATGTTGCTCTAGGAATTATGCCATACCGTCGTCTCACTACATGTTGCTCTAGGAATGATGCCATACCGTCGTCTCACTACATGTTGCTCTAGGAATTATGCCATACCGTCGTCTCACTACATGTTGCTCTAGAGTGATGCCATACCGTCGTCTCACTACATGTTGCTCTAGAAATGATGCCATACCGTCGTCTCACTACATATTGCTCTAGGAGTGATGCCATACCGTCGTCTCACTACATGTTACTCTAGGAGTGATGCCATACCGTCGTCTCACTACATGTTGCTCTAGGAATTATGCCATACCGTCGTCTCACTACATGTTGCTCTAGGAGTGATGCCATACCGTCGTCTCACTAAATGTTGCTCTAGGAATGATGCCATACCGTCGTCTCACTACATGTTGCTCTAGGAGTGATGCCATACCGTCGTCTCACTACATGTTGCTCTAGGAGTGATGCCATACCGTCGTCTCACTACATGTTACTCTAGGAGTGATGCCATACCGTCGTCTCACTACATGTTGCTCTAGGAGTGATGCCATACCGTCGTCTCACTACATGTTGCTCTAGGAGTGATGCCATACCGTCGTCTCACTACATGTTGCTCTAGGAGTGATGCCATACCGTCGTCACACATGTTGCTCTAGGAGTGATGCCATACCGTCGTCTCACTACATGTTGCTCTAGGAATGATGCCATACCGTCGTCTCACTACATGTTGCTCTAGGAGTGATGCCATACCGTCGTCTCACTACATGTTGCTCTAGGAGTGATGCCATACCGTCGTCTCACTACATGTTGCTCTAGGAGTGATGCCATACCGTTGTCTCACTACATGTTGCTCTAGGAATGATGCCATACCGTCGTCTCACTACATGTTGCTCTAGGAGTGATGCCATACCGTCGTCTCACTACATGTTGCTCTAGGAGTGATGCCATACCGTCGTCTCACTACATGTTGCTCTAGGAGTGATGCCATACCGTCGTCTCACTACATGTTGCTCTAGGAGTGATGCCATACCGTCGTCTCACTACATGTTGCTCTAGGAGTGATGCCATACCGTCGTCTCACTACAGTATATTTGAATATGGTCGGGCATTTTCTGTGCCATTAGTTGGTGCTGAGATGGGAGTATTAATTTGACGTGTAGGTGTAGGCCTAGCATGGATACTATAGAACTATAGGAACGTTGCAATCACCTAGGAAAACATCCATCGCTTTACGTGGCCTCAGACTCGCGTTATGTTGGTCCGCGGTCCTCCACGATATCCATCCAACCATGCATCTACTTAACCCTTTGAGTACCAGTGACGTGTGCTATATATTATTCTAGCTATAATTTGACGATATTATGCAGCTTATAGGAAAGGATCTGTGGTAGTTAAAAGGGTTGGTTAGTTTGAAGCTTTATGAGTGCTAGAGGTCCTTCCTAAGCTGAATAAAATCATCTAATAGTTGGCAGACTGTTATAGAAAGGACGTCCCTGGTACTGAACGGGTTAAACAACTATTAATTCTACAATACAACCTGCCATAAACATATAATAATCAATACAACGACTTAATCATCATCACCGCCGCTACACCAACAAAACCACTACACCACCACCAGTAAGCCATCACCACCACTACACCATTAACCCCTTCAGCACGATGGCGCATTTCTTTTCTTTGTTACCATTAGACGTTTTTGTTTAGCTTATAACCTACCTCCAGGACATCAAAGGGGTAAAAACGATCTCAATAAAGCCTCTGAAAAACATAGGTCACTCTTAAACTGCATACATTCGTCTAGAATAAGCCAGACAGATAGGTAAGAATACGTCATCGTGCCTAAGGGGTTAATACCACTACACCAGCAACACCATCGCCAACACTACACCAACACAATATATCATTAGCACTACTACATCATCATCACCACCAACAACAACACCACCACCAAAGCATCTCCACCAACAACACCACCACCACCAAAGCATCACCACCACCACTACCACCATAACCACGGCCGCCACGGGATTTGCATAACAATTAGAGCGATAAATATTGGGTCATTGTCGAGGTATATAAAGGTTCACCTCGCGCATCATCTGCCTCTCTCGCTCTCGCTCTCTCTCTCTCTCTTTTAGTTATATTATATATATATATATATATATATATATATAGACCGGTATATATATATATATATATATATATATATAATTATATATATAAATGTTCACCTCTCGTATCATGTCGTTATTTGTCTTGCTCTCTCTCTCTCGTCCTCTTATCTCTCTCTCTCTCTCTCTCTCTCTCTCTCTCTCTCTCTCTCTCTCTCTCTCTCTCTCAATGCCTCCTCCACGCCCCCGATATTTTTTCTGCTCACATTTCATTATCAGTGCTCTTTTGAACCCCCCAACCTTCTTTCTCAATGATCCGCCTTCTCGCCTTGCCTTTCAGAGTCTCCGTCCTCTCTTTCCTCTCCTCAATATTGTTTTATCGGATGGATTTGTTTTTATGTTTCTCCTAGGTATTAAATTACATGTTGTGTTGTCCCTATTCTGGCTCTGTCTTGAGTCGGCCACCACCAAAAAAAAAAAAAAAAAAAAAAAAAAAAAAAGGAAAGGAGAGAGAAAAAAACAAAAAAACAAAACACCCACCCCAAAAAATAAAAAAATAAACAAGAAAGGGAAAAGAGGGGAACCAAAAGAAACCAAAATAGGAAAAGTGGGGATTGGGCCTAAGTATAGAGAATAAAATAGAATTAAATTACATACACACTTTATCTTTCTTATTACATATTTACTTTATCCCCTTTTCGGTACCCCTTATGATGATGTACAGTCGTGAGCACATATAAAGCTACAACAGTGTTGATCTTTGAACTTTTAAGGGGAGACAGACCGTTTTTCTGGACCCCCTTCTTCCTAATGTTTAGCCCCACTAGTTATGAGACTTTAAGACGTTGGTTTCATTAGTTTGGGGATTTTATGACCTTTCACCCCATTTCTTTATTAGGACCCTTCGTGCCATTTAGGTGTCAATTTTTTCCTTGCGAGCGAAAACGAGCCTGTAATTTTTAGGAATAGTTGGCCTTTGGCCGGGAAATTTTTCTACCGAAAAATGTACAAATCTATCTTGAAGGGGGGTCTACGGGGTATTTTCCTAAGCTTGATGGAGGTCTAGGGGGGAAACTAAAGAAAAACAAATATGAATAAATTAATAAATAGACCAAACAAAGAGCCACTGTCCCCTTAAATCCAAGTTGTGAAGCATCTGGGCTATCATGAAGCACCGTACTGTCTCGTTTGCGTTCGATACTGATTCAAATGCGTTCGTCACCATTTATGTTTATGTACAATACTGCTACACCGTTTTCTATATCTTACCCTGTATATAAAACCTGTATAGAGTTCGGAAATATTGAGATACCAAGAACAATACAAACCTATTCGTACAATCGGTTTTAACACAATGTGGTCCGAGGTAGATCTCTTTGGACTCGTTTTTGTTAGCCTAGGGGACAAACTAAAATACAGTATATTGCTCGAAAACGGCAAAATCAAGCAAAATTAAATTCACAACAAAAATAAACAATCATAACAAATACCGGTACAAAAATATATAAACATATATTTAAAAAAATATATACCACAAGGCATCGGATCAGATATAGTGTTAATAAATATATAGTTAACTGATTAAAGGGGCTAAGACGGCAATTGGCAGTTCGTACCTGAAGTTAATCATCCATAGTAGTTAACCTTTAACAATAATTGGATTTTCAATAGTAATTTGAAATTCTTCATGATATTTATAATATCTCTAATCAAAGCCTCTCTCACACACACACACACACACACACACACACACACACACACACACACACACACACACACACACACACACACACACGCATATACAGTATGTACACTCGACCAAAAAACAATCTTTACACTGGTGAGTTGTAAATAATCTAGTGTGAACGGAATGAATCGGGTGAAGCATACGTTTGTGAGGTATTATCATAAGATTTCGACTCACTTCCAGAATGTTTAGAGCATTAGTGTAAATATTGTTTCTTGGTCGAGTGTACATTACAATTGCACTATCTCTATCCTTCACTCAATATCCATCTCTGTCTGTTTGTGTGTTTGTCTCTCATTCTCACACACTCACTCATTCTCACTCTCTCACTCTCTCTCTCTCTCAGACGGTGAAGGGAGAGGCTCCGTGTGAAGGTAGACATGGGGACAAATAGAGAGAGAGGGCTGATGGAAGGAGTCATAGTGGGCTTAATGTGTCTCCCTTACTCTCTAGCTATCTCTCTCTTACTCTTACTCTCTCTCTCTCTTACTCTTTCTCTCTCTCTCTCTCTCTCTCTCTCTCTCTCTCTCTCTCTCTCTCTATCTATCTATCTATCTATCTCACTCACACACCTTTTATATCGGTATGCTCATAGAAATAAGTTAGAGGAGTACACATTAACTTAGATTGATGGTTAAAGATACAGAATACATATGATATAAATAAATAGATGTAAATAGATAGATATGGATAGATGGATTAATAAATATTGACAACCTAAAACAAAATACTGTATATATAGATAGACAGAACATGATTATAGACAAAAATAAAGATAAATACAAAATAGATAATACATACAGACATAGAAAACTAGATGGGGAAAGAGATAGATAGATACATAATAGATAAATAAATATAGACACATATGAATAGATACATAGAAAGAGAAGCAGACTCTCCTCAGTTTTGGCCGAGATAGTGAAACACGGCGAACTCTTTCCTAAGACTTTTACCATCCGTCTTGTCTCCGGTTTTACACCGCCTGTGCGTGTGTCTGTCTTGCTTCCCGCTTGTGGGGCTCAGGTAGACAGATTAGCTAAATAGATACATAGCCAAACTAAAAAGACAGATAGACACATACAGATAGATAGATAGATAGTTTAGATGGACAGATAGATTAGACAGATATAGAAAGTTTAGATGGACAGATAGATTAGATAGATAAACATGGATATAAACAAATACAAGGTGTCTCAAAATAGGTTAAATACATTATTCTAAGCATAATTTGTTCTATATATATATACAATGCCAAATGTCTAAAGTTACATATATAATGCCAGTTGAAAATGGTATGTTCACGTGTATTTCCACATATGTCTTACCCAGCTGTCTTAGAGCCAACCACACCCTCCCTTATATGATTTATTAAACCATAGTATACAAAAAATACATTCTTCTAAGTTACAAAATTATTAGATGTATTCTAGCTTACATTGGACCTGTTGGAAATCGAATGAAATGGAAGAGTCCATTACAAAGTTTCGAGGGAGGACACTAAATAAGAAATTCCTTAATGGTTGAGATTTGTATGTGTTGCTATAGAACATTTTATGCTTAAAATCATCCATTTAACTATATTTTGAAGTTCGGTACGGTACCTACTTTGGAACACCCTGTAGATAAGAAGATAGAAAGATAGACAGACATATAGACAGAAATAGACAGAAATAGATAGATACAGAGAGAGAGAGAGAGAGAGAGAGAGAGAGAGAGAGAGAGAGAGAGAGAGAGAAGAGATGAAAGAGAGAGAGAGAGAGAGAGAGAGAGAGCAAAAATGTATATGTCTAGAAGAAGTTATCTACGAAATGTCAATAAAGTGCTCCTCCTTGAATGGCGCTTCTCTTCATGTGTCTAGAAGTAGTGATACGCCAGAGAAGGGTAGCACAACTCACAAGAACGAAATATGCTTCCCGTGAAAACAAAAAAATATGCAAGCACAAAGGAATACAAATTATGCAAGCACAAAGGAATAACCATAAAATATAGCAAGCAGAGCAAAACAAATTAATAAATAAATAGTTTAATAATCAAATAATCAAATGAATAAGTAAATTAATGATTAATAGATATAGATATATATATAAATGAATAAATAATAAATAATTAATGAATAAGTAAATAACCTAAAATACTATGAAATCCAATAAAAAAAGGAATATATAGTTTAGTCTCGTTGTTGCAGTTGCTGAGAAACGTGTAGAAACATGCATAAAGGTCAAAGGGTGTCGGTGGCAAGGGTGTCCAGAGAGAGAGAGAGAGAGAGAGAGAGAGAGAGAGAGAGAGAGAGAGAGAGAGAGAGAGAGAGAGTAATGAGTGTGAGTGTCCCTGGGAAAGAAAGGAGTGGGAGCTAGGGTGTGTGAGTTGTATTTAAAGAGTGCAATACATGAGGGAGATGATGGCGTAAGAGTACTAGCCAGAGTGAACTACTAGAGTGCAAAGTGGGTGTTAGAAGTGTGTTTGGGGAATGCGGTCAGTTCATTTAGAGAGGGGGGGGGGGGGGGAAATGGGAGAATTGGAGGTGCGAATGGTGCAAGAATTCAAGGGGATAGTGGCGTTGTTTTTTTTTTTTTCTATTTATTCAGTTATTCATATATTTTTTTTAGTTTCCTCTCTAGACCTCCATCAAGCTTGAAAAACATCCCCTAGACCCCCCCTTCAAGCTAAATTTGTTCATTGGATAAAGAGTTCAGGTAAGGATAAAAGTGGGAGATTAGCACATGAGTTATAGCCAGAGTAGTAAGAGTGTAATAATAGAGTGGGGAGAGTTAGTTAGAAGTGTGACAGAGGAAGAAAGAGTTGTAGCACGGAGTAGTAAGAGTGTAATAATAGAGTGGGGAGAGTTAGTTAGAAGTGTGACAGATGAAGAAAGAGTTGTAGCACGGAGTAGTAAGAGTGTAATAATAGAGTGGGGAGAGTTAGTTAGAAGTGTGACAGATGAAGAAAGAGTTGTAGCACGGAGTAGTAAAGAGTGTAATAATAGAGTGGGGAGAGTTAGTTAGAAGTGCGACAGATGAAGAAAGAGTTGTAGCACGGAGTAGTAAGAGTGTAATAATAGAGTGGGGAGAGTTAGTTAGAAGTGTGACAGATGAAGAAAGAGTTGTAGCACGGAGTAGTAAGAGTGTAATAATAGAGGCGGCGGAGGTCGAGTTTAGTTAGAAGTGCGACAGATGAAGAAAGAGTTGTAGCACGGAGTAGTAAGAGTGTAATAATAGAGTGGGGAGAGTTAGTTAGAAGTGTGACAGATGAAGAAAGAGTTGTAGCACAGAGTAGTAAGAGTGTAATGTTAGAGTGGGGAGAGTGAGTTAGAAGTGCGACAGATGAAGAAAGAGTTGTAGCACAGAGTAGTAAGAGTGTAATGTTAGAGTGGGGAGAGTGAGTTAGAAGTGCGACAGAGGAAGAAAGAGTTTTAATTAAGGGGGTAGTCCTTGGTTTTTGGTCTATATATTTATTTATTTATTTATTTTTGAGCTTCCTCGCTAGACCTCCAACAAGCTTAGAAAAACACCCCCTAGATCCCCTTTCAAGATAAATTTGTACATTTTTCGGTAGAAAAAAATTCCGGCCAAAGGCCGGTTCCTTCTAAAATTAGAGGCTCGCTATCGCTCGCCAGGAAATCGACACCTAATGGGCACGAAATGTCTTAATATTGACAACAAAATGAGACGAAAGGTCTGAAAATCGCCAAACTAATGGAACGAACGTCTAAAAACCTCAAACCTAATATGCTAAACATGAGGGAGAAGGGGGTTCAGAAAAAGCGAACCTTAAGAGAAGTAAGAGTGTAGTAACAGAGTGGAGAGAGTGAGATAAACGTGCAGCAGAGGAAGACAGATAGTGCGAATAATTCAGGGAAAGAAAAGAGAGCGAGAATAGAGTCATATTTATAACTCGATGGGCTTGAGTGCAATAATAGAGTGAA
This sequence comes from Paralithodes platypus, assembly GCA_032716605.1. Classification (NCBI taxonomy): domain Eukaryota; kingdom Metazoa; phylum Arthropoda; class Malacostraca; order Decapoda; family Lithodidae; genus Paralithodes; species Paralithodes platypus. The sequence continues at coordinate 59,457,030 of CM064578.1, forward strand.
CAATTAACCCCTTCACCACCATTACGCAATTTGCATCATATTCTGGCTACCAATAGACGATTTTCTTTAGTATATAATCTACCTCTATGACTCCAATGGGTAAATTCGATCTCAATATACCCTCTTTAATAACCTAGGTCATTTTAAACTGCATGAATTCAATTCAATTCAATTCATAATTTAATACATACAATTTTATTGTTACAAATAGGTACATGTTGTTTACAAAGCGATGTCAACAAAATGTGTCAAATATTATCCCAAATCAAAGGTAATGGTGATGAAGTTAATTTTGAATGCGAGGGAGGAATACACGAAGTTGAGTAGGAACCCATAGTGTGCGATGGAGTGCACAACATACGAGAGTGCACAAAAGTAAGAAGGTTTGCAGTGAATAAAACTATTATATATTTATGAAAGGAATCGGGCGAAACCGCAAGAATGAGGCTATCAGAGTAAGTATATGCATATTTAGACAAATTAGTATTTTGCACAACACTTCAAATATTTAGTAATTAAGTAGATAAGAAGAACAGAGAGATAATAATGACCAAGACATTAAAGCTCTCTGTTGATGAAACTATAGATTACAATTAGTGGAGTAACGAATATTAATTATGTGCGCGTTTTTTATAATAAATAGGTATTTAGATACATATTGACTACAGACGGGAAAATACATTTTTATTGACGGATTTATGACAAACACAAGCGAGGTAGAAATTGCTTGATGGTGGAAAGCAAGCTAGGGGGTCAAAAGATGATAGAAAGTGCTTGATGGTGGAAAGCAAGCTAGGGGGTCAAAGGATGATAGAAAGTGCTTGATGGTGGAAAGCAAGCTAGGGGGTCAAAAGATGATAGAAAGTGCTTGATGGTGGAAAGCAAGCTAGGGGGTCAAAAGATGATAGAAAGTGCTTGATGGTGGAAAGAAAGTTATATCAAAGATTTACAAATTGTTTGATGGGGGAAAGTTAACAGGTTATTTGAAATAAATTGCTTGGTGGGGAAAATATAGCTAGGTCAAAGATGATACAAATTGCTTGATGGGGGAAGGAAAGCTATGTCAGATGATAAAAATTGCTTGGTGGGGGAATTAAATCTAGGTGATAGATTTCTAGATGATAGAAATTACTTGATGAGGAAAGATAGAAAGCTAGTGAGGTAGATGACAGTAATTGCTTAATGGGGTAAATAAGGCTAGGCCGAAGACGATGGAAATTGCTTGATAGAGACAATATAGCTAGCAGGTCAGATGATAAAAATTGCTTAATAGAGAAAATAAAGCTAGCAGGTCATATGATAGAAATTGCTTGATAGAGAAAATATAACTAGCAGGTCAGATGATAGAAATTACGGATAGGAGAAAATTATAAATTAAAACGGTCAGATGACTAGAAAGTACTTGATAGAGAAAAATTAAACTGACAGGTCAGATGATAGAAATTACTTGATAGAGAAAATATAACTTAACAGGTCAGATGATAGAAATTACTTGATAGAGAAAATATAACTTAACAGGTCAGATGATAGAAATTACTTGATAGAGAAAATATAACTTAACAGGTCATATGATAGAAATTGCTTGATAGAGAAAATATAACTAGCAGGTCAGATGATAGAAATTACTTGATAGAGAAAATATAACTTAACAGGTCAGATGATATAAATTGCTTGATGGGGGAAAGAAAGCCAGGAGGTCAGAGATGGAACGAAGCGGGTTCGGTGGAAGGTAAAGAAATAATACTCTGCAATAACGTAAAAGCAAGAGGGTGTGCAAGGTTGGGGTGAACAGCTAGTGCAGGAGAACAGAGTTATATGTTGCACAAATATGACCGGGCAGAAAACATTGCGAAACAGAGAGAGGCTTTAAAATTGGAGTGTACAGTGGCTCAGATAAGTTTTGTTCCTCTCCGTGATCGCATGATTGAATTACGAGTGTAGTTTCGTATGCAATGGTTAACTCATCGGATTAGTCAACTGGTAAAGGAAACCACACTCGCAATTCAATCACGACGAGGAACAGAATTTATGTGAGCAACTGTACACACTCTTCATATAAATACCATTGGCCTGATGAAACTAAATGCGAAACGTTGTCAATAAAGTGCTCCTCCTCATATGGTGTTGATATTCTTTCTGTCAAAATGTTTAACTTTATTTTAGCAATGTGCATAGTCTATTCGTTTTCAGCTGACGGTAAATTGCCATGTTGCCATCTACATTACTCGGCTATTACGAAGTCTTTGTAGCAAGTTATATTGTTAAGGGGGCCCACCTCGCTTTTGTTATCTTTATCTCCCTCTCTCTTTGGCTTGTATCCATTCGGTCCCATTCAGCCTACTGTTTTAAGACGTTTACCCCAAGTGTCAACATTTTCCTACCGAGCGGTAGCGAGCCAGCGTATATATAATTCTGTTTTGACAGCAAGCTAAATTTGTACATTTTTCGATAGAAAAATTTCTCCGGCGAAGCCGGATTTCTCCATACAATGCTGGCTCGCTATCGCTCGCCAGGAAGAAATTGACACCTGGATGGGGATAAACGTCTTAAAACAGTTGGCTGAATGGCGGCCGCATGGATTACAAGCCAGAGAAAGAGTAGCAAAACGGAGGAGAACAGATTAAAAACAAAAAATACAGGTGAACCCCATTAAGTTTGAAAGCTTGGTATTTATATTAGGTAGAGACAGAGAAGTTGCCTATTAATCCACTAAGTACTGATAAATCACTTACTAAGGCATTCAATATAAAGTTATCGGAAATCAAATGGACTGTTGTGTTATATATTTTCCCCACCCAACTTCACTTCTAAACTCAATTAATGATATCAACAAATACATGTGGTACTCCAAGGACTCGAACCTAGGATACTAACACCGAAATTCCGCCCACTTGTGCATTACGCTATCAAGACAGTATAACACATACTGTATATGTAGATTGTAGCAACACTGGCGCATCTCCTCTGTTGTTAATAGTAGTTTTTGCATAACATTTATAACTCTTATTTTCAGAGTGTATTTCTTTCATGTGTATTGTACTGTTGTGTTCGATATTAGTGATATAGTGTATGTGTTATATGATTTAATGTTAATAATATTTTGTTTATTTTTTTATTTTCGTTAGTCACTGTTATCAATATCATATACTATATATAAACCTTACAGTATGGTGGGGAAAAAACAATACACAATCATACTCTCACAATATAAGGAATATAACTTACAGATTACAAATATTATTATGTATACAGAACCAGAGAACCATTTCGATTGATATGGTTAGTATCGGTAAACATCTTGATACAGAACATATTAACAGGGTAAATTAAATCGGCACAAAAAATGGTGGCAGTAAAAATAAGTGAATACATAAATAGAAAAGAGAGGCATTGCACACACACACTTTTCTCTCTCACTTTGTTCACACACATTCTATCTCTCTCTCTCTCTCTCTCTCTCTCTCTCTCTCTCTCTCTCTCTCTCTCTCTCTCTCGCTCTCTCTCTCTCTCTCTAACTCTAGCTCTCTCTAACTCTAGCTCTCTCTCTAGCTCTAGTTCTCTCTCTAGCTCTAGCTCTCTCTCTAGCTCTAGCTCTCTCTCTAGCTCTAGCTCTCTCTCTCTCTCTCTCTCTCTCTCTCTCTCTCTCTCTCTCTCTCTCTCTCTCTCTCTCACACACACAAAATACACAGACACACAATGGCACCAACACGTACTCAATCATTCAAACACAAATACACATACGCTGTCTCTCCCTCACGCAGACAAAAATACTCAAGCGCACACACAGAGAGAGAGAGAGAGAGAGAGAGAGAGAGCGAGCGAGCGAGCGAGCGAGAGAGAGAGAGAGAGAGAAAGAGAGAGAGAGAGAGAGAGAGAGAGAGAGAGAGAGAGAGAGAGAGAGAGAGAGAGAACGCACCAAAGCCTTCATCATTGTATCCCCTCCTACAATTAATCCAACACGATAATGGTTTTAGTAGCGGCGGAAACAGCACCGGGATCCAAACGAGGTAAAAAATCTAACAAATTAGCCGGGCATCAACTCTTGCATCAATGGCCTTAATGGCGACCAATCAGCGGCCTCAATTTGCACACGATCTTATTTTTGTTGTTGGTGTTGCTTTTTCGCTTGTTAGTTAGTTCTCTCTCTCTCTCTCTCTCTCTCTCTCTCTCTCTCTCTCTCTCTCTCTCTCTCTCTCTCTCTCTCTCTCTCTCTCTCTGAATCCAAGGTTGACAGCATTTGTAAATTAATCAAATATTTCCTCAATCAGCTTCCTAAATCAGCACACGATATTATTTGTTGTGTATCTCGGCCTTTCTCTCTTGCATGTTAGTTAGTTTCTCTCTCTCTCTCTCTCTCTCTCTCTCTCTCTCTCTCTCTCTCTCTCTCTCTCTCTCTCTCTCTCTCTCTCTCTCTCTATATATATATATATATATATATCTCTATCTATCCTCCCCTTCCTCCCTCCCATCTTCTTCCTCCTCCTCCTTCTCCTCCCCCCCTCCCCCCCTCCTCCTTCTCCCCCCCCCCCCCTACCAGTACCGTACCGGGTGAGGGGTATGATTTAACTAAAAGCCCGGTAATCTGGACTGGGAACCTTTTCGCTACCCCCGTAAGGTTACCGCGTTCAGCCCGAATTTGGCAAGAGAGATGCATTAGCTAGTTTAACCCTTTGAATCCAGTGACTCTACAAGTGTTTTCCATTAATGTCTGGCTGTATTTACACGATTTTTGTCAGTTTAGGAAAGTTCGTTTGGAATCATAGGGGTATACAACTCAATGTTATCCTTTTGCCTTACTATATAATTTTACAGATTCGTCCTGAGCTGAATGAAATCGTCTAAATAATTGTTAAATATAGGATAAAATTGGTCTGTGTTCTTTTCCAGCAATTTTTCATCAGCAATTGTTTATAGATCACATTCTTTGGCTCTTGCTTTGGTACGTATATATACAAAAGTAAACGGAATGTAGATTTATTTAATTAAGAAGGCTTAATTCCTATAGCACCTAATTGTTGAAGCGCCATTTTCAGACAAGCCTGATAGTAAACAATAGTTCAAGCAATTTTACTCTTAGCACATCTGAATTCGAGTTTTATGAGAAATCAGCCACCCAAAGCAATCTACTGTGAGTGTAAAATGCCGATGATATTATTGCAAAAATATTATAGAGGCCGATGCTAATGTTGCTAAAAAAAATATTGCCGATAATGTTGTTCGATAAAGTCTTTCGTGTGACTCTGCCTTTAAGCCGGTATGATACGAGGACTTTTTCCATCAACAGTTATCTTCAACACTGGTCTGGCATCTAATGAGGTAAACGTTTACAATATTTCGGTTGCATTAATTCATCTATCATGTTTAGTTTCCGATACCAGTGCAAAATATTCCAGAAATGTTGCCACGAAAATGTTGATCATGGAATGTTGACTATAAAAGCTCTCGTGTGATACCGGCTTTAGTCACATGAGGCTGCCACGGGGATGATCGTGATGAAGCTGACTAATGACCCGGTGCATAGTGAGTGCTCATTATTTACACACACACACACACACACACACACACACACACACACACACACACACACACACACACACACACACAGCCCGTAGCCTAGTAGGTAGAGCTCTCGTCTCACACACGAGGGGGCGGGGGTTCAATCCCCGGCCGGGCGGAGACAAATTGGGCTTGTCTCCTTTCATGTGTTAGCCTCAGTTCACCTAGCTGTAAATAGGTACCTGGAATAAGTGGACGACGTTGTGACGTCCCATCTGGGGTTGGCAAAAATGGTACAAGGCGAGATGGGTATCATATGGTTCACCTAAGCTGATGGCTACCTAAGCCTTCGGGCGAGACGGTACTGTCTATAGTGAGAATGGTACCATACAGATCCACCCTAAGCCTTCGTTTCCAATGGCGCCAATTGGCTAAAATACAGACTACACACACATCCACAGCCATTCCAACAGTACATAAAACACTTAACATGCATTTCACGCAATACATTCCCAGTTAAGGAGGCGCGATAATAATGAGCTTAGCTCGCATTGCGTGGATTCCCCTTGACGAACAAGTAACTGAGTAACACAGTCTCTCTCTCTCTCTCATATATATATACTGTATATATATATTATGTGTGTGTGTGTGTGCTTGCGTAAAAGGAGAGCTACATTTGGTAGACAAAAGTACCGACAGACAGAGACAGTTGGCTAGATATCCTACATAGAACGATAAATATAGATAGTGCACGCGAGCTTGTGTATGGAGTATACTATATAGCAGTTGAATCATTATATCAACTTGGTAACAGAAACTTGTGTCATATTCATTGTGTCATATTACTTGTGTCATATTCATTGTGTCATATTACTTGTGTCATATTCATTGTGTCATATTACTTGTGTCATATTCATTGTGTCATATTACTTGTGTCATATTCATTGTGTCATATTACTTGTGTCATATTCATTGTGTCATATTACTTGTGTCATATTCATTTACGTTGCTACGCTTATGTGTAACAATCACTCTAACCAAACACAACATTTAAGGGCAGGTTTTTAGTGTGTTTCCTAGATTTCCATCAAGCTTGAAATTGCACCCCCTTGACCCCCTTTCAAAATAAATTTGTACATTTTTCGGTAGAAAAATGTTCCGGCCGAAGGCCGCTTCCTCTTAAATTACAGGCTCGCTATAGCTCGCCAGGAAAAAATCGACACCTATATGGCACGAATGGTCTTAAAATTGACAGAAATGGGGCGAGGGTTCTTAAATTGGCCAAATTAATGGGGCAAGCGTCTTTAAATCTCACAAGCAATGAGGCTAAACATGAGGGAGAAAGAGGTTCAGAAAAAAATCCTCCAGGTGGAAATCTCCCCTTAAGATGATAGTTAGACACATTGGGGAGTAAATAGATCTTCTTCATCATCATCATCAGCTTTAGTTGCTCCACTGCAGGACATAGGGCTCTCTAAAGCTCTGCCACTCTAAACATTCGAATCACTTTCCTGTATCTGGTTCTGTGTGTACCTTTGTGTTATTTATATATTTACTGTCTATCACGAGATGTAATATATTGTGAGACCGTATTGGTGGGACTTTGGCTCCGCTGCATGTCTGCCTGCCGAGATCGGAACCTCTCCGGGTGGTGGTCGGGGGTCGGGGGAGTGCTGGAGCGACCTTGGTGACCCTGGTCTCTGGGTCTTCTCCTGGGTAACCTAGATGTGTGTGAATTTGTGTTTTTATTTGTGTGTGTTCGTTGTGTTATGTTGTTTTTGTGTTTTCCCTGTTCTTGCTGTCTTGAGTCGGCTACCCCCAAGAAAAAAGGAAAACAAAAATAATAAAATAGAATAAAATAGACAATAAAAATAAAAATAGGAAAAATGGGGATTGGGCCTGAGCATATAGATAGATAGTATTGGCTTTCAAAGTACCGGTACACTTAGATACATTTAGGCATAGACTACAGTAGATCTGGACTGGACACGAAAACGGAACTTTGCAGTAAGGGACCCAAAATCGGAGAACGAACCCCCAAGTTTGAACCTAGAAACGGCGAAAATATCAAATTTTCGCGGTTTTGAGGTTCGAACTTGGGGGTTCGTTCTCCGATTTTGGGTCCCTTACTGCAAAGTTCCGTTTTCGTGTCCAGTCCAGATCTACTGTGGTCTACTATTTAGGCAATCAGACCCTCATCTGCTTGAGTTTATAACTGGTAAAGCCATCGGAATACACGTACAGTCGGCTTAAAAGTGATGTCTCGGCACCAATTATGTTTTGATCAATAATTTAGTATCAGCAATATTTACACATGATTTCTTCTTTTTGAGTGATATACCAACATATTCCTACACTTATCCATCCTGTTCAACATCTGACAAACATTAATACAGCACAGAGCGAACCAAACGTAATGCCAGCTGAGACATGACTTATTAACGCCACCGTACACACTGGGGTATGTGCTACTCTTTCCTTTTACTTATACACGAGAGTCTCGTTGGGACTAGTTTGTCAGTTGCTGTTCGTATTCCTTTGTCTTAATCCCTTCAATACATATAATGGTGCCATATATATTTTATGCTGGCCAACTGTAGACATGTTTACTTGGCTTAATGAGGACATCTAGGAATCAAACGAGTACTAACCTTGTCAATTAAGCCTCCCCCATGATACTACCAGTGTGTACCTACAGTAGGTAGGGCTGAGGCAGGCCACGATAAACAACGCTCCCTTGGCTTTATTACCGGGTACAGTCATGGACTAAATTCCTGTCTGCAATATCTCCATAACTTTAACTTCCTTATATCTCTGGTAATAATAGTACAACAATCCTTAAAGTACATAGATAAACTCTTGCAATTTGATCTTTAAGAGACACCCATTTTTTACTTCCATCATAAGAGAAACGTCGAATTGGAGTTTCGCTTGCAGGACGACCCTTTTTGAGTGCACCTGTACCTGCCATAAAAGCCTGTGATGAAGCCAACAAGAGAGAACGGAGAGTAGTATAGCCGGAGACAGACGCGTTACGGCCCGGCATAAACACAATTAACCCCTTCTGCTCCGGCGACGTCTCTGTAATTTGATTTCTTGCTACTATTAGACGATTTTATTCAGTATTTAAAGGGCCTTCAGCAACTGATAGGCTTCCAATGATCTCGCTTAACCCTTTTTTGCTGCCACAGATTCTTCTTTAAATGCAAAACATCGTCTAAATACAGTTAACATAAAATTTGGAAGACGTCGCCGGTACTGAAGGGGTTAACGGCACAATATGACGATGAAGACAAGGGCCTCTTACTGGTGGTGCATTGCTTAAGGGGAGATTTCCACTTGAGGGAGTTTTTCCTTGACTCCTTTATCCCTCATGTTTAGCCCCATTGCTTGTCTAATTTTAAGACGTTCGCCCCATTATTTTGACGATTTTAAGAACTTTCGACCCATTTCTGTTAATTTTAAGACCTTTCGTGCCATGTAGGTGTCGATTTTATCCTGGCGAGCGATAGCGAGCCTGTAATATAAGAGCCGGCTTTCAGCCGGGACATTTTTCTACCGAAAAATGTAAAAATTTATCTTGAAAGGGGGTCTAGGGGGAGTAATTTTAAGCTTGATGGAAGTCTAGGGAATCAACTAAAAACCTCCCTTATGCATAAGAACATTGAGGAAAACTTTATATAATTAATTCATTTCAATCCCAACACCCAACACCTCTCAATGAAATTAATGAAAGCATGTGATCCTCCCGGGATTCGAACCCGGGATACCACATACAGATCTGAAAACTCTAACCATTACACCACCGAGTCAAAGTCCAGTTATTTATGTATAAGGATATAACCTAATATTGTACTCGAAGGATATCAACCTAATATATATGTACTCGAACCCAAATACTGGATATCAACCTATATTGTACTCGAACCCAAATACTGGATATCAACCTAATATTGTACTCGAACCCAAATACTGGATATCAACCTAATATTGTACTCGAACCCAAATACTGGATATCAACCTAATATTGTACTCGAAAACCCAAATACTGGATATCAACCTAATATTGTACTCGAACCCAAATACTGGATATCAACCTAATATTGTACTCGAACCCAAATACTGGATATCAACCTAATATTGTACTCGAACCCAAATGCACACTTAAGGGGGCTGACCTGTTTTGGTTCTGTCCTTTTCTATCTTTCTCTGGCTTGTATCCATTTGGCCCCATTCAGCCTACTGTTTTAAGACGTTTATCCCCACCCAGGTGTCAATTTTTTACTGGAGAGCGGTAGCAAGCCAGCATATTTTTTATTTTTGTTTGACAGCAGGCTAAATTTGTACTTTTTTACGATAGAAAAATATCTCCGGCGAAGCCGGATTTCTTCATATAATGCTGGCTCGCTATCGCTCGCCAGGAAGAAATCGACACCTAGATGGGGATAAACGTCTTAAAATAGTTGGCTGAATGGGGCCCAATGGATACAAGCTAGAGAAAAAGAGAAAAGGACAGAAATAACAAAAAGCAGGTCACCCCCCTTAATTTCAGCTGATGGTAAATTTAAAGCATTGGCAGCTCATGTCTATGTATTTAAAGGAGGCATATGAAACTGTTGCATCTGTGCATCATAATAAGGTCAAGTTTTCATAAGAAACACAATATTTCACAACACATTTTTTGTAATAGCTAATTCATAGAGAGTGGGAAATAGCAATTTACCCTCCACTAAGAAAAAGAGACTATAGGGAAAATCCATGGACACGATGTCAATATTTGCGAGAATATTTGCGAGTAACTCATTGATGGCATAAGGCTAACGTATTTACCTTCAATGTATCCATCTATGCACCGAATGTTTATCTAGGTAGGATTCACAGTATAGAATAGAATCCATAAATAGATACCATTAACTTGCAGACAGACACCAAGCAGCACTCTGGACTTATTACCCAATATGTATTAAGGGGAGATGGGCCGCTTTTCCGGCCTCCCTTCTGCCTCATGTTTAGCCCCATTAGTTTTCAGATTGTATGACGTTCGGTCCTTTAGTTTGGCGATTTTAAGACCTTTCGTCCCCCCCCCCCCTTTCTTTGTCTATATGAAGACTTTTCGGGTCACTTAGGTGTCGATATTTTCCTGGCGAGCGATAGGGAGCCTGTAATTTAAGAGGCCGTGACATTTTTCTACCGAAAAATGTACAAATTAATCTTGAAGGAGGATCTAATGAATGTTTGTTTTTATGTTTGATGGAGGTCTAGGGAGGAAACTAAATAATAAATTAATATATACATATTTGGACCCCCCAAAATAACCACTGTCCCCTTAAGACCGTACAGGAATAGCCGCTTCATCAGCCTAATGCATGCGGTGCCTTAGTTTGCATACCACCCGCTTCCAGTAGGCACAATTTCCCACTTGCCAGATTCTGTATTTAAGGACGTTATTTACCCAACGATAAACTACAGAAATCCGTAAGCATATGTGGGGTTATGAAGGCTGGACATTTGGTGTAAATTGTGTACTGTAATCTTAGTTTAGCATATTTCTATCCGGAATTACCGTATTATGAAACGAGTGTCGTGTTGGAATTACCGTATTATGAAACGAGTGTCGTGTTGGAATTACCGTATTATGAAACGAGTGTCGTGTTGGAATTACCGTATTATGAAACGAGTGTCGTGTTGGAATTGATTATACTGGCATCATAAACCTTATTATTATATATGATGTGGTTTGCTAGATCATCTAAGATCATCTGGTAACTTATTAGGTTTGGTGAAGTCCTATGTCCAATAGTATACATCCAACACTTATAACATTTGTGAATCTGGAATATAACTCATATATTGATACAAGTATATTTATGTTATCACATCTATGAACCAGTGTATATATTTCTTAAAACTACTTAAATGCGACACCTAAGCCACACATTACACCAATTACTAAATATTTTTGAGGACTATTTAGCAAGAAACATCGAAGGCCATCATAGCCTTATGTAAAACAGTATAAAAAGCGCTCCAAGTGCAATCCTTTATTCAGCGGCAAAATACAGTAGATTTTGTTTTGTTCAATGCGTAGTCCCTCATTAGTAGACATTAAGTACGTAAAAGCCTCCTCATTTCAGCACCAGTATAAACATTAACAGCATCAGCAAGTAGCAGCAGTAAAATACACATCCATCCAAAACATGCATTAAACATTTATTTTCAACATTTTAGTGCCAGCCTAGTTCAACAGACATTAACTCGCTGAGTACATTGATTTTTAACATTATCATATAGTTTTCGGGTTTATTCACATCTGATATCTACTTGTTTCTCTTATGAATATTTGAACCTTGTTAAGGGGGGGTCTCCACTTGAGGGATTTTTTTCTTGACCCCTTTCTCCCTCATGTTTAGCCCCATTGCTTTTGATACTATAAAACGTTTGCCCCATTAGTTTAGCAATTTTAAGAACTTTCACCCCATATTAAGACCTTTCATGCCATTCAGGTGTCGATTTTATCCTGGCGAGCGATAGCGAGCCTGTAATTTAAGAGGAAGCGGCCTTCGGCCGGGAAATTTTTCTACCGAAAAATGTACAAATTTATCGTGAAAGGAACTCAAGGGGGTGTAATTTTAAGCTTGATGGATGTCTAGGGAACAAACTAAATACCTCCCCTTAATTGGCTCTGTATTGGTCACCTAAAACCACTGACCAGTTTGGTAGTTGCTTATAAAATCGCCAAACATATGTGTATAAACAAGTAAACAAGTGCCAACATATTCACCCCTCAACATGCAGCAGTTTGCCATGCACATGCAACAGTATACCCACGCAACAGCTGGCAATACACAAGCAACACTTTGCAATGCACATGGATGAGTATACAGTTCTGATCTAGCATGCTTAGTTACTATAGTCTATTCATTATAGGTAGGCTAGATATCTTGACTACTAACCTCTATGACTCGATAAAGACTCGAGTAATTTATCTAATATTTCTATCATTTGGTAAGAGTCAGCCAAGGAATAGGTATGGAATATTACAGCCCATTTGCTCTAGCCCTCATTGAGTTACAAAGTATAGATTTAAAGATGTATGGCCTACTGTAAATGAATGGACTAGAGCATCTCCATGGAATACTTTTATGGTGATTTAGTTTTTTTTTTTTTTTTTTTTTTTTTTTTTTTTTTTTTTTAAAGAGTGTGCAGTTGGTTCTACGCATGTTATGTGTTTTGTAAATAGCATGTTGTAGAAGCTTATGTGTTATGATATGTTGTATTATAGTGTATCGTATAAGTGTAGGTTATATCCTGATAATGTTGTATAATATAGTATATTGTATAAACGGGGGAGGGGGGGGATAGCCAACAGGTTAAGGGGAGATAGGTCGTTTTTCTAGATCCCCTTCTCGCCCTATTAGTTTTCAGATTTTAAGATGTTTGCCCCATAAGTGTGTCGATTTTAAGAACTTCCGCCCCATTTCCTTGTCAATTGTAAGACCTTCCGTGTTATTTAGGTGTCGATTTTTGTCCTGGCGAACGATAGTGAGCCTGTAACTATGAAAGAACCGGGACATTTGTCTACCAAAAGATGTCCAAATTAATCTTGCAGGGGGATCTAATGAATGTTTTTTTTTTTAAATTTGATGGAGGTCTAGGGCGGAAACTAGAAAAATAACGAATAGAGGAAAAAAGAAAAGAAAAGTGAACCATCCCCCCTTAACGTAAATCCTTGAGTAGTAAAGTAGTAAAGTAGTAAAGTAGTACAGCAGTATAGTAGTAAAGTAGTATAGTAGTAAAGTACTGAAGTAGTAAAGCAGTATAGTAGTAAAGTAGTAAAGCAGTATAGTAGTAAAGTAGTAAAGAAGTATAGTAGTATAGTAGTAAAGTAGTACAGTAGTAAAGCAGTATAGTAGTAAAGTAGTAAAGTAGTAAAGCAGTATAGTAGTAAAGCAGTATAGTAGTAAATTAGTAAAGCAGTATAGTAGTAAAGCAGTATAGTAGTAAATTAGTAAAGCAGTATAGTAGTAAAGTAGTAAAGTAGTGAAGCAGTATAGTAGTAAAGTAGTAAAGCAGTAAAGTAGTAAAGCAGTATAGTAGTAAAGTAGTAAAGCAGTATAGTAGTAAAGTAGTAAAGCAGTATAGTAGTAAAGTAGTATAGTAGTAAAGTAGTAAAGCAGTATAGTAGTAAAGTAGTAAAGCAGTATAGTAGTAAAGCAGTAAAGTAGTATAGTAGTAAAGTAGTAAAGCAGTAAAGTAGTAAAGCAGTATAGTAGTAAAGTAGTAAAGCAGTATAGTAGTAAAGTAGTAAAGCAGTATAGTAGTAAAGTAGTAAAGCAGTATAGTAGTAAAGTAGTAAAGCAGTATAGTAGTAAAGTAGTAAAGCAGTAAAGTAGTAAAGCAGTATAGTAGTAAAGTAGTAAAGCAGTATAGTAGTAAAGCAGTATAGTAGTAAAGTAGTATAGTAGTAAAGCAGTATAGTAGTAAAGTAGTAAAGCAGTATAGTAGTAAAGCAGTATAGTAGTAAAGTAGTAAAGCAGTAAAGTAGTATAGTAGTAAAGTAGTAAAGTAGTAAAGCAGTATAGTAGTAAAGCAGTATAGCAGTATAGTAGTAAAGTAGTAAAGTAGTAAAGCAGTATAGTAGTAAAGTAGTAAAGTAGTAAAGCAGTATAGTAGTAAAGTAGTAAAACAGTATAGTAGTAAAGTAGTAAAGCAGTATAGTAGTAAAGTAGTAAAACAGTATAGTAGTAAAGTAGTAAAGCAGTATAGTAGTAAAGTAGTAAAGCAGTAAAGTAGTATAGTAGTAAAGTAGTAAAGCAGTATAGTAGTAAAGTAGTAAAGCAGTATAGTAGTAAAGTAGTAAAGCAGTATAGTAGTAAAGTAGTAAAGTAGTAAAGCAGTATAGTAGTAAAGTAGTAAAGTAGAGCACTAAAGTAGGCTCTGCAGGGGATGATGAGCTCTGGGTGGCACTGAACCTGGGGCCACTATAGCTTATAATGGTGTACAGTCGGCCTAATAAGTGATGTCTCGGCACCCATTTTGTTTTGATCAATAATTGGTATCGGAATTATTTACACCCGATTTCTTCTTTTTGAGTGAGATATACAACCATGTTCCTACGCTCACTCACCCTATTCAACATCTGACAGACATTCATGCAGCACTGGGCAAGCCAAATGTAATGACAGTTGAGACATGGCTTATTAGCGCCTCTGCACACTGGCATTACACATGGGTGACTCACTTATTGATGAGCTTGATTCAATGGTAGGCAAGCGAGAGAGAGAGAGAGAGAGAGAGAGAGAGAGAGAGAGAGAGAGAGAGAGAGAGAGAGAGAGAGAGAGAGAGATTCACTCATATTTAGTTAGTTATAATATGACTTCAGAGGCTATCAACCTTATTGAATGAAGACTATCTCAATTAAGGGGGGTGACCTGCTTTTTGTTATTTCTGTCGTTTTCTCTCTTTCTCTGGCTTGTATCCATTCGGACCCATTCAGCCAACTAATTTCAGACGTTTATCCCCATCTAGGTGTCGATTTCTTCCTGGCGAGCGATAACGAGCCAGCATAATATGAAGAAATCCGGCTTCGCCGGAGAAATTTTTCTATCGAAAAATTTACAAATTTAGCCTGCTGTCAAACAAAAATAAAAAATATGCTGGCTCGCTACCGCTCACCAGTAAAAAATTGACACCTGGATGGGGATAAACGTCTTAAAACAGTAGGCTGAATGGGGCCAAATGGATACAAGCCAGAGAAAGATAGAAAAGGACAGAACAAAAACAGGTCACCCCCCTTAACCCTCTGGCTTCCTTATACCCTTGCTAATCTGAATAAAATCGCCATATTATAACCATAAAACAGATAATAAATGCGTAATCAGATCATGGGACTGTCAAAGCCAACAAACACCTCTACGTAATCCTCTCTTAATTTCTTATTATAGAAATATTATAATTTTATGACACCTAAATGACACGAAAAGTCTTAATTTTGAAAAAGAAATGGGACGAAAGGTCTTATAATCGCCAAACTAATGGGCCGAACGTCTTATAATCTGAAAACCAATGGGGCTAGATATGAGGAAGAAGGGTGGACTAGAAAAACGGCCCCTCTCCCCTTAAACATGGTGTCTATAGTTCATTCATTATAGGTAAGTCAGAAATTTTGATCGCTAACCTCTATAACTCAAAAACAACTAGGACAATCGAGTTAATTTGACTATCATTTTGGAAATCTACAGCCCATTTGTTCAAGCCCTTTTATAGTTACAGAAGTTAGGGGTCACGATTTCTAGCCAACTTAATTGCAGGTACACTCGGATACCATAGTTTCTAGCCCACGCATGCATATTCGTGGATTTCACCTGTTTCTAATTATGGAAGTATATCTCTGGAAACCAATTCATTAATATATTTTGTTTACAAATCAACTACAAAATTATATATAGTATTTATTGAAAAGCTAGTTCTATCCAAAAATAATTCCAAACAGTCATAATTGCATAAAGAAAAACATATATGGGGTCCACGAATGCTTACGAGTGGGCTAGAGACTATGGTACCCGACTGTACTGTAGACACTATATTTTACACCCATGAAATTGTCTCTACAATGAATTCCAATGCTCGACATTTTACTATTACTGAATGCAACCTAGGTTCGAATCCCTGGACTGCCACATGTATTTGTTGATTTCATTAATTGAGTTTAGGAGTAAAGTCGGTCGGTGGAGGTAACATAATAATTCACGAGGCTAAAATGTTGCTCTCGTCCCTCCAAATATTAAACATTTGAAACGTTTGAAGCGGTCATCAATTACGGTACTTTAATAAAGAGTTGTATACCTTCCTCATTAATCTAACTTGATGTGATACGGCCCTTGTTTATATATGTATTAATAGCTTGGTCTATAGTGTCTCTTTTGTGATATATCCCTCATTACCCTTTACCCTAATCCCTTTATTACCTTGATTGTTCTCTCTCTCTCTCTCTCTCTCTCTATATATATATATATATATATATATATATATTTTTTTTTTTTTTTTTTTTTTATTGTTTGTTTGGGGGGGGGGGGGGAGTAAGGGGCCTTATTAGACGATTTTATTTAGATTTGGAAAGGTATCCGGAAGTCAGAGGGTTAATTCATATAGTCTATACCCTTTTAATTCCCACAGATCCTTCCTTACCTGTATGCAATCGTCTAATGATACCCAGAATATACAGTACTGTCAACACGCGGCATAATCCTCAAGGGGTTAAACAAAATAGCCGCCCCTCCCGTATATATTCCAGTTTTATCATCGTTTGCAGTTTTAGAGCAATATCGTGATTGGGTGGGATTTATGGAGTGAAATGAGGCATGAGGGAGATATACAGTAGTATGTACAGTATATAGGCCTATATATATATATATATATATATATATATATGTGTGTTATCGTTGTGAAGTAATACATCATAATAATAACATGTTCAATGAGATAAGAACCACATGCTTATACTAAAAGTTGATAGATTGATATCCTGCAACATATTGTAAACTCTTCTTTCAGTATTCTTGGTGTTTCTTTTTCGTCTGGCCTTTCTTGCAAAGATCATAATTATTACCACTCTTGCTAAAAACAAAAAAAAGCTTCGGCCTTTGTTTTTTTACGAGACATATATAAATTGATATCGAAGGGTGGTCTTGTATGTATTGTTTAAGGGGAGATTTCCACTTGAGGGATGTTTTTCTTGACCCCCTTCTCCCTCATGTTTAGCCCCATTGCTTTTGATATTATAAAACGTTCGCCCCCATTAGTTTAGCGATTTTAAGAACTTTCACCCCATATTAAGACCTTTCGTGCCATTCAGGTGTCGATTTTATCCTGGCGAGCGATAGCGAGCCTGTAATTTAAGAGGAACCGGCCTTTGGCCGGGACATTTTTCTACCAAAAAATGTACAAATTTATCTTGAAAGGGACTCAAGGGGATATAATTTTAAGCTTGATGGAGGTCTAGGGAACAAAGTAAATACCTCCCCTTAAGCTTGAAAGAGGTCTAGGGAGGACACTAAGAATAATAGTAAATATATAGATATATACTCAAATAAATGAACATCTCCCCTTAACCCTTTCTTTACCGAGGATGTTTGTGAATATATTTCAACTATATTTAGACGATTTTGTTTAGTTTAAGAAGAATCTGTGGTAGCAAAATGGGTTCGGTGCGATAGTTCGAAGCCTGTTAGTTGCGGGAGGCCCATTGGAAACTGAATAAAATCGTCTAATAGTAGCTAGGGAAAAAGTAAAAAGACGTCGCCAATACAGAAAGGGTTAATAGAGAGTAGAGGGCATGACCCCCACTACACGGCATGCTTCACGCCAATCCCCTTCATGTCACCCAGTTAAAAGACACCTGCAGCATGTTACCCGTCGTTCATTAAGGGGACATGGCCCGCTTTTCTGGACCACTTTCTCCCTCGTGTTTAGTCCCATTAGTTTTCAGATGTTAAGATGTTTGCCCCATTAGTTAGTCGTTTTTAAGACCTTTCACCCCATTTCTGCGTCAATATTTAGACCTTTCGTGCTATTTAGATGTTGATTTTTTCCCTGGCGAACGATAGTGAGTCTGTATTGTTGGGAGAATCGGCCTTCGGCCGGGACATTTTTCTACCCAAAAATGTACAAATTAATCTAGAAGGGGGATCTAATGGATGTTTTTTTTTTTTTTTTTTTAATTTGATGGAGGTCTAGGGAGGAAACTAGAAAAATAATGAATACATGCAAAAATCGCCCAAAAAGTGAACCATCCCCCCTTAATCACCTCACGTCACCTGCCACACATCACCCACCTCACGTCACCCAGCACACGACACCTGTAGCATGTTACTCGTCACTCATCACCCTCTATACATCACTTGTCTCCCTGTTCAAGACACCTGCAGCATGTTACCTGTCACACATCACCCACCTCACATCACCCAGCGCACGACACCCGTAGGATCTTACCCATCACACACATCTTACCCATCACACACATCTTACCCGTCACACACATCACCCAGCGTACGTCACCCTTTGCACATCACCTGTGGGCTTTGTGGTATTCTACCGAAACTTAAATATAGCGTATATTGCATCCTAATAGCATCTTTCCATTGACTCATCGGGATTTGAACTCCGGGACATTATAATTGACCAGTTCAATAGCATGACCTCTCCACCACACCTACCTTGTGCACGCAGACAGAGAGGGAAGAATTATCAAGGTCAAATTTGGCGTTTATGGTTGGGCCAAGCAACAGAGGTGTGTATTGTCTGCAATGCTAGCTAGTATGTGCTCTGCTTGTTTTAAAACAGGAAATACATAAAATACCTGTTGAGCAAAGAGGCCCCCCCCCCCCTCCCCCCCCCCCCCCCCCCAGGGCACCTTCGTAAAGTACCACTCGAACCGGTACACGCAAGCGATATTTTTGTTTTATGATTAATGCATAAGCGAGGCGGACAGAAGTGGCAGCGCTTTGAAGGGGTACTACTCGCTTTTTCTGGACCCCCCTTCTCCCTCATGTTTAGCATATTAGTTTTGAGATTTTAAGTTGTTCCTTCCATTTGTTTGGCGATTTTAATACTTTTCGCCCCATTTCGTTGTCAATTTCAAGACCTTTCGTGCCATTTAGGTGTCGATTTTTTCCTGGCGAGCGTTAGCGAGCCTGTAATTTTAAGAGGAATTTTTCTACCGAAAAATGTAAAAATTTATCTTGAAGGGGGGTCTATTTTTTTTGTTAAGCTTGATAGAGGTCTAGCGAGGAAACTAAAAAATAAGTAAATAGGCTACACAAATAAGTAAATAGGCTACACAAATAAGTAAATAGGCTACACAAATAAGTAAATAGGCTACACAAATAAGTAAATAGGCTACTCAGATACATACACCAAAAAACAAGCAGTACCCCCTCTAAAAAACAAGCAGTACCCCCTTTAAAAAACAAGCAGTACCCCCTTTAAAAAACAAGCAGTACCCCCTTTAAAAACAAGCAGTACCCCCTTAAAAAAACAAGCAGTACCCTCTTTAAAAAACAAGCAGTACCCCCTTTAAATAACAAGCAGTACCCCCTTTAAAAAAAACAAGCAGTACCCTCTTTAAAAAAACAAGCAGTACCCCCTTTAAAAAACAAGCAGTACCCCCTTTAAAAAAACAAGCAGTATCCTCTTTAAAAAACAAGCAGTACCCCCTTTAAAAAACAAGTAGTACCCCCTTTAAAAAAACAAGCAGTACCCTCTTTTAAAAACAACCAGTACCCCCTTTAAAAAACAAGCAGTACCCCCTTTAAAAAACAAGCAGTACCCCCTTTAAAAAACAAGCAGTACCCCCTTTAAAAAACAAGCAGTACCCCCTTTAAAAAAGCAAGCAGTACCCTCTTTAAAAAACAAGCAGTACCCCCTTTAAATAACAAGCAGTACCCCCTTTAAAAAAAACAAGCAGTACCCCCTTTAAAAAACAAGCAGTACCCCCTTTAAAAAACAAGCAGTACCCCCTTTAAAAAACAAGCAGTACCCCCTTTAAAAAAACAAGCAGTACCCTCTTTAAAAAACAAGCAGTACCCCCTTTAAAAAACAAGCAGTACCCCCTTTAAAAAACAAGCAGTACCCCCTTTAAAAACAAGCAGTACCCCCTTTAAAAAAACAAGCAGTACCCCCTTTAAAAAACAAGCAGTACCCCCTTTAAAAAACAAGCAGTACCCCCTTTAAAAAACAAGCAGTACCCCCTTTAAAAAAAACAAGCAGTACCCTCTTTAAAAAACAAGCAGCACCCCCTTTAAAAAACAAGCAGTACCCCCTTTAAAAAAAACAAGCAGTACCCTCTTTAAAAAACAAGCAGTACCCCCTTTAAAAAACAAGCAGTACCCCCTTTAAAAAACAAGCAGTACCCCCTTTAAAAAACAAGCAGTACCCCCTTTTAAAAACAAGCAGTACCCCCTTTAAAAAACAAGCAGTACCCCCTTTAAAAAACAAGCAGTACCCCCTTTAAAAAACAAGCAGTACCCCCTTTAAAAAAAACAAGCAGTACCCTCTTTAAAAAACAAGCAGTACCCCCTTTAAAAAACAAGCAGTACCCCCTTTAAAAAAAAACAAGCAGTACCCTCTTTAAAAAACAAGCAGTACCCCCTTTAAAAAACAAGCAGTACCCCCTTTAAAAAACAAGCAGTACCCCTTTTAAAAAACAAGCAGTACCCCCTTTAAAAAACAAGCAGTACCCCCTTTAAAAAACAAGCAGTACCCCCTTTAAAAAACAAGCAGTACCCCCTTTAAAAAAACAAGCAGTACCCCCTTTAAAAAACAAGCAGTACCCCCTTTAAAAAACAAGCAGTACCCCCTTTAAAAAAAACAAGCAGTACCCTCTTTAAAAAACAAGCAGTACCCCCTTTAAAAACAAGCAGTACCCCCTTTAAAAAAAACAAGCAGTACCCCCTTTAAAAAAACAAGCAGTACCCCCTTTAAAAAACAAGCAGTACCCCCTTTAAAAAACAAGCAGTACCCCTTTTAAAAAACAAGCAGTACCCCCTTTAAAAAACAAGCAGTACCCCCTTTAAAAAACAAGCAGTACCCCCTTTAAAAAACAAGCAGTACCCCCTTTAAAAAACAAGCAGTACCCCCTTTAAATGTCTAGCCCGCGCGGACAGCTACGACTATAATAATATGATCGCGAAAATGGCCAAACTTTTATAGGCAGGTTCTCTGGGTTTAAAAATGCAAGTAAAATATATATAAAAAACAACAAATCTGTAATATGAGGAATTATGGAGGCAGAAATGTTTACATCAACTTCCTGGTTTCCCCAAATTAATAAAAATGTACAGTAAATAGGCAATAACAAGCTAATGCTAAACATTATTCACGCCGCAATATTTACAAATGTGTCTGACTAAATTTATGCTAATTAGTTTTATTGGTAAAGTGTGAAAAGTCTTGCAGAAATATTTGCTTGCGTACATGTGAGAGCGTTTGACTAAACTAAATGAATGTAGATATACTTTTGTGGGGCAATTTATAGAATGTTTATTGATTGTTGTCCTTATTCGAGCAGACCATGAGTTAAGGGGAGGGTTTTAGTTGATTTCCTAGACTTCCATCAAGCTTAAAATTACTCCCCCTTTGACCCCCTTTCAAGATAAATTTGTACATTTTTCGGTAGAAAAATGTCCCGGCCGAAGGCCGGTTCCCCTTAAATTACAGGCTCGCTATCGCTCGCCAGGAAAAGATCGACACCTAAATGGCACGAATGGTCTTAAAATTGACAGTAATGGGGCGAGGGTTCTTAAAATCGCCAAACTAATGGGGCAAGCGTCTGTAAATCTCACAAGCAATGGGGCTAAACATGAGGGAGAAAGAGGTTCAGAAAAAAATCCTCCAGGTGGAAATCTGGCCTTAATATATACAGCATGTTATGGCACTGATCGGCTTACGTATAGGTTTCATTTTATGTGTTATATTATTATTTCTTGGACAAGGTCGTTCTCCTATGCATATGTTTTCCCCTTACTCGAGTTGTATGCCAACCCTTTTAAATCAGTTACGGTAGGTTAGTTTAGGAAAGGTTTAGTTAGATTTAGTTCATTTAGGTTAGATCAGTTACGTTAGGTTAGTTTTGGAAAGGTTTAGTTAGGTTTAGTTCATTTAGGTTAGATCAGTTACGTTAGGTTAGTTTAGGAAAGGTTTAGTTAGATTTAGTTCATTTAGGTTAGATCAGTTACGTTAGGTTAGTTTTGGAAAGGTTTAGTTAGATTTAGTTCATTTAGGTTAGATCAGTTACGTTAGGTTAGTTTTGGAAAGGTTTAGTTAGATTTAGTTCATTTAGGTTAGATCAGTTACGTTAGGTTAGTTTCGGAAAGGTTTAGTTAGATTTAGTTCATTTAGGTTAGATCAGTTACGTTAGGTTAGTTTTGGAAAGGTTTAGTTAGATTTAGTTCATTTAGGTTAGATCAGTTACGTTAGGTTAGTTTTGGAAAGGTTTAGTTAGATTTAGTTCATTTAGGTTAGATCAGTTACGTTAGGTTAGTTTAGGAAAGGTTTAATTTGGAGAGGTTTAGTTAGGTTTAGTTAATTTAGGTTAGATCAGTTACGTTAGTTTAGGAAAGGTTTAATTTGGAAAGGTTTAGTTAGATTTAGCTAATTTAGGTTAGATTAGGTCTAGATATAATACATTAGGTTAGATTATAGGCTGGGTTATTTACTATAAGTGTTGGTAGCTTAGGATGAAGTGAGGCTGAGTTACAATAGGTATATCTACGACTAGGATAAGACTAAGAAAGGTTATTTAGGTTAGGTTAGGATATGTGATGTTGTATTAGGTGAGGTTAAGGTTAATTCATGTTAGGTTCTCTTAAGGGGGGTGACCTGTTGTTTTCTCTCTTTTTCTCTCTTGTATCCATTCGGCCCCATTCAGCCTACTGTTTTAAGACGTTTATCCCCATCCAGGTGTCGATTTCTTCCTGGCGAGTGGTAGCGAGCTAGCATTGTATGTAGAATCCGGCTTCGTCGGAGACATTTTTTTTTCTCGAAAAATTTACAAATTTACCCTGCTGTCAAAAATATTTGTAATAAATATTCTGGCTCGCTATTGCTCGCCAGGATAAATTTAACACCTGGATGGGGATAAAAGACTTAAAACAGTAGCCTGATGTGGCCGAATGGATACAAGCCAGAGAAAGAGAGAAAAGGGGAGAAAAACAAACAGGTCACCCCCCCCCCTTAAGATGGTTAAGTTTAGATCAAGTTAAGGTTGAAAGAAATGGACGATAACAGACAATGGGATTACGGCTATATATATACTGTCTTCACTTGTGTATTCAAAGTGCCCAGAACTAATATTTTCAGAATACAAAAGTTATATATTTCGGATTGGCTATTATTAGACGATTTTCCTCCGATTTCGAAGGTCCTCTAGGAATCTTTCAGGGGTATTTCGAAGGTCCTCTAGGAATCTTTCAGGGGTATTTCGAAGGTCCTCTAGGAATATTTCAGGGGTATTTCGAAGGTCCTCTAGGAATATTTCAGGGGTATTTCGAAGGTCCTCTAGGAATCTTTCAGGGGTATTTCGAAGGTCCTCTAGGAATCTTCAGGGGTATTTCGAAGGTCCTCTAGGAATCCTTCAGCCGTATTTCGAAGGTCCTCTAGGAATCTTTCAGGGGTATTTCGAAGGTCCTCTAGGAATCTTTCAGGGGTATTTCGAAGGTCCTCTAGGAATCTTTCAGGGGTATTTCGAAGGTCCTCTAGGAATCTTTCAGGGGTATTTCGAAGGTCCTCTAGGAATCTTCCAGGGGTATTTCGAAGGTCCTCTAAGAATCTTTCAGGGGTATTTCGAAGGTCCTCTAGGAATCTTTCAGGGGTATTTCGAAGGTCCTCTAGGAATCTTTCAGGGGTATTTCGAAGGTCCTCTAGGAATCTTTCAGGGGTATTTCGAAGGTCCTCTAGGAATCTTTCAGGGGTATTTCGAAGGTCCTCTAGGAATCTTTCAGGGGTATTTTCGAAGGTCCTCTAGGAATCTTTCAGGGGTATTTCGAAGGTCCTCTAGGAATCTTTCAGGGGTATTTCGAAGGTCCTCTAGGAATCTTTCTGGGGTATTTCGAAGGTCCTCTAGGAATCTTTCAGGGGTATTTCGAAGGTCCTCTAGGAATCTTTCAGGGGTATTTCGAAGGTCCTCTAGGAATCTTTCAGGGGTATTTCGAAGGTCCTCTAGGAATCTTTCAGGGGTATTTCGAAGGTCCTCTAGGAATCTTTCAGGGGTATTTCGAAGGTCCTCTAGGAATCTTTCAGGGGTATTTCGAAGGTCCTCTAGGAATCTTTCAGGGGTATTTCGAAGGTCCTCTAGGAATCTTTCAGGGGTATTTCGAAGGTCCTCTAAGAATCTTTCAGGGGTATTTCGAAGGTCCTCTAGGAATCTTTCAGGGGTATTTCGAAGGTCCTCTAGGAATCTTTCAGGGGTATTTCGAAGGTCCTCTAGGAATCTTTCAGGGGTATTTCGAAGGTCCTCTAGGAATTTTTCAGGGGTATTTCGAAGGTCCTCTAGGAATCTTTCAGGGGTATTTCGAAGGTCCTCTAGGAATCTTTCAGGGGTATTTCGAAGGTCCTCTAGGAATCTTTCAGGGGTATTTCGAAGGTCCTCTAGGAATCTTTCAAGGGTATTTCGAAGGTCCTCTAGAAATCTTTCAGGGGTCATTTTTTAAAGTTGAACCTCTGACTCCCACAGTTCCCTCCTAAGCTGAATAAAATCGTTCAATGCCTGCCTGAATGAAAGGGTGAAAAACATAATCGTGTACTGAACGGGTTAACCTAGAATAACCGAATCTAAGCTGAAGAAGAATATCAAAAACAAAAATACGTGAACTTTGAACACTCCAGTTAAGGGGAGGTTTTTAGTTGATTCCCTAGACTTCCATCAAGCTTAAAATTACTCCCCCTAGACTCCCTTTCAAGATAAATTTGTACATTTTTCGGTAGAAAAATGTCCCGGCCGAAGGCCGGTTCCCCTTAAATTACAGGCTCGCTATCGCTCGCCAGGAAAATATCGACACCGAAATGTCACGAATGGTCTTAAAATTGACAGAGATGGGGCGAGGGTTCTTAAAAACGCCAAACTAATGGGGCGAACGTCTTAAAATCTCAAAAACAATGGGGCTAAACATGAGGGAGAAAGGGGTCCAGAAAAAAATCCTTCCGGTGTAAATCTCCCCTTAAATTCTATGTATGAAAAACCGAACATTTGAACATTTTGGATCAGGTTAATTGGCAAGTTTTTGGTGGTGTACATGTGGTGTTATAGATGTATTTTGGTGGTGTACATGTGTGTAATAAAGAATGTACGATACTGTATGTGTATGCATGTGTGTAATAAAGAATGTACGATACTGTATGTGTATGCATGTGTGTAA